>OX438697.1:14200000-14696427 GCA_949316375.1 Mythimna vitellina
AAGGAATAGGAAGGTATCTCGATTACCGGTTAATTAGGTAGTGTTAATTTTATTATGATAGAAATGGATTTTACTGTCCATGAAACAGCTAATTTTCTGGAAAATAATTACGAATGTCTAGCATTCAGCATTGTAGGCCTAACTACCCCGCTTGGGCAGAGCACCGCTGTGTCTTTGTGGGGGCGATTGGCGGCAACGGTCTCTTGCGCCGGGCCTTGGTACAGGCCGTGGTCTGAAGCAAGGAGTGGGAGGCAGTCACCTCCGTCCGGACCAAGCCCAAGTCGTAGACGGCGCGTATTGTTTCACGCGCGCCTCAAGAAGATGTCAGCAAACCGTAGGGACCCTGCAGGATCGAAGCCTACTGGGGCCACGCGTGGTGTGAAAGTGAGACCCAGGGCCCTGAGACGAATGCAAGAAAGGAACAAGAGTGGGTTTTTAGTCAGTAAAAGTCTAACACGACCTCCTACTCCGCCCAAGAGAGGATGATGACATTGGATAATTTTTCCACCTAAAAAAAAATAAGGTCTAACTACATTTTCGGCTAGACAGGGAGATAAGTATCTGTGATTGAATATAAAGGGATGTCTTTCAATGAATGATCATTGAAATAAAGCTTGATGACGAAATTAAACATGTTTGGTGTAAGAAGAAAATTGATTAAAGTTCAAAAACTTTTGCAAAAAATATGGCAAACAAAAAACGCTCCTACGTGTCGCCGCAAATATAAGCTTATAGCAAATTCATTGAACCTTTTATGTAAATCCAATGGATTGCTTGTTTGCATGTTTCCCTATGGAGCCACGTCACATAGAGGACGTAAAAGGAGGCCCTGTATCTCTACGGAAAACATCGCAAATGTCAGCATAATGCTAACTTGATGTTTATGGGTAAACTGACGGATGCTGTCGAGGGTAAATAAATTGTAGCAAATATAGTGAAATGTTAACTGAAATGTTTGGTAAAGATCCATATCTGTCAATTTCCTTTTGGGTTATACCTACCTTGGAGTTTATTTTGTAGATAAGAATTTGTAGGGTTGTGTTAGCCGAAAAATCGTTAAAAGAGGTGGCAAAGTGATAGTAGATGGGACATTCTTTTTTTTATCGATAGTCGATAAGTACAAAAAAGTGTGACGTCTATCCGTGGTGTATTTCGTTCACTGTGTCAAGAAAATTTTGAAAAAAAATATTATTATTAAATTGAGAGCCCTTGAATAATAGTATGTATTTTATTACTTAAAACAAAAGGAATTGAGTTACTTAAAAATATCAATCGTAAATTTGATATTATATTGCGATTGCGATTGAGTACCCGCCATGTTATATTTTCTGCACCACCCTAAGGTCGAGGTAGAAAACTTGGTATTTGTACAATATTTTTATCACTGCATAAAGTTTTTAATAAACAAAATAAATTGTTAGTAAAAAAAAAAAACAACCCAGATAAGATTATTAAACAAAAAAAATCTAGTCGCCAGGACTAGAAACTGGGAAACCTACGAACAGACCTATCTTTAGCTAGTATCGTAAAAAAGTCTATTCGCTTTAATTACAAATAGCTCAGTAAAGGCAAGCTTTATATAGCAGTAATTAATAAACCAGAGGCACTTAAATGTCATTATGTAAAGCTTCCAACATCAGAAAGCCCCATGAGATCAGTCATGAACAACATAATAATTTTGCAGTTGGTAACATTGGGAGTTGTATAATATTTGAGTCGTTTGAGGGTCGTACTTGTACACTAGGACAATGGAGTAATGCGTGTACATTAATTGTAAATTAAATTTATACACACTTATTTGCTTTCGCCTTTATTTTACTATTGAGGTGAATTTTGGAAATCCGCACTTAGCGGATGTCTACACTCTATAAGGAACCTACCTGCAAATTTTAAGCTTGTGGGTATTATAGTTTCTGAGATTTCGTGATTAATCAACGAGTGGTATTTCGTTTTTATTTATACAGATTATGTGATTATTATTATCAATTTGTAGGTAAGTATACATATCCTAAGTTATTTATTAGCATATTAGCATGTTGTTAATAAATCCCATAGCGATGTATTTACTACATGGTGGAATCGTTTATCCGCCCAGGCTGACCAAATCTCGCAATCAGTATCGGCCGACGCGTTAATATCGACAGTGCAAATATGTCCATAATCAGTTCAGTTAACACGTCAATCAATTAACCAATTTCATCCTTCAAAATTGATTCCGTCATTTTATTTACGTTAAGTAAATATACTGATGGATTTTTAAAGTGTTATTTATCGTATTTTAATTATAAATTAACGATATTTTTATGCGTTGGAATGTCAATATTGAAGATAAAATTTTGTGAATTTCATTCAATAAATTGAAAAGTTCAGATTTTAATCACCGATTTTTGTGTGTACACATTTTATTCCAAAATATAAAATAATCTGAAATCTTTCGTTAGCATAAAGATAAAATTTGAATCAATGGTTTGTTTTAACATCTGTTAGGATGATTTAATTTTTAATACATATCCAACTAACTTAACCAAAATGAAGCAGACTAAAGTTCAACGCTTTCAGCGCCTTTCCTGTACGAAATATAGTCTGAAAGTATTATGCAAAAATTATTTACTTAATATTTAACGCCAGGCCGCTCTTAACATACTTCACTCAAATTTTAAATACATTTCAGCCTAGACGTCGTCAAAATGAGATCGTCCCTTTAAACCGAGTAAAAGCTCTTATATAATCAAAAGGTAAGTACGAGTTTATGGCACAATT
The DNA here is from genome assembly GCA_949316375.1 of Mythimna vitellina. NCBI lineage: Eukaryota > Metazoa > Arthropoda > Insecta > Lepidoptera > Noctuidae > Mythimna > Mythimna vitellina. The sequence continues at coordinate 14,202,761 of OX438697.1, forward strand.
AACCGGCTATTTAGCACATAATATAATTCTTAGAAGGAAACAGTTTGTCGCCATTACAAAGAGGTTTCGTAAAAAAAGGGATGACACTTCGTGTGGGTCCTCATAAATCACGTCAGTCTACAAACATATTAGTTTTTGCGGTAACGCAAATTCATTGTAAGTGACATAAAATATCTAAATATCCAAAACATAATTGGTGTTATACTGCAAAGAGTATTTTATGAACTAGACTGTATACTCAAATGATAACATTTGTAACCAAAAACATATATGTAGTTAGGTACGTCTATTGTAAATGTAATAACATTTATTTTGCTCGAAGCTGAGCAAACAAAATATACAGCAATGTTTTCTTTTCCATTATTCGAAATACGTCAATTACAAAATAGTGCCGATCGGAGGGCACCACAGACAACATTTATTACATAACCCTGGGAACATAAGTCGTTTCTACCCTGTACGCTTAGGGCTGTCACGCAAACCTTATGCGCTCCAATAAAATTTTATTGATCTTAGGTCTCACCAACCCAAAACTAAAGTCATTTAGCCTACATTGTGGTTAATGTAACTGAGAAACTTTTATAAATGTCTCTAGATGAGAAAATGTATTATAATGTTCCTAATTTTCTGTTTTTTGTGTTTAAAGGAAAACCAGGGGCCCTGGAACGCAAGGTAAAGAAAGAATATAGGAGTGGGTTTTAGTCAGTAAAAGTCCGACACGCCCTCCTGCGCCGCCAAAGAGCGAGAGAAGACACTGGATGATTTCCCATCACAAAAATAATAATTATTAGGTAATATTTGTTGCAAATGATATTGATAATTCCTCTTATTCTGGTAACATTGTAAACCTGAACTTTATAAATGTGAACAATGAAACTCCAAACAAATAAAAATAAACGTTCACAACCGAAACTATCATTTTACCACGTAAAACGACCCACTCTATTTTAGTAGCCAACTTCAGTACTAAAAGTGACAACGGCTATTTTGAAATGGAAATCAATATCGGCCAGAAATACCTGTCCAGACTTGTAATTTAAGCTGAAAACTTGAAAAGCAAATTAATAATTCAAGTCTAAACAAAAGAATAACATTAGTTATTAAATTATATATATATATTTATATCGATACTGGAAATATGAAATAACGTAAGTGACATTTACTTAAAATGTAAAAATGTAAAATGTAACACAAATAAGAATAGGATCGATTGCCATGTTGTGACGTCACGTCATACTGTCGAATCGCAAGAAATTGGGCAAAATTGAAGAACTCAGAGATGAGCAAAATTAAAGAACTGGATTCTGATTAAACTTTTTTCGTTCACAGTTCGTAAATAAATTAAATTTTAAAAATTTCATGTTTTGCTTACCATAATAATTCTTCGATTTGACAGTATGACTTGACGTCACGACATGGCAATCGATCCTATTCTTATGTGGAACACATTGTACGATGATTGATGTAAGGATATTTTACGCAAAACGTAAAAATGTCTCTTACGCTCATTCATACTTCTGGTATCAACATAACTAGCTTCTGCCAGCGGCGTTGCCCGCATGCAAGTAGATTTCTCCATAAAAACTTTGGAAACCCCGTTTAATAACCATAGAGGGTGATTTTGCGAAAATCCTCTCTTAGTACTCGCCTACATCATAAAAAGAACCTCGCGCAAAATTTCACGCTCCTAGGCCCATTAGTTTCGGCTGTGCGTTGATATGTCAGTCAGTCAGTTTCTCCTTTTATATAGATTACCTACTTATCAAGGGATTACTTATTTAAATGATGTACAGAAAGTTACTGTAGCCTAAGGGCAACTCCATCAGCCATTATTTCATAATAATATTTGCGCTCTTGAACTGAAAATTAACTTGGAGATAAACTAAGTATCTCGTAAGTGTTATTTATTGTAAGTAAATATTACTTAATAACTCTATTGTTTTTGGTTTATCTTTAGTTAAATTTTAGATCTGTTTAAACTATAGAATTTTCTTATATTTTAATAACGGAAAGCCTTGGGCGAGACCTTTGTCTAGCAGTGGAACAAATGGATTAAAAAAGGCCAATTACTTAAAACTCAACGCATTTATTTAACTGGTACCACCAAAGGCCTGATGGCCGAAAGCCTCGACGACCATCAGTTGAAGCTCGTATTGTGAAGAGGTTTCTGTCTTTTCCCGGTCTCGTTCGTACCGTTAAATACCTTGGACCCGATCCCGACACCGTCGGACTACCATTTTTCATATTTTTTTAATGATCTTTTTTGTGAGATTTATTAAGAAATATTACTTTTTTAAAAAAGAAAGAATAATTTAGGTACATGTAAAACAAATAAAGGAAAAAGTCCAGTTCTAGATCAGGTTAGTCGATTGCTGACAGCATCAACGATTAAAATCGAGTCAGATAACGATCAAATACAAATCTATCCAATAGGTATAAAGAAAACAATTAGCACTAAAATAAAAGGTAACAGGATAGAAATACCGTCTTGAACTACGTTCGTTAAGTCGAGGATCCCATCTTCAATAGTGTACATTAACTTTTATGTCCTGTAATTAAAAAGTTAAGGCTTTCACGCTCGTTTTCCTTTTAATAAATAGTTTACGGTATTACAGCTTACTTCTAAGTTGTCTAGAAACAACATCTCAGACGTCATAATAAGAGATTTTTTATATGGATTATTGTTTTAAGTAATTTAATTTCGTTATTCATTAAGTAAAATATTCATTTAAACGGTAGGTAACTGTTTATTACCAGAGCAGGGGTTTTTTTTAAGGTGAGGAATCGTCCAATGACTTCTCGTGGTTTAGGGTGGTGCGAGAGGGCGAGTCAAACTTTTACTGACTAAAACCACACGTGTGTCCTTCAGTTTCTGTTTGCGTTTCAGAATCACGGGTTTCCTTCTCATCCCCGCTGCCCCAGCAGGTATCGGCCCTATTGTCTCCTACGTTTGCTGTCATTTCTTTGAGAAGCGCGTAGAACTACGTAGGTACTGTTGATGACTTGGGCTCAGCCCGAAAGATTACCGGATGGCTGGTCAGAAAGCTATGCTGGAACACAGATGGGTTTTAGTCAGTAAAAGTCTGACACTCCCTTTTACTCCACCCATAGTGGCCGGGGTTATTTGAAGATTAGCTACAAAAAAAAATGATAGTCGTTTATTTATTTTGTAGTCTACGCCAATGTTGTTGCTTTGAGACCTAAATTCTAATAGTACAGACTCAATGTTCTATGTAGTTCTCTCTTGAATATAATTACTTTACGCCAGGCGTGTACTTGAAACTTAAGTGGGTTGCAAAGTATTTAAGCAGAAATGGGATTTATTTTATATGTATAGTAGTCTCAAATTCAAAGACTCGTAATTTTTAAGGTAACTTTCAAACTACGACTTTAAATCATCTCTTCAAATGGCAAAACCTTGGAGCTCCAAGTTACATATGTTTATTTTTATGTTTAATTGTTGCCCTACATTAGGAATCAGGTATCATGTGTCGTGGGTGCATTCAAAAACATGTAAACTCACATACAAAAAATACCAGACCCGAAACAACTATCTGTAGGCCATATAATTAATTGTGCCTTGCGGGAATCGAACCGCGACTCGCAGTGCAGCAGTCAATCGCTTAACAACTGCACTAACCTTACCATCAAAGTTACATTGTCAAAGCCATGTAAGGAAACACGTAACTCCGTGTCTCGTGTTTTTATATGACACTTGGGGTTATTGAAGCTTCTAAGATAGGTATTGATTTTCAATATTTTGATAAGCAAGCCAGAACTCGAAGGTGACACGAAGGAATTTTCCTCTGTTTCTCCTTCACATGTATTCTTAATAATTTTCGTGTAGAATGTTGGCTGTATTGTCATTTTCCTAAATGTATGATTGTTACGCACTAGTTTTAGGTAATACGTGAGAAGAATATAGAATCAGTTTCTGAAAATATTGTTTGACAGTAACAGTGAAATATAATTTATAATAATACTAGCATTCCCGACAGACGTTGTTTTGCCAGTCCTGCAGGAATGCTGGCTTTTCGTCAGAAAAAATAATTGAAACCCCGATTGTAGCGCCACCAGCCTGGTTCAGTTTTATTTTCAAACCGTCATATAATCCACTCAAATACACCTACAAACAAAATTTAAACCAAATCAGTCAATTCGTTTAGGAGTTAGGTGATAAACGCACGTACAGAAGAATTATATTTATAAAAATTTATGATTTTTTTTACAAAAGAAGAACAAGAAGAAATGAGCAAAAGTATCTTTACTTACGTAATAAGTCTTGAGCATCACACTAATATTGTAAAGGCGAAAGGATAATGCCCAATTAACGCCTGAACAGAAACTACTCCGAGTCCTATGTTCTATATAGAATTAAACATTAATAACTAAATTATTATCAAGGTTGTAACGTGTACGTAATATATAGCAATTATTATGTTTAATTTGATATCCATCTGTGTTTACTTGACATGACTGAGTGACTTTTAGCCAAAGAGGAATTATTAACTAATCCTTTACGAAGTTTTTAATCAAATTAGTGCACAATTGTCAATAAAAACAAATTATTTTCAAAATAGGGAATGTGTTGTAGACTGTACGATTAAGTTGCCGAACTGACCATTTGACTTTACCGCATTTCATTTTTTCTGTCATCTACCTACTTGATTCATTGTTTTGTGTTTGTGACTTGAATTACGTATTGTATTTTATAATATCAACTGTGGCTTACCTGTGGATATTAATTTTTTTTCACACGCTAGCTATTTTTAAACACCGTCTTGGATGGGACACATCGAAACGATGAATCGGCTTTTTGTTCACGAATTTCAATCTGGTTTAATAAAGTGTTTGAAACTGGCGTCTATCTGGCTATTAATCATTATTGAAATTGTAATGAATTTAATACGATTAGAAGTGCAAACTGGTACATGTTTCATCTTTGTTCATTACAGGCATTTTGTATGTAGAATATGGGCTTTCCCCTTTGTATGTATATGTATGTTTGTGTATGTCTAACTAACTTTTTTATGCTCAAAGAGCTGAATGGATTTAGATAGGCATACGGGTAAAAAAATTCCTGGAATATAGAATACTTCTTATCTCGGAAGTATGGCAAAGCAAATGTCAGAGCTAGTCTTGAATAATTTTCCTGAACAATAAAAAATAAAGTCGTTTTTAAATGCAAACTCTGTCAACTGTTTGGAAAAGCTTTTGCAAAGTCATTCAGCGCATATAAGCTTTGTTCGGGCCATATTAGCATTGCAAACCTATTTGCTATATGATTGTTCAACACTGAAATATTCCACTGATTCAATATAGCGCATGAAACGGAACTGAACCATTTTATTTTATACCACTTTCATTAAAATACAGAGCAGTCCCGATGAAAATAGTTAATTCGAATATTATTCTCTTTTTGAAATGGTTTTATATATTGTTATAAAAGATTTTTATTGGTTAATTTTTATTTTGTGAAAGCTTTCGCTACTAACCAAGTGATATTAAATACTATTATAGGACCTACCTATGTATTTAAGGATAGGACTTTTGTTCTTCTGCTTGTCTGTAACATTTTCAGTTGGTTAGTGGCAGTTTCGTACCTCAGTCGGTAAAAACGGCACCATTATAGGATCATTTTGTTGTCAGTCGATCCGTCTATCAAGACGTTTTTACTCAGGAACGCGTGGAGGTATTACGCTTAAATTATAAACAAATAATCAGGACTACTACCAGTTAACGAAATAAAAAGGACATTAAACTTCTAAGTCTACGGCGTATATTATGAGGTTGGTACGAAAATTAAAACATAGGTATAAGGTATTTCCCGTTGACCTAGAATCTTGAAAGGCAAGAAAAAAGGTCTCGTAGCACAACTAAAGAAAAAATTCGAAAATAAGTAAATTTTTGGTAACCCCAAAAAATAATTACATTTTTGAGTTTCGAAAAAAAAATTGAGACTCGATTCGGAAATGGAACTATCGATATTAAATAAATAAACATTTAGGTTTAAAAAGATCTATTTGCAAATATGTTTAGTAATAAAATAGCTTTTTGCGTTTGTCTGTTTATCCGCTAACTCCTCCTAATTGGATTTTCATGTCGTTTTCACTTTTAGAAAGAACAATAAACAAGAAGAGTTTTTTTTATATAATTGGTACCAGAACCAAGATGGGGACACTAGTGTAGTTAAATCTTGTGAAGGAACTTTCAAAACGAAAAATAGTTCTTAAGTCTCCTATTACAGAGGTAAAAAACCTTATTTATTTACCTATACCAATTCCATATATTGACAACGCAATCAAAATTTCTCCTACTATAGAAAGCCAGGTCAAGGCGACACATTTCAGATAGCAAACAGTATCCTAAATAAATAAGTACGCACATTAAATCTAGGAAAGATGTTTGTTGATGTTTACACGCACTTGCTTTATGAAAACAAGCTGCTTGTTTATTGATACAAACGCTAACAGTGATGGACGGAAATACTGTAAAGTTTACTAGTAAAACTCGTAAGTTAATAACAAAATAAACTTTTGTCCGACCCAAAACGGATCATTTGTTTATCCATTGTACAACTTTCAGTAAAGCCTCACTAATCACTTTATGATACTTTTAAGGTAATTTAATTTCTACCTGTTAACAGTACCTCCCTAAAAGGACAAGATTTACGAGACTTACTTTTATAAAAATAAAAAAAATAAAACAAAAATTATTCATATATTTTTAAGCGCTACTTGAGTGCCACGAAAGTCGTACAATGTACGCATGAATATTCTATTTTTCCAACGAAATCTAACATTTCTCTCTCTATCATGTGATCCTATTTAATTTGGCTGTAAAGTGATCAAAAAGTACACACTATGTTAGCTGCGCTACGCTGAGGATGCGAGACCGTCATAAAATTGACGCACAGGAAATATAATAAAATCTCAATGTTTCAAATTCGATCCTGAAAGAACTCAATCTCAAAGAGGGATTATGGTCGTCTGTGCCTATACGAATCCTTAAGTTCTTCAGGCATATCACCCTTTAACGAGGACTCAATCTAACAATTGGTGGTGCAAGGGAAAAAGATCCCGTGGAAGATCCCCCCCTCCAACATGATGGGCGGACTTCATGAAATCTGTGACACACTCCAGAATCAATGATAACTCCCAAGCCACCAGACACAAAGCTGCATAGTGTCGCATCACGAGAGAAGCGGTTGTAATCGTAAACTCTATGGAATAGGACCAGAGCATTAAATAATGCAGACAATCCTTGATCAACGCATAGACATTGCTGACAATACACCAATTGTCACCACACTCTCAACAAGAAGACTAACTTATTAAACACTAGTTAACTGTCCCTAATTGCTACAAGTAATTAATTCTGAATCTCATACAACACAGCTATGCAATCAATGTTGATCACAAGTTACTTGTAAACAAGTAACCCATGGCTTAGAGGCTTAGGTACAGTTACAAGTATCTAAGATCTGGTCGAGCTATGATAGAAGTAATAAATTACAATCACAAGACCTAGTAAGATATGGTAGGACATTAATAAACTGTGCCAGCTAATTAAGTTTAACATAGACTATTTATCAGATAGGTTTATAGTAATTTCTGTTATGGTTTCGGGCGATTTGACGTATTAAGTGATATAATTTTAATAGTTTATGTGTGTTGTTAAGGGTAAGGAGTTTAATGAGGATTATTAACGTTTTCCTCTGTAAAGTAAGTCTGAGTTTCTTTTGAATTTACGTATTAGGTGACTAAGAGTTATTTATTATAATTAGGTTTATGTTTCTGCTATCATATACGATTACATAGCTGCCCTTCAAACCAAGTGGTTAATCAAAGTGAGTTTTGTAACCAACAATATTTTCGTCTTAATAATGACATATTTTTCCAAACTGATTCTGTCCTTGGCCTAACCCGCGTAGTACGAGTATGTTGATAAAATGTATGTTAAGTCTTTTTCTAGATCCAAGGCTATGTCTACGTTAAATTTAATTTAAACCAGTTTAACGGCTAAGAATCATTCAAAAAAAGATTAACAGTTAGTAATAGTTACTTTCGCATTTATAAAAAAATAGACAGTACTGTTTTTTTCACCGTTTCAATAAAGTTACTGGTTTTATGAAGAACCTGCCTGTTGCGAAAAGTTTTAAGCTTTCTAATGCAGAACAGTATTTTCGAAAAGATTAAGATACCGCTCGGTCCTCATGTATTTACCTCGTGTACCTGTGTAAAGTCATTGAAAGCTGTGCCACATTTACTTGAAAAGAAAAACACACAAAGTAGAGTGACCCAGCAAATAAAAATGTACCAGCAAACCGCGACATAAATATTGAAAAGAAACGCAGCGGCCGTCACAGGTGCCTTGACCCAACCCCCGTGGGTAAGGTGTCACCCCAATAACCCCAGAACACAGAAACCCTTACAAAACTGACGACAACTCCACTAAACTCGACAACCCTAGTATAAAAGTTTCACGTCTGTTTTGAAGAGCTCACGGAACCGTTTCTTAGCCAATAGGGGTTTCAAAGAAAGCTGGGGGACCTATGATGGATCGTTTTCTATTTTCGGCATATGAATAGTAAATACTTTAGGGTTAGTGGCAGTGTTTTGCGCACGAGTATAGTAGGTGCAAACAGGCGATCTGTGGTTCCTAAATTCATGAGTAACGGTGTTACTTGCAAAAAAGTGGGCATATTATATTAGTTGATTGGTTGTTGAATGGCTTACATGTGTTCCTAAGCTCGTAAAGGCTTTTATCTAGATAAAGGTTCCGAGAATTTCTTTACTATTTGTAAAAAAAACATTGGTATTTTGACGCAAAAACATGCGTTAGTACTATCAGTATTAGGTAATGTGATATTGAAAGGAGATCGCATGAGTTAGGTTAACGAACTGGCATGTAAAATATACTTTTAAGGATTTTGCTGTTCTAGAATAGGTTTGAAAATTGAGTAGAACAAAGATGTGCAGTTTTTTCAGTTCGGACATAACCATTGTAGCGTGATGTGCTAATATTGAATTCTTGAAGAAAATTATAGTAAATTTATAAAGCTTTCCAAGTATTTCATTGAAGTAAAAGTCTGATCCATCAAATAAGCCATCGCAGGGTACAACAGTACCTAGGTAGGGATAGTAGATTCGACGGCCAGCAGTTGGCGAAGTATGGTCAAACGATTGGCTTCGAACTGAGTCAATGTTAGTATGGCCTACGGATAGTTGTTCCCGAATTGATTGTTTGTGCATTTGAGATTTTGTGTTTGTATACGCTCACGCAAAACGACATGGGGATTTGTAGTAGGGGTGGATCGGAGTTATTTTAAAGGTAAATACAAGAAGATAGAAATAATTCAGTACATTCTTTTTCTAGTAATTATTGCACACATCAATATTGATTTAATCATTGATACAAACTCCGTTGAATATAAAAAAAACCGGGTAAGTGCGAGTCGGACTCGCGCACTGAGGGTTCCGTACACAAACTTATAAAACCTAGGAAAACAGCTCAATTTTCGAATCGAGTATCTACAAATTTACAGTTTTCAGATTTTTCCCTATACATATGCTATGAGATCTTACTTCATGCCAAATTTCAGGATTCTAGGACAGCGGGAAGTCCTCTATGAATTTTGATTCCCTTGAATATGACGAAATATACGGTTTTTGCAACATACACGGCCGTATTTTTTTTTCGTTAACTTACAAGTTTGATTTTTTCATAGCTTCAAGAGACTTGAGTATATGGTTTTAAATTTAACTCGATACCTCTAGGCGTTCCCGAGATAAAGGGTATTCACAAACAGACGGACAACAAAGTGATCCTATAAGGATTTCATTTTTTCTTTTAGAGGTACGGAACCCTAAAAACGATTGATGAATAATTTAATAACTACTAGATCGATTGTAAAAATACATTCACCAGTAGAATGCGATTTTATGACCGAGTTACAAAGGCATATATTGTCTACTTCCACGCACGATTTATATTTACTTTTTCTGGTGGGAAAACTAATGACAACCTCCGCTCTTGGGCGGAGCGGGAGATAGTGTCAGACTTTTACTGACTAAAAACCCACTCCTGTACCTTCTTTGCCATTTTTCCAGGACCCCGGGGATCTCTTTCGCATCACCCATGGCCCCAGTAGGCTTCGACCTTGCTGGTACTTTCACGCAGGTGAAGCCGCTGGCAGAAGCTAGTAATGTATAATATGACATATTTACTAACTAACCCAATATACGTTATACTGTCAAAAACTATCGCAAAAAGATAGACTATACGGTTTTCCGCGCAAAAAAGTTCATCCAAATTGATCCTGTCATTTTTGATATTTCCCCAGAAAAACGCATTTAGCCATTCATTTTTATTTATATAGATTAATCAATAGTAAATGATGCAATATTCCTGTTTAACTATTACACTTAAATGTAGCACTTTACAAGCAACCGCTTATTCACAAAGCATTTAGCATTATTTGTCTTAAAAAAATACAGTCATTAATTAAGCACGCATAATATTTTTATTCTTAAACAGGGAAACATTTTCTGGTGATCTTAAAATAAAATAGACGACAAAATTGGGCACCAGCTGTTAATAGTCCCACGCAATTCTGCCAAGTATACATTTCACGTCGTAAATAATAATCATTGTGCTAACAAACTTGGACAAGTTGCTACTTTACATTCTAATTAGTAATTTATTATGAATATTGTTTAGTTTATCACAAATTGACATAAAGGTTGCTTATGTTTTCTGTACATTATAACGCTGAAGAGTTTAAGTTTGCCAAAACTTGTTTGTGCGGCGTTTCTCCGCAAACCATGTCCCACCTTCGATCCTGCATCACGTGCCCTGTTACCTGTTCACGTAGGGACCTAATGACAGCATCAGCGGACAACACTGCCGTGGCCGAATACTGGGCCAAGCAAGGAATTTAACTAGTTTAGCCATCGATACGCTAAGAAGAAGAAGAACGCTGAAGAGTTTTTTGAACGCACTAATCTTAGGAGATATTTTTTTTAGTGTCGGTTATCCCATTTATCAGTGAAGGCGTAATATCACGGTACGAACAAAAGGAACAGAGTAGTAACTAAAGACTTGGGTAAAACCGCGGGGGACAGCTAGTGTAACAATAATTTTGACATCAAAATATGCTTTATTAATTTTTCAGATCTTTCCCGGGTTTCTGAAAATAAATTGTCGACGCATCACTGAACGCAAGTCAAGATTACCTGTGGGAAATTCACTGAACCACAGCAGTTAAAGCACGTTTGACTTTTTTTTTAGTGATATAAACTAGTGCTTGACTGCGATCCCACCTGATGGTAAGCAGTGATGCAATCGTTGATGGTGAAGCGCACTACTTTATTAAGAGTCTATTCACTCTAGCTTTGATGACACATAAATTATAATCGGACGGGAAAACCGATTTGTCACATTATTATTTTATTTAAACTTTGTTAAGTGCAGTAGCATTATATAGACGGACTTAATGCAATAATGCATTCTCTACCAATCAATTTTTGGATTAAAAAATAAACTACAACGTGGTAGAAAGGCACAATAAATAAATAATATATGAAATAGAATATTTGCGATCATTTATAATTTTATAACTAAGACTCTAAGGTCCAGTTTCTGTATCAACAGAAACTGGACCTTAAATTTTTAGTTGGTTTAAGGTTACCGAGAGGTTCTTAAAAGGACCATACATTACACAAACCTAAATTGCCCAAGAAATAATTTTTAAAGATCTTTACAACCATAGGTCACTACAATGTTGTACCTCCTCAAGAACTTAGCAAGTACTCTATCGAACTCGAGCAAGAAACCTCTTTGAAACGTGATATGAAATCCTCTTGCTAACCACTGAGATAAGTTGCGGTAAGCAATATAAAAATATCAAGTTTAATAAGTATGTAGCTTACTTGAGCATGACTTTTAAACAATTTATTTGCTTTGTATAAGCCTAACCCGTTCCAGACCGTGGGAATATGAGGTAGATTATTTAAAGCTTTAGCTAAAAAAATTAGTAGTAGATAAGCCTGAAAAAACTTCTATAATTTTGCTAAAAGTATGAAAAATCAGGAAGTCAGTAAGTATAAGGATGGTTCCGTTATCTATGCACTCATTATAATATAAAAATACAGAATAGATTTATTAGGATAGTTAAATATCATGATCACTAACATATTCATTAGTCTTTAAAAAATACACTCAACTACTTGACTATATTCCTTCAATTAGTAACATATGGCCTCAAGATGAATAATCTCATTGACCTGCCGCAACATCACAGGAACTTGAACTCAACTCGAGTTTAACCGAAATAGAAACAGTTCCAACAAAGACGACCCTTGTTGTGTAAAAAAAAACACAGGTACCCGCAAAACATAACCTAAACGCAACTTAAGTTACACAGTATACTTACAACTTTCAGCTATTTACATTATACTACAAACTAATTTTATTTACAAAGTAGACATCGAAGAAATGAAATACTTTCCACCCAGTGAACCCTCACGAGATTAATTTAAAAAGATTTAATAACGAAAATCTTTTATCAATAAATAACTTGTTCAAAGTGAAATTAATAAGAAAATCGAGATAAAAGGAGTCATCTCCGAAAACAATCATCAAGGATTCCAGCCAATTGTGAACGCACGCATAATCCAAATAACAAAAAATGTCTTTGAAAATAAAACTTCACTGAAATACACGGGTGTATCGGAAGAGGCCGTACTGCGGCATCGCGGGAGCGTACGACCACCCCTCGCCAAGGGCTCGAAGCTACTAACGTGACGCAGACGGACACACCGGAGGACGACAACAGAATGAAAGCTAGTGTGCACCCCCCATCCCTCTGCCCCAACACCTCATTCCCAAAAATGCACACATTAAAAGAGAAAAAAAAAGCCCAGCAGAGAATGTAAAAAGTGTTGCACGTTCCATAATTACTTGTGCCTTAGATTTGGGCCTTTGTTTATCTACGGCTGTAACGAGGCCGCGAGCCGGAATGCGCTACCTGTATTGTTCTGTAGCACTTGTTGGAATTCATTTATCTCCACCCCCGTAATTATCTTCCGTGTTCTTAGCATTTGGAGTTGGAGCACCGAGATAATTAAATGTTGTTCATCATAACTAAGCCGACATTGAACATGTTGCTGGTACTTAGTTCACGTATACATTCGAAGTCGTGGTTATTGCAGCTGACAGTTTGGTCGAGAATAGAGACCCTGTCCCCAATATTTTGAAACAAATATTTACCTTAACGGTGAAGAGTTACTCGTAACTCCGATAGAGGAACCCACGTACCGCTTCGGTTTAAAATAAAAATAGTCGTGATACAGTTGTTACTCTAAAAGGTTTTTTCACTGAATGCATTTACTGTTTTTAAGAATAAAACTATTTTTGAATTACCTTTTAAAATGCATTTTCGTTGAGCGTCGATTTCCAATAAAACACTCCGGTGCTCGTCCGACTGCTGTAGGCGTTCACTCAACTTCGCACTGAATACTGAATTCATATATGACGCTGAATCGGCGATGGGAGAAATGAAAGGAAGTTTTTGATATCTGTTTGAATAATACGAGCCGTCGAGGAGTTGTTGGAATTTGTTTGTCATTTTTACGGTAACGTAGGCTGGGTTAAAATATCGAGTGTTATGACACCAACTGACCTTTGGCTAACCGGAACAGACATAATGAACAAAACAAATTCATTAAGTTACTCAATTACTCAAGTAATTGAAACTGTAATCAGAAGATAAAAGCATGAAATTGAATTACAGAGTGTCAGACGTCAGACCGTCGTCCGCAAAAAGAATTACGAATCTGTGAGTTGACGTTGAAATGGAGCGAATTCATCGGAGACCGCCAATCTAGAGGTGTCCCACTTTGTGCAAGCTCTGAATGGAAGAGTGGCGAGCGACGAGAGCCCACACCTGGCCGTAAATCAGATAGCTCGGCCACAAAACGAGAACGGAATAACAACCGTAATATCTTGAAGAAAAGGTCCAAAGTTACTAAAATAACATTTTACTTTGTATCTTTTATACGGTCGAGAATGTGCTATTGAGAAAAGGGCGCTCCCAGATAAGGGCTTTATCGATGCATAAAATATGTTATTATGAAGTCGGCGGCCTCTCTAAGACGCGCCCGCGCTGCCCAAAAAGAAGTAACTCAAGTACCTATGCCTTTATTCATTGAGGTATTTGTGGCATGTCTTTATTTGCACCTGTCGTAAATTTGCGACCTTCCGCGGCATATTTATGTGACAGATCGCGTGTGTGGATTACATCAGCACTGCCATAAGGGATTAACTTTACTGTTATCATTGAAATTATTTTGATATAAAATGAATAAGTCAAGCTTGCCCTGTCCTGTCCTACTACACGGGGTGACAGAACAGAAGCCTTAATATGACGTGTCAGGCGAGCGAGAAAAAGGGATGGAGCTATACACCCTATATAACTCCATGCCTTAACAGTTCGGTTTAAGTCGTCAAATGGATCGCCTCAGAGTAAAATTGAGTTCAAAATTGAATAGTACTTGATTGAATTTTGAAACGGGCAGAAGAAATGCTATGTAAAAAAAACCGGTACATGTGTTTAGACCAAAAAGTTTAAAACACAAAAAAAGTTTTGTATTCGGCAACAAAAACGCATAACGTGTTTTCTATCAAGTTCTAAGATGAATTTTTAAATGCTCTTTGGATAGGATTGAGCAATTTAACGTTATTAATTCTGACAAGAGATTTGTTTCGAGATAAAACAAAGCGGTGCAGCGAGGAACCCAATTTAGTGAAGCTGTTGAATGCGATTGTCTGAGATGAAAATGTTGGTTAATAGGTTATAGGATTAGTTTCACAAACAACTATTAAAATCCTTACTGATTTTTTTCTTCTTAGTAGGGACAGAAACGTATGTACGTAAGGATATCTATGTGCTATTCCAGGACATGGTCTACCTGTGAGCCAGATTTCATCCAAATCCGTTCAGCCGGTCGAGTGTAAAGAAGAAACAAAACATGTGTATGTTTTGTTTCTTCTTTTACACAAACTTCCGCGTTTATATTTGTGTGATATAATACATTTCACAGGATTTATTTTCAATGGACTCTGCAGTAAGTTTTTAAATAATAAATGACGATTACGACGAAGAATGGCGATTAAAAATAATAAAACTTTTCGTAAACAAGATGCCTGATTTGAAACTTGAAAGTCAATGGACCACTTGATTAGAATTCAATTAAGTTCCAACCAAAAAGTTCAATACATGGCAGAAATAACCTATGAAATGGAATTTATAATTGCGTCATAGTTTTGGAGCTTGTCACAAGTATGGTATTCATGTCACGACATCTACCACGTGGCTTGTCGCCAAGAATGTGAGCTACAGTAATCCGCCGTATATTGTATAGTACTGGATACAAAGCCTGGGATTGCCTGCGATAATTTGTGGTGACGTCAGAGACTGATGTATGGATACTGATTTGGTGTTTGATGTAAGTGAATTGCAGCTGATAGAGGAATAATTAGTAACAATGTGGTTAAATCAGCTGTTATAGTCAAATCAAATCAAAAACATTTCAAATAAACCATTTATAGGCACTTCTAAATTATCAAGAAATCCGTCAGCCGAATAAATGACAGACTTTTGCTGCCTAAAACCACACCTATGTCCTTCAGTTGCCCTTCATGTTCTAGGACTACGATTCTCTGATATTCACCCCGTGGCCCAAGCGGGCATCGGTCCTGCTGGGCTTCTATAGTTTGTCGTGTAATGGACGCCTTACCGGGCGGTCGAACGGTGGACTACCCATTGCTCGTCGTCGATCGCTCTGCAACTCCCGTCGCGTCGGAGCGGTGTGTCCTGTCAGAGCGGCAAGTTACTTTATCCGATAGAGAACGTTGTTTTGTTTCTATATCATATGAATAAAATAATAATAAAATATAATAAAATAATTGCCCAGCTATGGGACAGCATGGGCTATTATAGAAAATTGCATGAATGGAAATCAGTAAATTTACTTAGAACCTACATAAATATGCACGTAAGAGATAATATCAAGTATTTAAATAAGACCCCTACATATGTACGAACCTATTAGGACCTTCTATTAAAGATTATTTCTGCCTTTTTAATATTATATGTAATAATTTATCTGTACAGAATAAATGTCAGACAGCAAACAGTTTACCATTGAATCAAATGACTTCGGTGATGTTATACTAAACTACCAACCAGTTGGTTTATATAAACAATGAATAATAGTGTTACAAGAAGCAGAAACTAAATATTTTCACTAGTATCCTTCAATCTAGATAAACATAACTTGGAAAAATACAGGCTTCTATATTTAATATAGAAGCCTGTATAAGTTTTTGTTGTTATTGTAATTAATATACAACTTACAAAATTCACGCTTAGTTAAAAAGGTCAATAAAATTAACATTGAAGATCCAAAGAAGTTGCAAGATCAATATTAATCTTATTCAAATACAACCTTCATTAAATCCTTTCAAAATCTATATAAACATACCATCATAAGTGTAGGCTTGCGGACGACGAGCAATGGGTAGTTTGTCGTCTGCCCGATCAGGAAGGACCAGGCCCGAGTCGACATCACGTAGTATTTCACGCGCGCCTCAGAGAGATGTCAGCAAAACTTAAAGGGTTCAGTAAGACCGATGCCTGCTCTAGCAGGTGCAGCTGTGAGAATGTTTGAATGAATGACCGTAGCCCTAAAACCCAATGGGCAACTAAAGGACAGATGGGTCTTAGGCAACAAGAGTCTATTACGCTTTATCGTTCCACTCTAGACGGGAAAAGTCATTGAATGATTTCTAACCTGAAAAAAAAAAACCACTCAAAGAAATTACAAAATCAACACTAACCAAATTCAAATCTTCTTCGTCTTTTAAGTTCTTTCAAGATATAGAAACATAACATATGCAATGTTTGCGCATCATGTTCGCACGTTAGGGATAATTCGTCGGCGTCAAAAGGGCGTAGGGAGGCAATGTCGTGAAAACGTAGGATCAAATCCTAAAGATCATCCTGTCAGCTTGTCCTCTAATGACCTACAAACATGGGGTAGTCACACGCGATTTACGCACGACGATTTACGAAGCGACCTTTGCCAACACCACGTAATTGATAACGTATAGCCGTAGATAAGAGTGACCGGCCGTAACTCTGTAATACTGGTCAGCTAACGTTGCCTTCGTAAGAAGCTTAGGTTTTGGGATTTAGGCTATTAGCGTTAGGGCTAAATGTGATGTATTTTAATTGCTTTTGGCTAAGCGAAATGATAGTGATTATTTATTAGGGCTTAGTAACGATCTTACATAGGTATTCCTAAAGATGTTATCAAGTTAAGGTCAAGCAGTATCATCACAACGTTAATGTTTCTGTGTTTGTCGATCTGGACCAATTTTTGTATTCTTTTTTTGATTATATCTATTTAGTTCATTAAATTATGTATATATTATATTTACCTATATTGTATTGTATCTGAGACTCATTTGTATATCTTTTTTATATTAACGTTTTTTTTTCTCTCTTTTATTGCACTTACCACTATTCTTCTCTGCATCACTCAAAGGTTGACTGGTAGAAAATGCCTAAGGCATCAAGTCCGCCTCTGTACCTTTATGTGCATGAAGTATGTAATAAATAAATAATAAGTTATTTAATAGCATATTAGGTTACGAAGATTACTATCAACTAGACAGTTCTATTAAAAATCTCTTACATAGCTACTTGCTTAAATATATAATAGGCATGGAAAGGCCAAACTAGTATAGAAAGGCTAATAATCAAGTCACAGAAGGTCAAAACGTTTAAAATAATTGCCTAATTTCTGTGTATTCTGAATAAAATTAAGTCCAACTCCTTAATAACATTAAACTATGATAATATTATGTTAACATAATAGTCAAAAAGTTTTATAAATTAAATTAAATTTAAATATAAATGGTACCCTCTGTAACCGTTAGTTCATTTTCTCATATATTTTCGATTTTAAAGCATTAATGTAATCTTTAGATATAAAATCATATACCTAATAGAATTAAAGATCATGTGAACATTGGGAAATGGTTACAAATTGGCCTTTTAAAATCCAATAAAAATGGAAATATTTGGTAACGTGGAAACAATAACAGAGAAGTGAGAAAGATGTCATAAAATTCCTCGAAACCCATAGAAATCGTATAAAAAGTTATGTATTCTGACCCCCGATGAGATAATGCGTGAAGGTATTGGCTTCCCGCATCGAATTCTTTGTATTCTTGGCGGGGATTAACTTGCAACAGCCATTTAACTTCGACTTTAAAAACCATCGTAACCTGATACACCCATTAAACTATTTGCCATTCCTCCCTCCCCCCTGGATTATAACTATAATATAATAATATAATATTCACACAACGCCGTCTAGTCCCAAGCTAAGCAAAGCTTGTGTTATGGGTACTAGACAACTGATAAACATTCTAAATACATACATATAATAGATAAATTACACCCAGGTACAAAACTAATGACTGTGCTCATCACACAAACATTTTTCCTGGGTGGGAATCGAACCCACAAGCTTCGGCATAACAGTCAGGGCCACTAACCACTAGACCAACAAGCCAGTCAACTAAAACATCTATTCAATGTTTGTTAATTGATCTACAATTTCATTTCGCTTCGAGCATCAATCTTCTTTATAATTACGTTTGCCGACACGTAGAAACTTCTTTTTTAAGTGGCAAAGACTACCTAAAGAACACGCACAACTGGGCCACATTAGTTTGGCTCCGCCTCCGATGACCCACAAGTTTTCTTCGCCCTTTTTTTTGCTTTAAAAAGATAATAAGCAGATATTTTAAGAACACAAAAAATGTTTTGAATTGGCACACTGCGTTCCAGAGAATTCTATTGTTACGTCAATTTCATTCCAGTCCGACCATTTAAAAGTGCTGAGACGGACAGTTGACAATTCCACAGATTGCGTATTGTTTTGCTTTTAGCTCTGCAGGCATGGATTGCGGGATTATTTGGTGAGATTATTCCTGAAAAGGAAAGAACAAATGAAGAAATACACTTCTGGAACGTTTGAAAGAGTTATTGTGGCTTTGGAACAATTAGAAGACACAGAAGGGTTTTTACCAGTAAAAGTGTATACGCCCTCTCGCTCCACCCTAGAGTGGGAGAAGATATTAAATGATAATCCATCTCAATAAAAAAGAAGTGATGGAACACAGATGGGTTTTAGTCATGTAGTAAAAGTCTGACTCTTCCCCTCGGGTGGATTACCAGAGCGGGAAGATTTATTTGATAATTTGCCACCCAACAAATGCTATGAGGGTAAAAAAAAAATTGGACACAGATTATTTTTTTTAGGTAACTATTTTGCTGGAGTTGTAAATAAATATATAAGTCACCAAATCTACATCGATTTTCTTTATAGTTCCTTGAATAACCTCCATAAAAATAACTGGCAGGTCAACAGGTCAAATTCACCATTGATTGTGAGTTATTTGACAAATGCAGTCTCGAGAGCAAATCGTCCCCATAGGGCTTTGTAATGATTTATATCTAACGTAATAGCGCAAAATCCCTGAGCGAAGACGTGACTAGTTTTTGCAGAAAATGAAATATTACCCTCTATTAATAGGTAAAATGTGTCTTTCTGTGAAGCAAAAGCTTACTTAAATATTAAGTAAGATTATCTAGTAACTTCTTATCTTGTATCTCGCACATAACACAAATTACTGCCTCAAGTAAAATTTCTTCGTAATTTGGTTGTATAAGAAAGTTAAACGTATAGGAACGCTCAATTTAAACCTCGCCGACTAAAGTTTAACCTATGTTCGGATTACCGTAATCACGATTTCTCGGGAGAGAATCCCTTTTACACATTCTATAAAGATATGTAGTACAGTCATATACAAAATATCTCACAAAAAACCGTTCGATAAAAACGTGTAATGCCAACTGTACTGCAGTCGAAAAATCTTGGGAATGTAAAGAATTAATGCTCTGGTCCTTGACATACAACCCTTATCAGTAACTTTTATGGCAAGCAGACATCTTCGAGACCACTTAAAGGACTTGATAACATGCACTCCGGTTTAAAAGGATTCTGGCCGTAAATGGCTCACCCAAAAGTGTTGCCGACTGTTGTAGAATGATAGTAGACATTTCCAAAACTATTTTAAAATGTGCACCCAAAAGGGTGTTTTTGATATCGTGTGGTTTTGATTCCGCATGCGGTGTTGCCCCGCATGCGTAACTCCATTGACCATTTCATTCAAGTATTTATTGTAATGCGTGGAATACGCACGCGAGGCGCGTTTTTTTGTATTTTGAAAACTTCGACATGCGTGATGAATTACCCCGCATGCGGAACTCCTGCAAATGTCCATTTCATTCAAGTATTTATTATAATGCGTGGAATACTGGATGCGTTTTTATATATTTTGAAAATTTCTGCATGCGGGCAATCCGTGATGAAATCCGCACGATATTAAAACACCCTTACCACACTAATATTATAAAGGCAAAATTTTGTGAGTATGCGCTAGAACGTCTGAACGGATTTCGATGAAATAAATAAATACTTTTTATCATACATAGGATACTTTTTATCTCGGCAGTATGTTCCCTTGGGATAATGTTCTACTATCACGCGGATGAAGCAGCATCAGCATCTAGTAGTTTATGTTTATCTAAGACCATGTTACTATCTAAATATAGTAATTTGATTAGAAATACCAATCTCTACACAAGCATCTCGAGAACTTAACAACGGAAACCAAGAAATATCGCTTAGATTTTAACCCAAAGATTTCTTACTTTCCTTTACGTAAACAACTCTAATCTACCCTAAGACTTTAATTTATATCGTTACCCTTTAACTCTCAATCCTTTACAGAGTATAAGAAATATACACGCGAAACACACACATACAGAAAAACCCACCATGCCTTTTTAAATGCCCATTTGGATGGAATTTTAATTCCGTCATACATGCCTTTGTATGGATCGACAGCAAGCCGGGGAATTTCACGCCCTCTCCTAATTTATACTTCCTCTTTTCTTCTTTGAAAGACTCGGTTAGCCGATAGTCTATTCAATTCAAACATTTTTGTGTACAACCTTTTATTTGTGGCCAAAAGAGGACTTTTAAATGGCGAAAGTTAGTGTAATTACAACGATTTAAAAGACAATGGTGAAGGAAAACATAGTGAGGTAACCGGTATATCATAGAATGAAAAATTCGCAGGCATGATGTGACATCCCCTAAACCGCGCTGGATTACGACCCACTCCCTCTCCTAGAGAGGAGGCCGGATTTCCAGCAGTAGAAACATTATAAAGCTGATTATGCCAATGCTATTCAAAATAAGTGATATGATATTTTACATATTTTTAAATTCCAAAATTAACAAGTAAATTACTGTATAATCAAAGCCATTACGGCTTACACCGAAAATACTATTCAGATAAATTTTCTGAGTTACTCAGGTCATCATTGCGGCTTCTAAGAACTACTACGAGTAATATAATTTGCGAGGGTCGTATATTGAATCAAAGATTTTCAGGAACGATAATACTAAATATATAAACCAACAAATCTTGAAACACAGAGAAATAACAGATTGATACAATCAAAATAAACGAAAGTGCTCAACAGGGTTGGTTCCTCCAAATATATACAAGAACAGCGATGAATTTGATAGACTCTATTTATCGAAACCCTTACCTGTAAGTTGTTTATTGAACTTGCCAATTGAAACAACCCTGTCAACTTCGCGACTGTAACAATGTCTGCCGGCGTTTTAACGCAATTACGCCGATCACGCGTTTCGTCCTCACGACCTCTGTTTGTTCATCCCTTAGCTTTATTAAAAATATTTGATTCAATATAAAATAAATACAAAGAGACTAAGCATTGTGCTGATAACAAAATTTTAGATTAAACGCACATTCTCTTGGGATTAAAGTAGGACCGGCTTGGTCCGGCTCGCATGAACAGTGGGGACCGGGTCCGTACCTACGGCTGCGGTTAATTTAATGTCGCTATTCTGACTCCCGGTATGCTTTACGAGTATAAACTGTGAGATAATAAAAAACATTCCAGCTCCAACAAAACTCCTGTCGGATGTTCCAGATATTTATTTAATACTATCTTTCATGAATGCGTGTCCGTCATTTAAATCTCTTTTATTTCGCTCTTCGTATAAACGCCGTGTCCGAACCGGGAGGCCGTTTATTCCGACCGCGTGAATCATTAATGTGCATAAATGTACAGTTTTCTGGACATAATGGAATAAATCCGTAGTTTGTCCCGCCGGGGATCGAACTGGTGTTTATCACGGTATTAGTGCTTCCTGAACCACTATTAAAATGTCATTAGAACGCCATTTTGGTTGTTATCGAAGCGCCTCTCATGTTTAATATTGCCAACAAGAAACACATTAAAACTCACACGTATATGTAAATAATTGTATACTGTGTGCACAAAATATAATATTGCATGTTTAAGCATTTCTACGAATATTTTCTTAAATTTTAAAAAAGGTATGTGGCTATTCTGCTTCATTCCTTGAAAAGTGAATGCGTCATCTTTGATCAGTGTCAGAAGGAGGGATAGCAAAATTAGCTATTGGTGTTTTTGAACTTCTATAAAAGTGTGCGTATAATCAATTTGTATATTTTTTTTTTAATCTAGTGGTAGTGAAGCTGGACCAACATTGAGCCAATCATTTTTATCTTGAACATAATCCTTTGGTATAATATGTTTGCCTGCATAGTGTGCGTTTAATATACAAGATTTAAATTTCGTTTCATTGAGTTCTAATATTTGGGGAGGTATTTTATTATTTATTTAGGGACAATTGACAGCCACAAATACCCTATGAAAGAAGAGGCCACTTTAGCCAGTTCGTGCCTTGAAAAGCACATGAAGCCGTTGGTTCCAGCTGTCATTTGTAGATCTTAGACAGTCTTTACGCATTAATAGTCAGAAGCCAAAAAATCTAACACCAGCCTTTCGAAGGAGTATCGTGTTACCCAATATCTGAGTTGTGGAGGCTCAATAGGCAGCCGCTTCGTGTAAAATCCTGATGTCTAACTGTATCCGGTTTGACTGGAAGTCGACCCCAATACAGCTGCGAAAGGGCCAGGACCTATACCATGACGTTTAAAGTAATATTGTTTCATTCTTATTTCCAGAGTAAGTAAGAGATGGCGCTAGACAACCTGTATAGCTCTGTCTCTTACTCACACTAAAATAAGAATGAAATAATCTTACTTTGAACGTCATGGTAACCCAGCAGGCAGACTGATTGAGCTATATATTGATCTTTAGCTCAAAGTTACAACTAAAATTCTAAACCAAATAACGGTTGAATCGATGACGGTTTTCCACTAATGAGAGATCAGAAATGCAAACAGAAATATGTGCACACGATACTGATTATATGCAACGCGATCTAAGAGCAAACTCAATTTGTTTGAATTAGTGAGGCTACGAGTGTTTAATGTAATAAGAGCCCCATCAAATATGTGTTTAAGTATTCCAACTATGTGATCACTAATGAGTATTTGTTTACATTTTACGAAAGAATTTGGCTAAGAAAATAGCTAAAGTATATGTGCATTAAAATATACAGTTTTTTTATGTGTGATGTCAACTAATGTCCCAGGTGGAACGAGAGGTGAATCTCAGACTTTTACTGACTAAAACTCTTTTGGGGCCACGGGTAGTGTGAAAGCGAAACCCGGGGCCGCGGGACGAAGGCAACGAAGGAACAGGAGTGTGTTTTTAGTCAGTAAAAGTCTGACACTATCTTCCGCTCCACCCAAGAGCGGGATAAGTTATAAGAAAATTTTCCCACCCAATAAAAAAAAAACCTTGTTCCTTTAATTGCCCTTTGTGTGTTGTATTAACTCTTTCGAACAATTCCGTATACCTAAGCGATGAATTTTTTAAGCTTATATCTGCAAACTCAAATCGTTGCATTAACTCAATGTTTCGAAGTTAATGATTGTCTTTTCGAATAAGCCGTTGAGCTTGAAAAAAAAACAAATGTTCTCCTCAAAGATTCAGATGCGACTTGAAATGCCATCAAATTTTACGTTCACGTCTTTATCCAGATACCCTTTTATTTGCAGATCAACTTGAAGCTTGAAGAGAATTCCCAACAAAGCCCTGAAAATATTCTGATCCATAAATATTTGTACGAACTGTATAAAACAGCACACTATTCGTGATTGCGAAGACACAACATTAGGGCGGTGCTACATCTATTTACATACATGAATAAGGCAGGCACAGAAGAGCTCCCTTTTACGCGAAAAGCGGCGAAGGCAATGTACTCACGACCTCAAAGGATGTCGCATGACCATTTCCTGATGGGAGTAAGCTCTCATCTGAGGGTATATCGACGTTTTTTTTTTCCATTTCCAGTGTATTGCTAGGTATACAATACAGTGTGCCGGATGCCGACGCCTTTTTCTTTGCGTGTGATAAAAGCCTTATTGACTGTGACATATATTTTTGTTTTTTCTTTTTTGTTATACCGAGTTTCTTAGAGATTTTGTGAATGGGGATTATTTAGCTAAATGATGCAGATAATATATATTTTTTTATTATTAAATATATTTTCATCGGATTAAAAAATAAATTCAATAATTTACTTGTTCAAATAGGCGTACTTCTTGCAAAACAAATAGGTATTTAAGTATCTAAGACTCTGAAAATCTTAATTACCGAAGTAAGTCATTGAAACTCCGTAATCTTTTTGCATATGCTCCAATAAAGAATAAACAACCCTGAACTCTTGTATTAAGCCTTCAATATATCTTCATATACGGGGCTTAAAGTAATCTTAGCTAAGTGTGATATATTATTTGGAAAACAAACGCGCACGCATCTCGAGCCTCGGGGTTTGAAGTAAATCCTTTGAAGAAAAGAGAACAAGACTTTACCATCGGCTGATAAGGCAGCTTTTTGTTGTTTTTTCGAGTATACAGTATAAAGTTTTAGTACGTTTTTAGTATAATAGAATTTGGGGTAAGTTAACTCTACCCATTGGTGTAATGGTAGGGTCGGATTGAAGTTAGGGCCGATCTCAGGTTAGGTGTAACGCTAATGGATCTGATTACGGGCTTCTGTTGATTAGTTATGGGCCTAGGGTCTGCTTAAGAAAGAAAGCCTTGGCCCTGGTATGAAAGGCAACGAAGGAACAGGAGTGGGTTTTTCGTCAATAAAAGTCAGGCACAAAAGAGCGAGGGATGTCATTGGATGATTTTCCCACCGAAAAAAAAGTACTTCGCAGGCGTTTTTTTTATGGGGTGGAAAATCATCTTATGACAAATCCCGCCCTTGGGCGAACCGGGAGATAGTGTCAGACTTTTACTGACTAAAAACCCACGCCTGTTCCTTCTTTGCCTTCGTCCCAGGGCCCCGGGTTTCGCTTTCACACTACCCGTGACCCCAGTAAGCTTCGACCCTGCTGGGCCCCTACGATTAGCTGACATCTCCTTGAGGCGCGCGTGGAACAGTACGCGCAGTCAGGTGTAACAATTAAAGATACCGACATAGTACGAAGAATCGTTGAACTTAAATGGCAACAAATGGTCGAGGGGGCCAAAAGGTGTCTAGTAGTTTTTAAGTATATTCGTTACAAAATAAAAATACAAATCTTCCCTTTGTAACATGATTTAATATGTTTATGTTCTATCCCCAATAAACTGACACAAAATATTAAAACTTAATTAAAAAGCGCATTTATAAGTCCTTGTGTGCTCGTGTAGTAATAGCTTGTGCGTCCCTGGGGTAGAAACTATGCTCGTCGTCTTTAATAACTATTTAACAGTTTCATAATTAGCTTCAGTAGACCACACTATCTTTAGGAAATAATGCAGAAGTTATGAAACTATAAACTTTGCTCCTATGGCTTTTCTTCACAGGAACCTTGCATTTTCTTGGGTTAGGTATGAAGCACTCAAGGTACCCAATGATAAATTATAGATGATGATGACGTATATCAACTTCTCATTCACACTGAACCGACTATACGCTATTACGTAGTACGTTGACACTGACTCTCGGTGGCCGATTATTTTACTAAGCGTAGCAAGCCTACTCTTTTGTTCACACAAGTAACGCGTTGTACGCTATAGCGTACTGTCGGCTTGGTGAGAACGCATAGGTACTGCAGACTGAGTCCACGTTCACATTGGGACTGAAAGTGAGCATTCTACAGTCGACGGCGGACAATACGTTTGTTGTGAACGATGCAAAGGCATCGTTCACGTTCACGACAGAAAGTACTATAAAGATAGTAAAAAAAACAGATAACA
This sequence comes from Mythimna vitellina, assembly GCA_949316375.1. Lineage (NCBI taxonomy): Eukaryota > Metazoa > Arthropoda > Insecta > Lepidoptera > Noctuidae > Mythimna > Mythimna vitellina. Next base: position 14,229,131 of record OX438697.1, read on the forward strand.
ATTCAAAAAAAAAAAAAAAAAAGAAAAGTCAACACCAGAAGCAAGTTCAAACACTTGTCAAAGAGATTCCTTATCAAACGAACCTTTGTACGAATCCTCCGTCATTTCCTATAAACTTCTTTCAGTATTCCGTTTATTTCTATTTGCTAACACATATTTTTACATAGAATAACATCACGCCAGGTTACTCCGAAGGGGTAAACAGATGTTATGTATTTTTAACCGATTTCAAAAAATAAGGAGGAGGTTATTAATTCGGTTGTATTTGTTTTTATCATCATATTTTTTTTATGTTTGTTACCTTAGAACTCCATTGTTTATGGACCGATTTGCAATTTGTTTTTGCCCTTATGGGATATGCTTCCAGATTGGTCCCATTTTTTTCAAAATCTAGTTTTGGTGATGGGATCCATGAGGAATCGAGGGAAGTCCTCAAATATTATAGGCAACTATTAGTGATATTGATATTTTCATCGAGAACTTAAGCATTTACAGTGAAAAAATAATATTTGATGAAGAGGAACTGATGAAAAAGACCAGAAATGGTCAACGGAACTTCATACTCACATAGATATCAAAATGAAGATAGTTAAGCGACTATATGACAATACAAATAAATGAATGGTTCTGAATAGTTACGTTGAAAATGGTATCATCGAAGTGATCTAATGATGATGATGGAGCCGGAAGGTAGGCACTGGAACTCCGTAATTAATGAATGAAACATAGCCATGTTTTATTAGAATTGTCTACATGTTATACCGTACTACATGTTAAATACATGTTGTACGGCACTCTTTTCATACTCAAAATATACATAATCTGTTTTATTTTCTTTGTTTTTGCAAACACACGGTATTACATTTTGTGGTCTATAACAATGCTGACTATGTTGAATTTAAAGTAGCACTTTCCATTTTATACCCGCTTTACCAGACTAGTTTTAAGAACAGAGATTTTGCAATAGAAACGACTGGATTAAGGCTATAAAGTAAATAAGGATTTTGGTTTGAATTTCTCCAGAATTAAATAAAAGAGAATTAATTTATTAAGCGATATTTTATAATCATCATCATTCTTACTGAGCATATAGTAAACGACGTGTCAATGGTAGAACTTGAATTACGAAAACCGGCCTTATTGCTGTGATAAAACTTCAGATACACTAGGGGACAAAATGTCCCCCAACACGACGCGCAACGCTAACAAATTATCTAACAACACGTTACAACACGGGGCAAGTTGCGGGACACTGGGCAACGTTGCAGCGTCACGTACATCCAGCGTTGCGCATCATGCTGGGGGACATTTCGTCCCCAAATGTACCTGAAGCTTTAAGTAACTATTTATAAAGTTATAAATTAATCACAAATATTTGCCGGTGCAATAACGACATAGCTCCACCATAATGTCTTCGTTATTAAATCCCTGTGCTATCATTGTGAGCGAACCATTTCACTTGAAATTATTGCGTTACCTGCGTGCAGTAAAACGGTTTATAGCTGGAATAACGACCTCCTTGAGCACCCTTTACTATTTATCTCAGAGTACTACATGCCTGGCCGTATATAGCCATATATCAACGTCAACAATAAATTTTTAATTAATTAATTAATTAACAGATATGTGTGCTTTAGAAATCTGGGTGTTAGCCAGACGTACTTAATTTTATAGTTAAATAAATCTCTCAGGTTTTGATTACTTTTCTAAGAGGTATAACTATAATTAAAGCCCAAGGTTCTACATCAAAAGGCAAATTAAAGCCTATTAAATGTTGATCAATAAACGTCGTCAACAGTTACGGAGAAAATTCAATAAATATTTCGATCAAAATAAGTTATAAGCACCGACCAATTTATTTTTAGGTCACACGACAATAATAATAGACATATCAACAGATGTTCGGAGTTCGCTTTAAAAAATGTCATTCTTAACGTAAGTGCGATCAAAAGCGAGAAGCGAAAATCGGGCCATAAATATGAATAGCTCTGAGAAAACTTCACACGCGAGGATTCACAAAATATGCGAACGTGTCGCGTTTCCAAACAAATTTATGTCTTGGCTCCTCGTACTTTCAGCAATATTTATAACAGCTCATTCTTCTTCATATGGAAAGGGCACTATACCTATATCAAAACATTTATTATGAACCAGAACGGGACTTTGGAACCATATGCATAGCGAGAACAAACATTTGTGCAAACATGATTAAAAGCAGCGAATATGTATGAGTCGACTTATAGATGTCGGGTCCCGGGAGTGGGTGCGTCGTGAATGGATGGTAATGGAACCGAGTGGCCTACCGACACTGTTTGTACTCACAATACGCAAATATGTGCCAGTACTAATTGAACGTGTGTGGTATATCTACAATCTTTAAACTACATCTTTGATAGAGTTCTATTTAGGTCTGATGGAAAAAAAACAGCCGGTAAAATCTGGTACAGTGAATGAAAAGTGACATTTTCTTTGTGCCGCCGCCGCGCGTGGTCTTTATAGCAACTGATAGTGACAGCAGGAAAATGTTGTGGCCTTTATCCGATGTGAACAGATGTTTTATATTTCGGCACAAACGTGAACATGGCTTCTTTTTCTGGATGTTTATGGTAATTGAAGAATGAGGACATTTATTAATAAATATTGTAGTAGCAACGTAATTTTTTTTTACATTTTGATATCATCATATAATTTCGCACGCGGGTTTTGCAAGAGAGTATCAGGTTTTATTATTATATTGACTGAAACTCAACCGTGTTCGTTCGTTACCATTTGCGTTTCAGCCCCCCCCCCTACCCCCCGGTGAATCATGCGAATAATCCCGTAGCCCTGGCAGGTATCAACCTTAGAGGGTCCCATCAATTGAATTGACTTCTATTTCAGGTGAGTGTCGAATGCAACGCCGACGACCCACGCCTGATCCATATAGGATGCCGTGATACGTCTCTAACCACTCCTCAAAGAGGGGACTTATTGCCGCCATTGTGGAGTGCCTGGCACTGGGTTGTGACAGTCTTGGTCTTCATGCCCCTATGAGATGCTGCCCTGCCACTGCCGGAGCTCTATCCGCCGTCCAGCAATTTGTTTGCGATAGTAGAGTTTACTTCCACGCACCGCCCATGCGTGTGTGCAACGATTAGGAAAAAGGCTCGCCGCCTTGCATGAGACTGCGGTATCCCCAGATCAATCTGATTGCCATATCCCTTTTGGACGCCTTCAACCGGCGGGCTGGTCGCTTTTACAGGGTACGAGCCCACACTGGAACCCAAAGGCCATGGCGGTTTATGACCATAGAATTACCACATACATTGGTCTTAACATAACTAGCGAAGGGAATACAGGTATTAAGTCATGTGTGTATGTATAAAGATTTAAATCTCTCCATTTTTTTTTAAATTACAAAATAAAATAATAACATTACAACAACATAACAACAACACACACAACAACCACATAAGAACAACACAAACAACATTAACAACATTTAAAATTTTCATTAATTTTTAATTTTTTTTTAATAAACAGAATGATATGAAATTTAAATTTCATTTCATTTTGTTTTCAGCGGATAAAGCCAATCATTTAGCTACTAAAAATTAACCTGTGCAACGACTGAGTAGTTTTTCCACTGCAGTGATGCACTACGGGCTTTCAAAAGTCAATTATACTGGCACATAAGTTCTGAGGAAAAGTTTTGCGTCACGGAAAAAGTAGAAAAACTTACGAACAAAAACTTCGTTCTCAAATGGACATGAACAGTTTTTAAACGTTCTTTTTTCAGTTTTGAAAATCTGACGTTGATTGTTTTAAACAGTAGTTTCTTTTTTCTTGCAGTTAATTAGATTCGGGCTTCTTCAACCAAACTAGAAACCAACCTAGCTTTTCCTACTGAACTCATTGAAACCTAGATTTCAATAAGTTCAGTAAGATCTTTGAAAGTTGACTAGACCTAGCTCTAGTTCACGGAAAGTCACTAAATCACTCAAACCATCCATTTAAATTAAGAACGTTTTGTGAACGAAATTAATAATATCTAAGCCATACATTGAGGTAAGAAATCATCTAAGGGCTTCTCTCGCTCTTGAGTGGAGCGAGAGAGCGTGACCATTTTTGACTAAAACCCATCTGCGTCCTTCAATTAGCCTATTCGTTGCAAGAACACGACATCTCTTTCAGAAGTTCGATAGAGCCACTATCTATCAAGAAAAGCAATCACACTTCCTAAATACACTTTTATCAACTAAATGCAATGTTCAATTAAGTTACAAGACCAACTACTAAAGTAACATCTCATTCGCTACACGGCACAAACACGCATTTACATTCAGTTTCAACATAGTTCCGGCTCCAGCCGTCCGCTTCATGAAGCTGGCACTGGGACCTACTAATTTAACGTCGTCTGAAATCGCACTCACTGTTATATTCCCAAAGGAAATACAGTAAGTGAGGCTATCTCACTTGTCATTTTAGTAGAAACTAGTGCGGTACCGTTGCTTGCAGTGAATTAGGTCAAGTGACGATGTTAATACGAGTTGGATATGAGTATGAATATGATTTGAAGAGATACAATTGGGAACAAATTAAATTTAACCTTTCGAATACCTTAATTAGAGACACAGTAGAAAGAAAATGAGAGAGCAAACGCGCGTTCGCTTGGTGTTTAATGAATTAATGCGATGTTAAGGTTTCCGGCGAACTTAAGTGGTAGTGAGCAGGGCACATTACTCGCGGAATAGAAGGTAGATAGGGCCAAAAGGTTCTGGAGTGGCGACCCCGTTCTGCAAGAGGCAGCATTGGTAGAGGTAAACCGATGACCTAGTAGGTTACGAGAATCCGATAGATGCGAGATGCACAGGACCGAGGTCGTTGTGGCGACACTTGGGCCAGGCCTATGTACAACAGTGGACGTCTTTTGGCTAAAAAAATGTTGAAAATGAAGGTTTCTGACACAGAAACGTGGGTATTGGCACAAGGACATTTGCTGTTAAATAATGTAAAACACATTTTGTTAGATTCGCATTGTAATGAAACAGAAAGTGGATGTGTTGTATCAAAAGCTAAATACTTTTTAAACTTGACACTGAATAAATGCATAAACAGAGAGAGGCGAAGAAAAAAAATATGACGCATTTACATATGGGATAGTGAAACTGAAGTTACCTTAACTTTGAGGGAAGCTTGTTTGTGGTATAGATCGCTGGTACGTTTCTTTACCCTTGCATAAAGTTAGTAGGTATATCTTGATCTGAGTGCAGCTTCCAAGTAGATATACAAACATTTCATGGTAAAGATAGAGAAACATACTCTCAATTACTACTAAGCTAACACCAGCCATACATACACAGTTTCCTCAATTATCTTTACATCCCCTTTACGCAAACAGATGATGGGTTTTCCTTGAGGCTAGTACTAAAACAATATTTGACTTGCCAGTAATAACATATTGAAACTAACTGGTGTCGTATTCAACCAAAGCATTAATATAATAATAATAATAATATAATATAATAATAAGGTTCTAGAATGGCGACCGCGCACCGGAAAACGCAGCGTTGGAAGGCCTCCCACAAGGTGGACCGACAACCTGGTGAGAGTCGCGGGAGTGCGGTGGATGCGAGACGCACAGGATCGGTCGTTGTGGCGTCGCTTGGGGGAGGCCTATGTCCAGCAGTGGACTTCTTTCGGCTGAAATGATGATGATGATGATGATGAATAATAATAATAATATTCCACAACTATCACACAACGCAGTCTAGTCTCAAGCTAAGCAGAACTTGTGTTATGAGTACTAGACGACTGATAAACATACTTATATATTTCTAAATACATACATATTATAGATAAATTACACCCAGACACAGTAGTACAAATGATCGTGCTCATCACACAAACATTTGTCCTGGGTGGGAATCGAACCCACGACCTCCGGCATAGCAGTCAGGGCCACTAACCACTAGACCAACAGGCCAGACAAAACGTCATTAACTTTTCCGTAGCACTTACACTCTCACAGATCGTATTAATATTAGAAAGGCGAAATTTTACGGATGTTTAATATATCTTTACGCTGAAACGAATTAAGATGAAATTCGGTACCATATTCTGAATTAATACATATGCTTTACTTTATAATGAGGGGAAGGACTCATTTCACGCACGCGAAACCACTCGCAATCTCATTTTCGAGTATTGGAAAGTACCTTTATATATCTACTTATGATAAGCACCAGGTAAATTTGCAATAATTTAGCATAGAGAACCATAATTAGCCTTTAATATTCCCACTGTTGGGACTCAGGCCTCCTCTCTAGGAGAGAGAATGGGTCGTAATCCACCACGCGGGCCCAGTGCGGGTTGGTGAATGTCACGTCTTCGATTTTTTTGGTTCTAGGACATGCCGGTTTCCTCACGATGAAACAATAGTAGTGTAGTAGTAGTAGTAGTGTAGTTGAAATAATTTACAAAAACCTTTTCCTAATATCTCAGCGTAGGTACCCGAAAAATAAACAATGAACCGTTTATTATTAGATGAAAACATACAAAAGACAGCTTTATGTCTATTTCTGTCTTTGAAATTAAGAATGTCATAAAATGTAGGAGGGTCAATGACCGCTATTTCAAAGTTATCTAGCACTTACCTTAGATATGTAATAGTTACAACTATAGTTGAAGCCTCAGCCCCCCTAGCCAAGTTACAATCGTTTCGTTCGCGCCGAACGCCTCGAGTATGAGAGAGATATAAGAAATGATTGTAACTTGGCTAGGGGGGCAGGTCTCTTTATTTTTTAAATCATAGAAACTTCAGCATGTTTTAGATACAAAGTATTATATCTTATTATAGAACAAGGTAATCCATTACAACGTTAAAATGTTTATGTTAAACACATTTAGTTCCAGTGTCGATATCTTATGAGTCTATCATCACGTTTCCCCTCACGACAAGTAAATAATAATGGTAAGTCGGTCACTCAGTGAATGCTTGCCACTCAATGCAAATAGGGCTGTAGCATAATAATATGGATAATAAACTATAGTATTTACTTTGAAGGAAAGGAACAAGAAAATGAATTTATTTGGCACAACACAAACAATAGTTTGGTAAACACAAAACAACAAAAAAACCGGACCAGTGCGGGTCAGACTCGCGCACTGAGGGTTCCGTACAAACTTACCTATGAAAACAGTTCAATTCCCGAATTGAGTTACGAAGGTTTTTCCGAATTGTAGCAAAAAGTTTGTGCGGAACCCTCAATGCGCGAGTCTGACTCGCACTCGCCCTGTTTTTTTGCGACATAAACAGCCGAATCTTTATTTTTCGCCCGAGGGGTTAACTCAGAAGTTTGATTTTTTCGCAGCTTCAAGGGACCGCAAACCTGAGTATATGGTTTTAATTTGAACTCGATGCCTACATGAGTGGGTTTTAGTTAGCAAAAGTCTGACACTCCCTCTTATTCTACCCAGAGCGGGAGAAGTAATTTGGTGATTTTCTATCATCAAAAAAACGAGCGGAAGCAGGCTGATTTTATACATCAACTCCACCTTTCGCAGTCCACTGTTGTACATACATCTTTCTTGAGCTGCAATTTCAATTACAGTTAAAAAAAAACCGTGAGAGAGAGGAACAAAGCGATAAAATATTACTCTGTAACAATTCATTAATATGGAGCAATTTTAGATTAAAAAGAAGAACAATCTATAAACATTATTAATTACCTATTAAGTCTATAATAACCTTAATAGAGTCTAACTAAGACGTAATAAGGCCTCTAGTAATTTTCTTAAAGCTGCAGAAATCGTAAGAAGCTTTTGTATTGTTTGGCCACTTTCTTAAAGCGAAAACGGTAGGAAATGTACGTATTGTATGACGTAGGATTAGAGTAAAGGTCAAGATGATTCAAAATATTCTAGAGCACCTACAAGTGACGTCACAGGCACTGTCTTTAAGAAAAGCAAACGTTGAGTCGAACAACTGACTGAAACACCCTGAACCTCTCACCACTTAGAAAACTGGCGAGAGGTTCAGGATGTTTTTAATATCGTACGGATTTCATCACGGGAACGGGGCTGCTGCCCGATATCACGCCCCGCATCCCGCGTGCGTATTCCATGCATTACAATAAATACTTGTATGAAAACGACGTTTGCGGAAGCTACGCGTGCGGAGCAATCCCGCATGCGTGATGAAATCCGCACGATATTAAAAACACCCTAAGTTGCTTTTCGACTGCCATAAAAAAATATTATATTGAATCATGGAAAATCAAGAGCGTGAATCGCCAACACATGGCGATTAATTCTAAGATATTCAGTGTATTGTAAAGACAAAGTTCCCTCACAGTGATATTTGAATATTCAGGACTGAAATCACTATTATTTCACTCACTTCCCTTATCCTGAAGAAATGAAGATCAATCCAAGTGGAAGCATCGCATTTTTTACCAACATTCTCACAGTCAGTTGTCACGATACCTTCTAGGAAATATACTTGTTTCCTTTCTTTTTCCATGATATTGTGTCAGGTAATCTACGTGATTTACACACCACATCGAACCGCCGCCGGTGTGGGCCCGATTGATGGCGTGAGTTCCACTACAATCACATCTCGTTTAGATAGATGACTTTTGACGTGATCGAACGTCGAACTGCCTTTATGTAAACCTTTGTGGGTATCGTTCACGAAAATAATGAAAAAGTGGTTTTGAGTGATATCGAAAATACGTCTAGACGGTTTGTTCTTCTTTAAGTATCTATGGATAGAAAAAAAACACCAGTTTTTGCTTTCTTATTTAAGATTGCACCTTGTGGCCATATAATGGATATACAGCTTCGAATGGGCTAACTGAATCGTAGATCTACGACGATAAATTATATTTATTTTCCAAATCCATCGATTATAAAAGTGAAATTAACTGTATGTATTTTAAGTTTTCACAATTAAACCCATTTTGATGGAATTAACAGAGTAAGCTTGAACCACAAGGAAGGACTTGGACTACTTTTTGTCTGACTTCGCATCCGCTATAACCGACATTCACGTGAAGGAAGGAATTAATAGATGAGGCCTATTTCCTTGCCGACAACCCTAAGAAGAAACACCGAAACAAACTCAGAGGAAAGGGCGGAAATGTTCTAAAGAGTTACCGTGACCCTGGAACTCAAAGCAGGGCAACTGAAGGAATACAGGTGGGTTTTAGTCAGTAAAAGTCTGATACGCCCTCAAGCTCCACACAGAGCGGGAGACGTTATTTGATTGGTTTCCCACATAAAAAAGATGTCAAGGGAACTCAGAGATCATGATAGGTAGACCTACTCTGAATAATAAACTATTGCAGTAAAGATTTTAGAAAAAACTTTGTGGTATCTGTTTTATTATTTCCAGTTTTATGGTTTTATTTTATGGCTTGCATTCCTTCACCATAAGAAGTCGCAAACAGTGTCTAACTTGAAGCATTTTCCTACATCTATGAATTTTCTACAGACAATCATTCAGAGATTGACACTTCCAAAGCCGCTTTTATTATGTGCAGAAATCATCAAAGGAACCAAAAATTCACCCCACCATAAATAAACCATTCAATAAAAAAATATCAAGTCTATGAATAGCTCTCTATGATTGATCGATCGTTCTCTGCGAGCTGTTGAAGCGTTTTTATTTTCATTGCATGATCTATAAAAAATATTCTCATTTTACTCGTGTAAAATATTTTCCGTATCTGGAATAATATTATAGAGAATTGGGCAAACAATAACAATGAAGCTATGGGAAGTTGAATGAGTTATTTAACTTTAGAATTGTTAAAACTGTTGAATATCACGCACGAGGAAACCCCGAGTATATACGTGGCCTACCCACGTTCCAATTACAGACTTCCTTTACTTAATGTATAATATGATAAAATCATCTAATATATACATAATCTTCGAAATAAACCTACTTACTTCAAATTACTGTGTATACTTACCAGGCGTACGGAAATGCGCCACCGGTAAATGGTGGACATCCCACCTATACGCACAAAACGTTTTGGGAACATTCATTGTGCGTACAGTTATGCAGTTTTTTTTTAGATGTGAAAATCATCTAATGACAAATCGCGCTCTTGGGCGGAGCGGGAGATAGTGTCAGACTTTTACTGACTAAAAACCCACTCCTGTTCCTTCTTTGCTTTCGTCCCAGGGCCACGAGTTTCACTTTCACACTACCCGCTAAGGAGTGGAATTCCTTGCCGGACTTTGTATTTTCTGATGGCTCCAACCCGGAAATCTTTAAGTCAAGAGTGAATAGGTTACTTCTAGGTAAACGCGCTCCATCGTCGATCGCATCGTTGCTTTCCATTAGGTGAGATAGCGGTCAAGCGCGAACATAACAAGAATAAAAATAAAACTATGTTAAGTTTTGTGTACAATAAAGAATTAAGAATTACTTTTATAAATTAATTAAGACGTTCACGTACCCGTTTCGCGAGCATGAAAAGTTTGAAGATACACTCAATAGTTATATAGGTACCTACCTACTAAAATTTTACTTGTAGGTATCATAAATCTTCGTTACGGGGCGTGATTGATAAAACAAACACTTCCAAATTTTACATTAGTGAAATGAAAACAAAATCCTACTAACATTATAAATTTGAAAATCTGTTTGTTTAGATGTTGGAGTTTGTTACTCAAATCAAATAGCAGAACCGGATTTAGATGATCGAGTGTACCCATTACCTGTATATACATATACATACAATATTTTTGAATTTTATTTGATCTGTATATATAAAAACCAAAATCCTGACTCGCCCAATGCAACGCTTAACATAAAAAAAAAATACCTTTGGAATAGAACGCTAATACTTTTGCACAGAAACCTCTGTGATGTCCCTTTTGTGAAGTGTATCAAAAAAAAGATTTTCCAAACTTCACCGTCTAAAGTGATTTAAGGGTGTCCAAATTTTGTATAGAGGAGTCTATTTTCACGCGGGTGAAGCCGCTGACAGAAGCTAGTCTTTACATAGTCTAAAAAAAATCTGCCGCGACTATCTGATTATCCACTTACTCCTTCTAAACTACGTTACAGAGTTTTTTCGTTTTTCACTAATAGAAAAAATAATAAAGGTGGAAGTATTATGTGTATAATTTTTACAAGTGCCAAGTCGGGGCGGGTTAATTTCAACACGTGAAGACTTGCGGGCAGTAGCTAGTATCACAATATATCAATCAAACAACAAAACCAATCGCTGATCGATGATCGCTTATAGATATTTAATTTGCTCTCGACGCACAACTTTTTCCACTTCAATATCGTAGGAATGAATGTTTATACCTATGCTACTAGCAGTCCCAACAACCGTTGTCCTGCCCGAGAACTGGAATTTCGTTAGAAAAATATTGAAAGCCCGATTGCAGCGCCACCTATCGGGTTTATTTGTATTTTGAAACCCTCCAGAGACCCACTCAAATATATGTTCACTCAAAATTTCATGCCCTGAAATTCCGAGCTCGCTTCGCTCGCTCTTTTATTACTATCGCGTGTAGTGAGAACTTGTTTGGCCTAGACGAAACTAGTTCATCCTAAAATTGGGTTTGGCCGGTAACATATCTATTAAAAGGTACTGTAGACATAGCGAGAATTAAATTTCTATCAAAGCTCTACATGAAGCACTTACGTGTATCTTAGTAGCGTAATGAACGAGGTAATTAACAAAATCCCGATTAATCCCTGGTAAAACGACACTGTGTAAAGGATTAAATATATCTGCGCGGGAATAGATTAACATAAGTGAGGGATGGCGGGCCCAGTGCTTAGGGTCTATTGTGACGGAGACCGCGTTTACGTAGCGTCGAATGATTTTCACACCATCTGGGTTTTAAAGTAAGTTAAGTAAGTTAGAAAAGGTTTAAGACAAATGTTTTTTTTTTAAATTAAGCACTGGTAGCTGTATTTTTTATTTTTATGGGTAGAGTAATGGAGACTTAGTGATAACGGCCCCGACCTACAAGTTATTTGTCGCGGGTTCAAACGTACCCAGACGCATTACTTTGTGTAATTTATTTCATCACTACAGCTCTCAATTTGGTGAAGGAAAACATCGTTAGGAAACCGGCTTGTACTAGAACCAAATATTCGAAGACTTGTGACACACATCAATCCGCACTGGGAACACGTAATGGATTACGACTCATACCGTCTCCTTGAGAGGAGGCCTGAGTCCCAGCAGTGGAAGCATTATAAGTCGGATTATTCTAAGCATTGCTACGTACATTTACATTTGAATTTATAAAGGTAATAAAAGCAATACAGTACTTTTGAAACGTTATTCAAACTGCGATTCTTACAATCTGCAAGCTTGAAAGTAACACACATATTTTCTCTTTCATTACCAGTTCAGCACGCAAAATAATATGGTAATAGTGACCTACTTACCAATTAAAACAAAACTTGAAAAACATGCACTCTTGACGCAAACGAAACGAAAATAACAATCCGTAACTCAGTTGTCAAACTTGGTTCAGAGAAAAATATGAAAATATATGTATTGGGTCCATTTTGCATTGAATTTTCACTTGGAAAATGTTCTGCGAGCGCGAGATTCCAGGGCGGTCATACGTGGAATGAAATTTTTGGTATATTGTCGGTGTCACATCCATGACAGGCACGCCAGATATTTTGGTCTATGACGGCCTAAAAGTTAATTAGAATTTAAATAACTTTTTGAGTTTATGTTGCGGAAACAGTTTTATATTACGCTTGCAGAGTTAATGGAATTGAGAAGGATTGTAATAAGAACTTTCATAGTTGAACTTCAAACTAAGGCTTCTACAGTAACTTTAGTTCCTTACTGTCTCTTCAACCTCTCAGTTTAATACATAATCGAGTTGTCTCAATATGTATGAAGTAAGATGTATGAGTTTAAACATCGTCTCGAAACTTCGTCGGGAGCGAGTAGCTCGCTTTATTACAATTAAAAGTCAGTCACCGTGCACCCAAGATGGCGACGGCTCATTTGATACATTAGTTACTTTAATTAGCGCATTTAAGTTTCTCTGCCTCACTGAAAGCTTCATAAAACTATGTGATATAACGCAGATGTAGTACGTTTAGAATGATTATATACCAGTTGTTGAAACAATTAGGAATTTATGAGACAATAAATTAGGCTGGGTGTAAAAATAACTTGAGTAAAGCAAGGGGTATTCGAAATAGAAAGTAGAAGTAAGAATTTTATTTAAACATTCTGACTTTTTTCTCAAGATAATCTGCACATTTAAGAGTTTACAAACGGACCAGAATGTCTATAAGCAGAGGCGCCGACTCCGTGGGTGCTCGGGGGCTCGAGCCTGAGAATAGATAGAGCCTTTTAGGTTACGTATTAATTATAATATTTCTTGATAATAAAAACTATTTTAATTTTTATGTAATGGTTTAATTTTATATTTTTATCAAACATAATTAGTAATTCAGTACGCAGTATGAAAGAAGGACATTTATTTATTTGTCGGTCGATCAGTGTGCATTCATACATTTCTCACATTGCGCCGCTTTTTTGAATCCATCAAATGAGCTTGAGCACCCATGAGGTTTTCTAAAAGTCGACGCCCCTAAGTACCTCATTTAGTTACTGAAACGAATGGTAAATACATACAATAAACCACATACGAATATATGGAACTTCAACATAATGGATGCAATTCAATTTCAGCTAATAACTTAGTATTGAAACTCCGAAACTGGGCTCTACTCCGCGTCAAACTTACATATATAACTGTCACACACAAACTTGACTGAACTAGCCAACCAACCATTACTTGCCAGAGTACCGCCAAACTTAAACCTTATTAACTAAACGTTCACTCGCGTAGGGGTTGCAGTTAAGGTCAACGACCCTTTGTGACAACTTCAGGTACTCCCATCGCGGGCCTTGAGGATTAACAGACGATAATACCCTAAGTCTCACTATGACCCATTGTAATTCTCATAGATCGCTGTAACTTAGCAAGTTGAAGAAGGAAACTTAGCCAAGTGGTTCCATCTTGCAACCGATGGCACGTTGCTTAGCGATGGCTTAATTGAGTTACTCAGATATTCTGGCTGCTAAGTTGACTTTAGCAAATGAACTTTTGTTTTAAAAGAAAACAACGAGGTAAAAAAAACTTAAGATTAGGCCGCGATAATCAATTTCTGTATTTTCTTATAGCTATAACTTAGCAGTTTTTAATTCAAAAGCGAATAGGTCATTTCTAAGTTCTAGATCAGCGTGTACAAGCGTTGACACACACCATCTTTTATTATTAGGGGAAATAGTGGTCAAACGTGAGCCTATAAAATAATCAAAATAAAATAATAGCTCTCATGCGCTAATGGTACCCAATTGGTTAGTAACAATGTTCTTATAAACTAGTGTTAGTAATACTTAAAACTACCCACAAAAAAACATGTAAAAAGAACAAACAATCACTATTGCACCATTCCATGACAAATAGCGGATCAATGATTGATTTAGCCACAGTCCAGCCGACTAGCGATCATGCTAAGGATGCTGTTGGCGCTACCCCGCACTCTACGCACCAGTCCCCCTACCCAAGTTACAATCGTTTCGTTTCCGTCGAACGCCTCGAGTAAGCCACGCCTCCTATTCCTTTGTTCTGACCACGTGACTGAGCGTTGAGATGACGTCAGAACAAAGCAATCGGAGGCGTGGCTTACTCGAGGCGTTCGGTGCGAACGATACGATTGTAACTTGGCTAAAGGGGCAGGGATACGCATCTTTTACGCATCGTTGTGTAAAAGCAGTCGACGCAATGTTCAGCTAACATCCCTGAATAATAAATTATTATTATTATTAATTACCTGTCCTTGTCACTCTGACGACTTTATAACTCCTACTGTAGCATATCAAAGGCCAATCGTTACACCATGTACGTACCTGTAAAAAAAAAAAACCAAATTAGAACAATTATCACGGATCACAATTATCTTGTACAAGCGAGAAAAATGACCGCATAATTTTTCAATGCCATTCCAAGAACACTTAAAGTAAACGACTTGTAAATGAGTAAAAATTAATTAGTTTGTTCTCGGGCGCGGTTCGTTGGGTGTGACGTCAAAAGAAAAAAAAAGATAATTGGGTAGAAAGAAAACGGGGAAAGATTAGATTGATGTTGTTAGCCATTAGTGGTTACTTAATTGTTTCACGCATTTTCTTTGGAAAAAGAAAAACTTATAAGAGTGGAGTAGAGAGTATTCTCTGTGATTACAAGTAATCAAGTGATTGATTACCACGATGTATTATTCTCTTTGTTGGCTGCTGTCAGTGGCGGTGTAGCGAGTGTAGGTGTTAACTGTTATCTACCGGATTATGGCTGTAAGCCCTCTGAATTCAGAACCATCAGAATTTAGTAAGTATTGTTCATTCTCTACGAGCACTTTCCCAGGTAGACTCTACAGTAGGCATTAGTTTTAACCGTATACGTAATTGTTTTAATGAGCATTAACATTTGTATACTTTCTTTTAATGTATTTTTGTGCCACTGTATAAAGTAGTAGAAAGTGCTACGTGCGTTATTAATATGCATTTACTTAATATTACACTAATTATTTTTAACACTCCATGATTAATTACTTTTTAAGTGACTATTACACTACAGTTTAATTTTTATTTAGAAAGTCTTTAAGTTTACAAAAAAGAAATGGACCTACTTTATTTATTTTTAATATAATGCGTTAAATCTAAGACATGTTGCAGCAAAATTTCTTAATCACAATCTTAATACATACTTTGTACTAAGTGATCTCTTATCATTACTGTCTAGTACAAAATTGGAGCATTTTTCACGTAAATTAAACCAAGCAAAGTCTCCTTTTGGAGCGACATCTCGTAAAGTTTACAGAGGACGGATGCTATGAAAAATCTCTCGTTCGGACATAGCTAGGTAACTTGTTTCATGGTTGAGATCCCTCCGTCACCCAGGGGACTTGTCGCCGTCCTAGTGGCGAGTATTGAGTGAGAAATAGAACAGTAAATTGGGAAGCAAAGGAATATATAAGCCTGCCAATAGAATGCCTTTGATAGAAAACCGAGTATTCGGACTGAAGATGTGTTTTGCAAGTCTGTATTCGCTCTGCCAATTCCGTTCGATTCTAATCTGAATCTCGGTACTAGGAAAGCATGGCTATCTAGGCCGTCATGAGGGGAATTCTAAAATGGTCACATCCGCACCTAATAAATAGTCACAGGTGGTTTTATACACTTTGATCGTATTTTGTTGTTTCTAGGTTTAGATTGTATCTTAGATAATTATGAATCTTTATTTTTAAAATAGGTTTTTGTAATGTATTGTTTAATTTCAATTTCTACATCATTGAACTATGCTTTCCTCACTCCGGTTCTAATGGAAGTTAGGCTATATCGTTTGGAATTTCCACTGAATTAGGACTAATATATTCGGTTGAAAATAAGAATTACCTTTATTCTTATAACCCAAGGCTACCTCGGTGGAAGCTGACGCCAAGGATTACGGGTATACTGAAATTATAATACTGACTAAAGAGACTTTATGCTCTTTGATATTTTATTAAAGAACGTACCTAATGTAAGGTAAAAATTCTTCTTAAATTATATTTCTACTGAAAATATTATTTGTCTTCTCGTTTTAAACAAGATGAATGTTTGTATTTCCTTACTAAGATAATTTAAGATTGTTAATATTATTATTGTAGCACAATATTTTAAAATTGGTAAATAAAATGTAATTTAATAACATTTAATGAAACAGTAACTCAAAGCGATCTTTTTTAAATGTATTATCAGATTGTTTTATTAAATAAATAAAAATACCTTAATAAATTATTAAAAATACATGTAAATATCAAAAATACACCGTGTCTCAGACTTCGACGCAAAAAAGTGTACCATATACCTATCCAGTACAGTAGTGGGGTAGTGGAATTTTACGTCGGCATCTTCCTTAAATTTTTATTTTAAAGTGTATAAAATCGATATTTTAACCAACCCCAATAACATTTTTAATTAAAAAGTAATTAATTCGCTTAATTCACCTAAGCAGATACATCTTCTTCTAGTTTTTTTTTACATTGTGTTTTTAAATAAAAAGAGTGAGTTAATTACTTTTTAATTGAAATGTCATTGAGGATGATTAGAGTAACGATTTTATACAGTTTAAAATCCAATATATTTATAAAGAAGACAGGTATATATATCTAAAGATCATTCGACATTTTCAAATTGGTATTTTGATAAAATAAACTAAAATAGTATTCTCGAAAAATGATTGGCCCGGTCCTAGGGGACTTCTCATATTTTAAACCTTAGACATTCTTATCGCTTGCCTCAATTTTACCCAAGATGAATATCAGAAAGCGAATTTGGGTAATTTTCACCAAAACATTGGAATATTTCTGACGATATTACATTCTGCGTATAAAGCCATCGTCGCGTCGTCCATTTATAAGGGCACTAATTTTTTCCAGTGTCATTGATGGATGGTGTTTAGGGTGGCTCGATCGAAAGTGGATTAACATTGAGATCAACGTAATAAGCAGATATATATAAGTATATTAACGTTAATTACGGTACTAATCTGAATAATGTACTATCTGAGTATGTAATGTATTATCTATATATATAAAAATCAATGCCACTTTTCGTTGTAATTTTATAACTCAAGAACGAGCTCACCTATCCAAACCAAATGTTTAGGCTTTGTTTGGACTATTTAGTAGATGGTTTATGTGAAGTTTGCACAAAATCAGTCGAGCGGTTTTTTTTTTTTTTTTTTACTTTATACGTAGCGAAGCACGTAACGGGCCGCTAGTCTATTATACTTTCCTAAAGTAAAATAACGAAGAAAGAGCAGTCAACAACTTACTACTTAGTTTCTAAAAATGTTTGCAAGTAGAACTTTTTTCTATCCATTACTATCCCACAACTGAGCAAAAGCCTCCCGCTTTTGCCCAGCAGTGAAATAATAAAGCAAGCAGTTATCAAGTCCTTCGCCGTCTTTTAAATGGACTTCAGTAAAAACTTACCTCATTTATGTAAACACTTAACAGCGAATAGGACAAATACAGATACGAGTAGAAAAGCACAAAGGTACAGCTTATTTCAAACGAAATTCCAGAAGAGAAAAATGGATGAAAAAGTAAAAGGAAAGATGGATGAGAAATGTAGACACAGTGTGTATAAACAAGTTAGAAGTTAAAATGGACTATATTATCTAAATTAAATTATATTATACATACATATACATATCAATAACAGTAAATAAATGAACGCATAAATAGATACATGAGTTTTCGTTTAGGATTAGGAGTGTACCAAAATCAACTAAATTTTATTCCATAGTCATTAACACATGTTACTAAAAGAGTTATGAGTATACATGTGGATGGGTGGAGAGGGAGAGGGAGGCCAAAGAAAAGATGGATGGATTGTGTGAACAGTGATATGAAAGAAAAGGAAGTTAGTGATAGTATGACGGTTGACAGGATAGAATGGAAGAAAAAAACGTATTGCGCCGACCCCAAATAAGATGGGACAAGGGCAGGAAGATGATGATGAGTCATCACCATTAGCATTAAACTTAAAGCTTGCCTAATAAAGACCTTTCGCTCGCCCCTATCGATGCAAGTTCCTAGTCAGCTGACTAACTTTATCTCAGCAACAAGACTAGTTATCAGTATCAATAGATACCAAAAGTATTCGGTCCGATAAGACCGGACACGACAGCAACTACTGATATACATAACGAGCAACTTTCACAAAGTGATCTCGAACTTATCGCTTCGTTGAAAGACGGAACTTCATCACGATAGCCAGCTCGTTATGATATTTGCAAAGATAGATGAAGTTTGTGTGATCGGAGGTCGAATCTACGAATGTATGCATCCAAACTATCTAAGTAAAGGAAAATGCAACCTCATTATTATTTTTCCGACACAATTTTTGTCCTTAGACTACCAATCATATATAGTGAAGGGAGATATATCGGTGATATAAGTAATGTGGTGATATTTTTTTTTAAACAGAATACCACGCAGTTCCAAGCAAGCACATTCATGAAACAGCGCTAGCGAGTTGTTACG
Organism: Mythimna vitellina; assembly: GCA_949316375.1. Lineage (NCBI taxonomy): Eukaryota > Metazoa > Arthropoda > Insecta > Lepidoptera > Noctuidae > Mythimna > Mythimna vitellina. Next base: position 14,248,221 of record OX438697.1, read on the forward strand.
AGCGTGAGGAGAATAAATATCTTCACACTAGTACCATATTATGGTTAGGAAACTGTATGGTTTTGTGTTTAAAAAAATATCACCACATTACTTATATCACCAATATATCTCCCTTTACTATACGTGCATTTTTTCAAGATAAAAGTATATTATCGACCCTTTTTTAGGGAGAACTTGCTTCCAATAAGCAAGCATAATCAACAATTATATATAATAATATTATTATAAAAAAAAAAATGTTATTATTGATACTACAGATCTAATCGATTAGTTGCAATTAATATATTTTTTTAAATACTTTTTAATTATGAAAGAGAAAACTCATTTATAGTTGCTTGGTTTTCCATTAGTATGCAAATGTAACATATTCCATTATTTAAAGTATAATTTTTTTATTTTTTTCTTTCCTTTTAAAAATTCCGTGTAGTTTTCTATCGAGAAAAATCAATTTTCGAAAATGGACGTCAATATACCAATTCTCATTATGACAAAACATTCACATTCAATTTGCAATCTTATCTCGACGAAAATCAATGTGAACTTGTCAAAATTTATGTAAATTTGAAGCTTTCTGATAATTTGCGACTGAGATGTGAATCCAAACGTTTACTACTAAGTATCAATTACGTTCATGAAAACAAGCCAAATAATATATATTATCTGATCTATAGTAATAAAGTCTACCTATTCATCTAAATATATAAAAGAAGAAAATTACTGACATATCAACGCACAGCCGAAACTACTGGGACAAGGAGCATGAAATTTTGCACTAGGCTTCCTTTTATGACGTAGGCGAGCACTAAGGGAAGATTTCCCAAAATACACATCCTAAGGGGATAAAACGGGGTCCAAAGTTTGCACGGAGAAACCTACTCTCATGCGGGCAAAACCGCTAGCAGAAGCTAGTCTTCAAATAAAAAGCTAACCGTTAAAGAAATATTTGACTTCAAAAATTACCAAGTTCCCTTTTAATTTTAGTCCTAGAGACAAAACTCAGGTAAATATACCTTAGTTCTAATTTAATACAGAGTTATTTCAGGACTTGGCTTCGGACTCCACGTACGCACTTCATGTCACTCAATAATAGATGATGGTCGCTCGAATCATATCTGCCCGTACAATCTGCCGATGGTTATGGATATCCGCTACATATCTACCAAGTATCTTGCGTATAAACATGTCTGAAGTCGAGACAATTGGCAGGTGGATTGACTGTTTCAGTACCTAGAAAGATTGGACTGGATGTGTGTTATTTTACCCTCGATTCCGAGTAGCGTAATTCCTGTGAAAATGATACAACTTATGAAGAAAAATGTAAGTGGATAAAATTTATAAAGCTATTATAATTTGAAATAGGAGATGGTTAATGTAATTTTTCATTACCCACTCATTATTTTAGCCATCTCGCCAATATCAACAAAGATTAAATAAAACTTCAATAGCAAGCATTTTGCCAATACTATCATTTGAAATTCTGCCAGGAACAAAATTAAAACGAAATTCGTAGAATATCGGTCCGCAGTCCGGGCAAATGAAAAATAAACTCGATTGTACCGAAAAAGGTGCTTATGAAATTGTTGCCAATCTCAATAATATCACTTTGTGAATAATAACGGGAATATTGCCAACGGTGAATATAAACAAAGCTTTTGGCCAAAAATATGGTACGAAAATCTGCTGCCAATTAAGTTTCATAGAGTATTAAAGTTGGTTTATGAAACAACATCAAAGTTTCATTATACAATGTATAATTAGAGGACGCTTTGTTAATGTCAGTTTTCAAAGAACTCGAGGAAATATTAATGGGAAGTTATTACGTTTATAATACAAAAAGGAAAGGTAGGTTTTTTAAATTACGTAGAAAAGAAAATAATATTATTACAGACACTATGAAATATCTCAATATTAATAAGCCATCCAAAGGCATTTGAACGATTGAGGGCAAATCTAATGAACATGTCGGCAGGCCTGTAGAAACCCGCCGATTTCCGACACCGATATCGGCCGGACACCTCAGCAATATCCGGAATTATAATGACTATGTTACTATCATTAGTCTTTGGCACAGAAACATTTTCGTTAAGTCATGATTATAACTTCTAAGGAAAATAGACTATGTGAATTAATTAACTATTGTTATCTTCATTATCCTTTTGACCTTATTTGAATCCATTTGGGAATGCGTCTTTGTTCCACTTATCTGTGTCAACCGTTATTTGATTGTTCACATTTCGTCTAGCTATATCGTCTTTTTATATAATCCTTGTATCTTTTCTTTAGGCTAGCACATTATTTTCTTACTCATACTTAAAGTTACCTATATAAAAACCGATGTATTCATAGGGCTTTTCAAATTAGGTATTTCTATTGACAAGTTTATCTTTCTCCTCCAACGCATTTAGTGTCCTTTTATTCCATATGTCTCAATGTTCACATCTATCTTAGCCTTAAATGTCACCTTTCACACAAACTATTCCTCTTTTCTGTGGCCTGTCGTCTTTTCTTAAATCCATCTATATTCATAGCCAAAAGTTCCTTCTGGCCAATATTCATAAGGAAAGAGGCCGAATGCATTAAGAACTTTAGGTTCGTTCCTATTAAGAAAGTAAGGATGTACAATTCTTAGAATGTAGTAGTTCCAGGTTTTAATGTTCCCACGCGTATTTTAGAAGCCACAAAGGATGAGTCACAGACTTCTGTTGTGGGTTTGTAATTTATCGTTACTAAGCATTGTTATTTTCTCAAAGCGTAGTTCCTAGATTAACTTCTGATTTCCAAAGATGTTATGAAGCTATGAAAATGAAATAATCTTTAGAATTCTGTGAAGTACCTTAAACAAACAAACTTGCCAAGATCTTTCGAGCTATGAGAGAGTTTTAAACTAGCAAATAAAATTCAAATGAATCATATTACCCAGTTACTATTTTGGTGTACAAAGCATAAGCATAATCAGCTTTTTTAATGTTCCTACTGCTGGGACTCAGGCCTCCTCTCTAGGGGAGGGAACGGGCCGTAATCTACCACGCGGGCCTAGTGCGGGTTGGTATTTTGGTGTACAATAAAGTTTTATTCTATTCTATTCTATTCTATCATAGATACTCCATCAAGTTATATGAGGATTGCATAGACCATTTGGTACCTAGTATAGTAGTAACGTAATCTTAGGCAATTTGTTGATAGGTTATTAGTTTTCAGATGTACAGAATGTTCAAGAGATATAAAATCCACCCGCAAAACAATACAAAGTAAATTACACTTACTTTACACGGTGTACACAAAGACAAATAGCACGTGTATGATATGTATCTCACCTGTATGTGCAGTCCAATTAGGCGCCGATCCACGTGGGCGCCCCTTTTGTCTCCCGAGTGGCGCCCAGCCCCTTGTTATCACAAAAATTCTGCATTGTGCACACATGCACATTGTTAGTTGTGTAGTCCTTCTTTTTTACAGATGATCGCTGGACCCGTGAAGAAAAAGGTACTATTTGCGCTTAATTTTTTTTAATTTCTTTATGGTAATTTTCACTAAATCCAATTAATATCCAAATAAACCAACGTTTAAATTGGATTAATAGTATGTGTACAAGTCCTTGATAATCTCAGGACTCTGGGATCTCTGATTTTTGGTAGAGGAGGCGTCGAGGCCAGTTTAATAGATATCTATTTATGTCACTGGATAATTGTAAACTCGATTTCATCATTTCGAATAAAATAAAACCTAGCAAAATTTTATACTTTGCAATCTATCACTGACATACTAAGAAAAAAGAGTTTACAATTTTACGAGACTGATTGTAAACAAACGAATTCTGCGAAGTACCCGGAGAAATCTACGAATATATTGATTTTTCTTTGCGTGACAGAGTGGATAAAATACTAATAATACATATTACCAGTAAGGTCAGCATAAAAATATTCATTATTCAGAGGGTCTGCATTAATTTTCCACTGACGTCTTTCTAATTAGACAAAATCTTGAAAGTTGTATAATAATGAGATTGGCTTACAAATCGGCTTTCCCTAACAAGACGTAGCTTTCTCGTCTCCTGAACTCGTCTAATTATGTTGTCTCTCTTGGATGATAAAATGTAAATAATCAAACAACAAACTTCTCTTTTTAACGCTTACTAATTAAACGTCGCGACAAATAAATTGAAGGCGGAATATCACTGTTATGTAGATAGTAACTTTGGCTTGCGCACCGCAGATTAAAATACTTATAATATAAAGTTTTGGCGCCCTGACGCTGTCGCAGTATTTACGTTACAGTATATTAGTGTTAAAGTTTAATATTCACCGAGAATTCTTCGTCTTCATCACACTGTTTCTTAGCCAAGTATTCTTTTGGTATAAATACGTGATACTTGTCATATTGTGATGTATTCATGGAACGTTCTTAAGCTGTTTCCATATTGATGGGTAACGAGGATAGGCACGATAAATCATTCCATTGTTATTTCTTCTAACTATTCGATAAGCTCTCGAGTTATTTATGGTTTTGGCCATACAATATTGGCAGAGGTGAATTATTTTGTAAAAAATACGGTTCTGTATAAATATTTCGGAAATTGAACTGTGCGTTTTATGATATTCCCGCTGATAAAATTTTAAAATAAAACAATTAAATGTATTTTTTTTTATGACATAAACTAGTGCTTGACTGCGATCCCACCTGAGGGTAAGCTGTGATGCAATCTTTGATGGTGAATCGCACTACTTTATTAAGAACTTATTCACTGTAGCCGTTAAAGACATCTAAATTATAATCGGACGGGAAGACAGCTGCACGCAAATTGTTCCAATCCTTTGATCTACGCCGTATAAACGTATGTTGAGCAACATCACGCAATCAAATAAAATAAAATAAACTTTCAGAGTACAGCGAAAACAAAATTGCAGTTTCTATTTTCAATAAAACTTCAGCACATTTATGTTCTGCAACAACTGCAACAAGTACAAATCTCGAGTTTGTCGAATCGTAGCAATTTTCTTGTACAAATTGACGCACTACAAACCGATTGGAACACTTTATACAAGGGGATGACGTCATAACGTTGTATAAAGTGGGAATAAAGCAATAGACAACAGCTGTGGTGTCGACGTCGAGTGAATGAGTGAGTGAACGGAAAATCGTGAGGAGCATTGAGGCTGCATTGAACTATAGAGCGGCGGACTCATTCTTAGCAGTGATGATTTTACATTTAGCTTGAAATTATGTTTTATCACTTGAATTCGTTAACAAGTGCTGTGACAATTTTCGTTCAAGGCTATCCTCGTTATCGGGTTGATTGTTTTACAATAATATGTCAATATTTGTTTACCGGAGAGCAGTGGTGGCCAGTGGTAACGAATTAAGAGTTCATCGTGAGTTCTTTTAACTTAGTGTAATTTATTTCATCACTACTGCTCTCAAAAACGATAAAGGAAAACATCATGATGAAGAAGACATGTGACATCCACCAAGCCGCACTAGGGCCGCGTCATTTTTTTTTAAACGATAGCCTATGAACTCGCCTAGAGAGGAGAGCAGGGTCCCAGCCGTGAGAATAATATAAGGAAAGAAAGAAAGAAAAATATTTTATTTGGCACACGTACACAGATACACACAATGTAGAAACAACATGTAGACACTTAAGACAAAAAAATAAGAAAATAAAATAACTAACATTGTGTGTCTCGCGCCTGCAAGAACAATGCAACAATATAAGGTAAAAATACCTTGACAATCAAACCAATCGCAAAGCTGGCCAAGATTTAAGAATCAATTACCCATTAAACACACAAATCAACATAGTACCATACCGAATTACAAATTCACACATTAATTTCCATAATAATTCGCAGTAATCTATCAATTAACCATGAAATCTTCGTGCTTAGAAAGAGGCTTACACAAGTAATCTCCTACTTCTAAGTTTAAATTAAAGTGTTTGAGAAGGAAACGCTAACTGAATTCCATTTTCCGCCGGTAGGTGTCGCCGTGTCGTAATGTCTCAAACCGCATCGATGGAAGAGGAAATTGCCCGAGATCGACTGCGCCATATAGCCTGTATATTGTTACAGGCGCCGTCGGGCTGAACTTTGAAAGTTGTACGAGTGCTGGTAAATCAAATTTCTGAGGTGAAGGTGAGATCTGTCTGAACGGGCGACGTTATTTTCGGGTCATTGACGTTGTAACTGAAGCCATTTGATGCAATTGTTTGTTACAGATATAGGTCAATAATTATTTTTAGCAATAAGAGTTTTAAAACTTTAGTCGAATACTCAATGTGAGTGCGGAGCTCCTGTTCAAAACATGAGCCACATGTTGGAATGCCCCAAGTGTCCGTATACCTGCACTTTGGAGGATTTGATGAGTGCTACCGATGCTGCTATTAATGTAGCCTATTGGGCCCAAAAAGTTTGACGAGTTTACCATCGAATCGAAAAGAAGAAGAAGAAAGCTCCAGTTGTTTGTGTTCCTTTTCCTAAGTACCCACCCCATAAATGTCACTTTGTATAATTATCTAGAATTATTTAATGTTTTCTACATTTTGTTTTTGCGTGTATTTATTATACTGCTCACAACTATGTAAAAATTTTGTCATTTGCTTTTTTTATTGTTTGTTTCTGTGTAAGTGCTTGATTCTGTATAATTTAATTGTGCCTTTGTGTGCGTTTTATGTTGCACCAAATAAACTTTTTATCTATCTATCTAACACCGTATTTTAAGACAGCATAAGTTTGTCGGGTGATAAGGTAATTTTTATCTTTATGTATGCGTTATTCCTTCACGCTTAAACGGTTGAACGAATAGATATATTACGGTCTATTCGTTCAGCCTGGATAGTATACTGGATACTAACTACTATATTTTTATTCTAGACCAATGTTTCCCTAGGATAATTTTCGATATTCATGCGGGCGAAGTCGCTGGCAGAATCTAGTTAAAAATAATTGTTTCAACATAAACTTTAAAGCCAAGTTATAATTAGATCATGTCTTCATTAGTTTAGCTACGTTATACCAAAATAGGTCTTACAGCATTTTTTCTTTTAAACTATAATAATAATACTCCACAACAACCACACAACGCCGACTAGCCCCAAGCTAAGCAGAGCTTGTGTTGTGGATACTAGACAACGGATAAACATAATTATATATTTCTAAATACCTATGTATTTAGAAATATGAAATTATGTCTATTTTATTATAGATAAATTACACCCAGACACAGAACAAATGATCGTGCTCATCACACTAACATTTGTCCAGTTTGGGAATCGAACCTGCGACCTCCAGCATAGCATTCAGGGCCACTAACCATTAGACCAACAGGCCAGTCAAAGTATGTACTTACCCGTATGAGACAAAAATTAAATTAGAAAAATCGTTTGGGGTCGTACCCACCATAACTTTAAACAGTTATAGTAATTTCCATAACTCATACAGTTATGTAATGTACGTCTTATCCTTTCATTTAATACCCCACTTATTTTAATCATTCCCATTTTCACCATCCCCCCCACCCTATAACTTGTAAACAGCTGAAGCGATTTTAATAAAACATAATACAAAGAGCATTTCTGGAAAACCTGCTTTCAAATAAAAGAAAACTGCATCCAAATCGGTTCACCCGTCACTGAGCTATGGTGCCACAGACAGACACCCATACAAAACGGAGAAACTAATAACACCCCTCTTCTTGAATGGGGGTTAAACACACCATGGACCAATCACGATGGCCTTCATAAACCACACAAACTCCCTTATTCGTATAAATAATTTATAAAAAGCTAAGCCGTTCAGTATTCGAGCGATAAGCGAAGGAATGCGACGACACTTCCCGTGTGGAACTGAGCCAACCGTCTGCCAGTAGAAAAAAATGTATGAAGTACTTCTTGGCCTGAGTGACACAGACAGCCGGCTCACCTTTAAACTGGATGAGGTCATTGACCGCTGTTCACCCAGTAGTTACTACGAACGTTTAGTTTGAAAAATCTCTAGACATTTGCCTTTTTCTCGGAAAATGGAACAAGGAAAATCTTATGCTGACATTTTCTTGTATCTTTATTTCTATGAGTTTTTTTCCTTAAGAATAGGATTTGTTTTTCTTTTTAATATAATATTAGCGACCTACCCCAGTATCGCACGTGTGTTACAAATCATCCAAATTCACGGCTTGTCTCTAGTATAACAAATAAATAAATAATATGCATGTATTAGAAACCTATAGTTTCCCCGTGAACCATTCTGTCTATTGGTGAAAACTGTATGAAAATTCATTTAGTAGAGACACGGTGAGAGACTTTGAGAGATTTTCTTTTATAATAATGTAGGAAATATAATGGCATCTTTGACTGCGTGGATTTCAGTGTGCTGAGTGCCAATTGCTTTTACGTTTACCGCGTTTGGTTCTCTGATTGGTTCAAAGCTTGGAGCTGGCCAATCGGAGCGCGAAACGTCATAAACGTGTCGATCGTCTTAACGTAAAACTACTCGTACAGATACCGGCATGGATCTTGAGCGCTGTCTTCCACTTGCGCAGAAGTGAAATATCGGGTCTCTTTAGTGGTATGAGGTGAGACGCAGGGGCGGGTAGTGCAATCATTCTACAGTAATTGGCTCGCCGATGTGTACGATGCGCAAAGCGATCCCCACTTTTTCGCCGAGCGCTTTTTTTATATGGGAAAGAGTAACAAATATTCATCCATCCACATATCCTCAGAAACCTTCACATGCATAATATTAAATTAGTAGGATTAAGCACCGCATCGTGTTACTCTCCGTGCTTGATACTTTCCTAACAAGGCCATGGCATGATACGGTGTATTAGACAGATTCCTTCAAGTATCATTAAAAAAAAAATTGAAAATATGATAAGTTTTTTTTAATTCCATAATTTCATTGCCCACTGGTGCACAACTTGTATACTTTTTTTCCAGCAACAAGCATGTTCGGACCAAGCCCGAGTCGTCGTCGGCACTTAGGGCGAAATTCACCAATAAAACTAATCGCGTTTTAACGTTTGGCTCGCATAATCGTGTTTTAACGTTTGTAAAAATACAACAAAAGAAAAATACAGATAAGTGACACTAGTGACAGCGGCTAAAAGCGATTATGCGAGCCAAGCGTTAAAACGCGATTAGTTTTATTGGTGAATTCCGCCCTTAGTGTTCCACGCGCGCCTCAAACAGATGTCTACAAAACCGTAGCGGCCCGTTCAAAAGTCGATCCAAGGGTCGACATCTGAAACGTTAACCCGTGTTCCTAGAACGCAAAAGGCAACTGAAAGAACATAGGCGTGGTTTTAGACAGTAAAGTCTGACACGCTCTCTCGCACCGCACAAGAACGCGAGGACTCATTATATGATTTCCAATCTAAAACAAAGGTATGTGTATCAAGACTTTTATTGTAATAAAACAAAGCGAGGAGGGAGGTCGTCACGCCAGGCCAAATTAAGGTCAACAGAAAAACTATGAACAAGAAGCGAAAATTATAAGCAAAAAACACCGCACATAAATCGTATTGTCTTACAATATTATATCTAACTGCGAACTACTTTCGTAGGACAAATTGTAGCACTATTTTATTATTATGTTCACGCTCGTTTTGCGTCACGAGGCGAGTCTTATTAGAGCCCGTAGGTACTGTGAACATTAGAATTCTGATCTGCTAATCTCGTTTGAAAAAAAAGTGGGTTTATCTTAGACTACAACTAATGAAACTTAATGTTACTTATATAAATAAACCCACCCACATGTTACTTACTTACATAAGTAACATTAGGGTGGCTAAGCTTTAAAAAAAAGCCTTTTAAAGCCTCTTTTCCTTTGTGTTGCACGAAGTTTTAATAAATAAATAAATAATAAATAAAGCTCTGAGGCATTCGAAAGCGTATACACGTGGCGACATAATTTTTATGTTTCACGAAGAAAAAACAAAATGGTGAAATAATTTTCATCGTTCACGAAGTTCGCAGTAGGAAAACAGTCTCTAACTTTTCAATATTAATCACTAAAGCTATATTTAGATACACGAATACTATAAGGTACAACACTAGTTTGCTAAGAGCTATGGCCATCACAATCATCCTAAGACGACTTTAGACTCGGCTCTCACTTACACAAACCACACCGTATTTTTAGTGTCAGATTGACACGAAAAAGGAAAAAAATCGTCGCGTTCTGTTTGTGCCACAAAAAACTGTTCAGAACGTTTCGTTATTTTGACAGTTCTATCAGTTGGTTATATGGAAAAATATCAACTTCCTCCTTGAACTGAGGTAGACATTGACTTTTTCCTTTGATGCCTTTGAAGGAAGAATCGCTGATAAAATTGTTAGCCCAGAAAGTAATTTCAAAGAGGTTATTGAAATCAATAATAGAAGAAAAATCGGGAAATATCTATGTTAATCTAAGAACAGGGATTTTTATTACTTGATGAAAATACTATGATAATGACCGCAAATTAGAACATTAAGAAATGAGATAAGGTGTATAAACCTATACATAGAACATATTGTGTTCTATAAAGTTGGTTCAAGTTTTGAACTAACTAAAACTACTGTACCTATTAATAAATCATTTACTAGGAAAATTTAAACAAACTCAAAGAGATCAGCAAACAGACAGAGTCCACTAGGGTCGATGGCAGCCAGGTCGAGGGCTACGGGATTATTATTAGTATTATTTTTATTGATAAAACTAGTGCTTGAGCGATCCCACCTGATGGTAAGCAGTGACACAATCCTTGAAGGTGAGGCGCACTAGTTTATTAAGAGCCATTCACTCCAGCCTCGAACACTACTAAATTATAATCGAACGGGAAGACCGCAGCAGACAAATTGTTCCAGTCTTTTGATCATTGATGTATACGGTATAAACAACGAGGCGAAATGCTTAGTCCGAACCGTAGAGGTTTCAACAGCGTAAAGGTTCACCTTTCTCGACTCGCCGTACGTTGGGTTAGGTTGGTAGAGAGACATGACGGAATCAAGTCATGCAATTCCCACGCAAGCTCTTCAAAATGCGTCCTGTAAAGGACAGAAAGGCTGGCTGGTCTGAAAGAGCCCCTCGAAGAGAGAGTCCCTCGCTCCATTCAGGGCGGGAAGAGTTATTCGATGATTTCCCACCAAAAAAAAAGGTAATTTACACAAGACAAACACAATAATCATCACTAAAATAAATTCCCAATTCAACCCAAAAGCATAAACTTCCATTAAAGAGCCTACCTCAACATAAGCGCAGATATGTTTAAAATATAAAGAGGCAAGATTTATGAATCTCGCTTCAAGATTCAAGGTGTGCATTACGCTTGCAAGGCATCTTATATTCGTTTAATCAAAACACCCGCCGACTTCCACGGCCGCCATATTAAAGTCTTTGAAAGGAGCGACTGAGGTAATATGAATGGGGATTAACTGTAGTGCGGCTTTCGAATCACCAAACGAGCTGTGGCTTTTGAAATTCGTTTAACAATGTTGGTAACTAAATAACTTGAGGATTCGTTGCTATGGGAACTCTTAACGTGTCTTCGGTGGATGATTCCTTTACAAGTAATTATTTGCTCATCGAGCATTCCTCGAGAAGCATTTGTCTTAATTTTCATAAAGACCCTTCGACGGGACTCCTTGAGTAATTTCACGATGACAAATAAAAGCGAAAGTCTAACATCGTAAAAGATAAAAATTATCAGGGAACATATTCCCACGATAATACGTATTTTACATAATTATGTGTTATTCCAGGACATGCACTAACCGTGGGTAAAATTTCATAAAAACTCCTTTAGTAGTTTCAGCGAGAAGGAGTAAAAACATACAAATATACCCACACTGACAAACTTTTGCCTTTAATGTATAAGTGAGATTCTGTAATATAAATTAATTGATATTTTTATTAAAAATAATTCAGTTAAGTTGCGTAATATGGTAAATATTTACGTCAACATCGAGTAAAACCGTTATTTTGAAAATTTCTTTGGTCAAGTTGTACTTTAACAAAAAAAAAGTATTGCTAAAGTGTGTGTTATAAAATGGTTTTTAATTTTATTACAGTTGTTTGTGGATTTTAATTTCATAATTGGAACTTTACGCTATGGGAGTAAATAAACCATTTCAGTACATTTACGTAGCTGTTTGATGTATTATCATATTCGCATAAATCATGAATTCAAGAACAACAATAAAATCTAACTTTGAGTTTCCAACTTATTATTGCTTGTGAAACGAAGAAATTCTGCTGTTTCTGGTACCTCAGAAGTTTTTGTTAAGTATTAGAACCCTTTATTTCATAAAATTACCTAAATATGTGATGTTTAATTTGTTTAGTGCTATGGCATGATAAATCAAAGATCATCTCTGTAGAGATCCTCTTGCAGAAATCTTTCCATCTTTTCCTTTTTGTGAGTCACTCGAGCTCAAGTCCCTCTTGTATCTACGGATACCTCATCAATGATACTTTGAACACAAATGGACTCAAGACCTCCCGACAGAGGCCCAATCACATTTCTGCTTCAAGTATTTTCTGCCCTCAACAACTTATGTTTGTCGTACCAAATTACAATTGTTAGGAAACAATTTGTCAGAAATTAAGTTTCATGCTCGTTTAATTCATCTTCGATAGTTTGGAAAATTAATTTAACCTTCATAACAAGCCTTGGTTCTGAAGTTTCGTCTGAATTAATTAAAATCTTTAGCAAATGATTTATAATTTTCTGAAGACGGTAAGCGGGCCGTTTCATATAATGAGGCAAGTTCAAATGTATAGCTATTACGTGAAGAACGAGAAGCTTAAGTGAGCTGCATTTGAAAAGTTTAAGTTCAGAGTGAATGTGTTTTGTTAACTTTTAATTGATAGACTTTTTATTTTATTTTTGTACAAGCTGCTGCCAGCAATTTCGCCCGCGTCAAAATAGAAAATTGTCCCAAGGGAACACAACTCTCGGGATATAAAGTATCCTATGTGCTATTCCAAGAGTTGATCAACCCATGTGCCAAATTTCATGGATATCCATTCAGCCGTTCGAGCGTGAAGAAGTAACAAACATACACACAAAATTTCACCTTTATAATATTAATATGATACCACTGCTATATTTAGTTACCAGCATCCATCGTATATGTTGCTTACTAAATAGCACTAATATTAGAGTGCAAATTTAGAAAAACTAGAAAATCGTAGCTGCTATAACTGTTGCTCATCTTTGTAATATGTATAACCATTGTTTAATGAGAGCTTAACCAAAGTAATTAAAAGCACCAATCGAGACCAAACAAGAGCAACCAAAAAATACAGATCTAAGAACAAACTATTTATATGCCCGTCCGATAGGATGATTGCAATTTATTATCGCCAGACAAGACCTACCCAGTCATTCCCGTTTTAGTTCTCACCGATTATACTTAGCTACGCATCTCCTTCCTATACTATCCACGTTTTTATTCCATCTTTCTTTTAAAACAGGCTTACAGGGATTGAAGGAACTGAACGCTAGATATTGGATAGAATCGAGCAACCGGAGTGGCGTTACGGACGGACCGAATGAATGTTAAAGACTCGGGTTGATACTATAAAAGGCTTATTTGATTTCGATCCAATCTCGTCTACATTGTTCTCGTTTTCTTGTGATTCGTGTAAATGAGCACGGGTTTTTTCACGTATCTAAAAAGCTAGAGTAGGAAACCTCTTCAAGATTTTTAGTTTTCGGTTTCAAATAACAACATTTTAAAATTAATTTCGTTCACTTTTAGCAAGGACGTACACGTCTGTGTCCTTCAGAGAATGAAAGGAACGAACGTTAAACAAAATTAAACGAATAATACAGCTCGTAGAGTGCAGAATTTCTGACAGTACTAATTAAAATCGTACAGCATACCGTGAATGGGTGGCGTGCGTCCGCGTCGAGTGTTCGCGCGCGACTTGTCACCGAGTTTTATTTGCCCAATATGAAATTCGAATTTTAAATGCAATTCATTCTAAAATTGTTTTTTCAGTAGAAAAATAGAACGTGGAAAACTAGCTGAATATAAACATCAGGGAAATTGGTAAAGGTTGTTTTTTGCTATAAAAATATTGGTGCTTTGTGTATAGCCAATTATTTTCTTTTCTTTTATTGGTTTGTAAATATGGAAAAAGTATTAATTAAACTCAGTAAGTTAATTCTCGCCCGGGATATAACTGTCACCAAACCGACTATATTTAGTAAATAACTGCAAACTTCCTTGTAATTTCTAAGAATACGCAGACTTTATGAGGAAGCTCTTACCTTAAAGGAAATTAAAGTAGAAGCAATTTATTTATAAGGCTGCTTTTTAATTAAAGGGACATTGAAGAAAAGTGTAGAAAAGCGAATATCAACGTTGCACTGGGATATTGCCGAGCACACTGACCTAAGAAATATGCTTCCAACTATACTACGCTGAAGAAGTACCTCGAAATTGAAAAAGAAGTCATACATGAAGCATTTAAGGAGAGAGCATTTGTTAGGGTGAATGTCAAGGAAATGTAACTTCGCAAATTGCGAACACATTGTTCCTTTGATATCAACTTGTTAGTCACCAATGTGCTCACTAATGGAGCTATATTATGCACACATATTCGAACAGAGGATCAAAGTATACCATCCATCCGCACTAACTAACTCTAACCTACATACTGTATGAAATATTGACAACAGTAATTAATAAGCTAGGCGAGGACAACACACCGGATTATGTATACATACCTACACAATGTAGCACTAATTGAAAACTTTTCACGGTGTTGTGCAACGCTCGTTATTTTTGTGACATTTCAATTTCATCCCGTCGAAACAGACAAAAAGTATCTCATTGAACCACATCAAAACGAGCGTAGGCCAAAAAAAGAAAATTAAATATTAATTAGCTGTCACAAACTTTGACTCCAATAACGTCGGGCACAATGAGAAAAACCGTCATAATACTTCTATAAAGAGCAGTGCCAATATTAAGGTGTATAGTCCCTTGAATATCTGGCTGGAGTGAAATGCACATAATATATAGTCGTACTGCCGCCTGCGCCCGCATAGAGCCCTGCTGACCTTTGAAACCATTTTCTTGACGAAATATTAATTGATTTACATTCCTATGCTACGCACATTCTAAAGAACACTTAACCATCAATTTTTTTGTGTAAACATTATTCTAAAGATGACCTACTCTTTTCAAAGAGACCTTTGAAAAGAGTAGGGAAAAGAAGCAAAAAAATATCATGTCGTTAATTTTTTTTGGCAAAAGTATTAGTCAGACGAAAAAATCATATGTTGATATGTTCTATATGAACTATATTTATTTTTCAAACCTATTAACCTAGTCGTTACCGAGGCATTGTTCGGGAGCAAGGGCCTTAAGAAATGCTCACCTTTTTGTAGCCGCCAAGTCGCAGCGCCCTCTGCAGGCGCGCGGCCCGCGTCGTCGACAGGTACACTATCGGCACCGCCTCCCCCGCTTCCAACTCGATATCGAAGTCGTTAACTGCCTCACAAAACTTATAATCCTCAAAGTTTTTTGCCTCGCTCTTCATTAGTTCGTCACTGTCCCCGTCACTTATCTCCTCTTTTAAAACTTCGCTGGCCGGGATGAAAAGAGGATTTTCGTAACAGCGATTAAGAAGTTCAGGAGCATCGTTTAAGATGCCTATTTCTTCGGAAATCCGCTTTTTGATTTCGTGAGCTGATTTGGGCTTGCTGTCCTCTTCTGGGTAAGTTATCAGATAATTGTCGATGGCCGGGCACTGGTCGTCGCACAAGTCTTCGATCACTACGGCCGGCATGCTCGCCGAAGACGCGGAAGAATATGCACTCCACCTCAACCCGCTGTTGAGACGACCGCACTCCATTGTTCTCAGAGTTACATATGTTTGCACTGATTGAATAACTTTGTTTATTAGTCGACGGACATAAATATGTATGTTTAACTTTCAATGTGACAGAAAAAGTAGAATAATGTATTGCGTCTGTCGACGAGTGGGCGTACTGAGTATCTGATTTCAATCTGCAATCATCTGACCGCTGCACGCAGGCACGTGACGCTCGTGAAAAATGAGCCTTGTGGCGCTATGCAAAAAAGTTATTTTTGGAAGCTCCGCATTCGTACGAATAAACCAATGTAAACATGTTTCTAACACAGGCGAGGAAATTTAGAAATTCAGTATGTTCGAAAAATAACGTTATATTTTTAAGGTCGCACTTTACACACCTATGTGCAAAGCACATATTTTGTACGTTGTTCATTGCTTTTTTTTCATTATACGTAAAGAAAACAAAATTAAATGTTTTGACGTTTTAAAACGGGTATCAAATTGTAGCGGGGTCTGTCCGCAGGTGGTGAAAGGTAGGTGATAAGGGTCACCGAGGCAGCTGAGCGGATGTTTCTACCTCTCATCTCACAGAAGCTATGTTCAGCGTTATGGAAATATTTTATATTTAATTTTACCCTGCCGTTAGCATTATTTGTTTATTTTGAAACTGTGTTGTTGACGTTACACGTGTTAATCTTTTCTTACGTCCCGTGTGCAGTAAAAAGGTGAAATATAACTAACATGAATGTAGCAATTCTGTTTATACCATTAGTTTACGAAAATGTTTGGAGTTCATTTTCAAAGCAAGTCATGTACGAAGCACGAACAAATTTGTACCCGTTGCCATTTATGAAGGCGTCTGAAATAAATCAGACGCAGTCCAGACGGGACAACCAAAAACGTAAATGTCATGCAACAAAACTATTGTCGGTACTCTCGGTAGTCGGTACGGTGTCATCGCTCCCTGCCATCTATTTAGAAGCTACTACATGCACTAAAAGAGGGATATCATCAGTTATAGTCCGTTCACTGGAACTATTTAATAGAATGTCTGTCTGTAGAGCGCGAGGAGAATGCTTGGCGCTCGCTGCGACCGCTGCCTCGGTATATCAAACGTCTTGTGGACATATAGCGCCGGCTTCAGCCATCTTTGACATTTTATTTTACTTTTCAGAGGACCTGTATCCCAGTAGTTATTCGTTAGATTGCTTTATTAGGTAATAGGGAATATGCATGCAAGTTTTTATTTGCCAAATTAAATCATTTTTAGCTTTAATAAAGAAATATAAATTTTTTTTTTAAATATCTTCATCAACAACGAAGTTATAAAGCTTCAAAGCTGCTAATTAGAAAGAGAAGTCCGACGTGGTTTTTGACGTAAAAGTTAATCACGCCCATACTAATACGGTCACCATAGAAAATAGCGTTTTGACGACAGAGACAGATATATTTATTTCAATTTTTTATAAGTATCTCGTTTGCTTTTCTACTAATTTTGAAATTCTTTTCACTTTTAATATTCTATATCGTATAAATATTTTTTTCATGCAGATTTGTACAGGCAGATTTTAATAGGGAATATCCTATTATAATCTGCCTTCTTTGAACTTCAAAACAAAACCGGTCAGTAAGTTTTAAAAAGAAATATAGGTACTATCTATTTTAATTCCTGCCTGTTGAAAACATCTTGACGATACATTTATTTCCTGAACTCCTTCGGCTTTAAGATCTAAATACATACAAAATGGTGATCGAAAAGATTAGATAAATAAATCATTTACAACGTCTTATTTATGTTCTATACTTAATTAAATTCAGACATTGAGGAGTAGTCCTAATAAATATTCATTTACTTCTAGTAATTTGTTCGATATTATAAATGCTGTAGGTATGTATCCCGGTTTACTGTTACTGCATTTGAATTTTGATTTAATATTATTCTTGTACTAAATATAATCTTAGAAAAACTTTTTTCCTACACTTACTTTTAGGTTAAAAAATACCTCTTAGCATCGGAGTTTTATTATTTTACTAATTAAGCTTGGTATAATCCTACAAAAAAATTGGAAATATATATTAAGTAATCTGTTTTACTTTCCTCTAGGTTTATTTATAAGTATTCATTTTCATCGGATACAAGACGAAGCTTAATTATTATTCGCCCGGGTAAAAGTAGAAAATTATCCTAAGAGAACATACTTTAAGGATAAAAAGTCCTATGTGCTATTCCAGGGTATGATCTGCCCGAATACCAAGTTTTATCGAAATCCGTTCAGACATTCGAGCGTGAAGAAATAACAAACGTACATACACTCACAAAATTTCGTTTTTATAATATAAGTATGATTATGAAGCATGTGTAAATAAATATAACAAACCTCCACAATGATTACATCCTGTCAAAGTTCATAACAAGTAAATTTTCAAAACATTACCATACATAATTAGACCACAAAGTGATTATAACAACTGATGACAATATCTGATTGTGTTCTAGAATGTTGTTTAGTAAATATTGCCAATGTAACGGTTAGCTGAAAACAAGCCCGAATCATTGTTATTGGGCAACATAACAACGCCAACGGTTAGGCAATTATGATTAACTACCTTCTGGCAGCGGATTCACCCATGTGATAAAATGCATTCTAGGTGATATTCTAGGACATGGTCTATCCATGTGTCAATTTTTATGATTCAAGTACTCTCAGCCATGTGAACATGAAGGAGTGACAGACATATACGGAGTGACAGAGTGACAGACACACGCATTATTTTGTTTACAATTTATGTAGATAATAATTGTCAATTAATCGGATAATCGGACGAAAAAAATATATAAATAATTATATTGAATTTTAAATAATGATGACTTACGGAGTTACCAAAAACAACTGAAAAACTTTTCCTGAAAGAAGATAATCAATTATTCCCTTGACTTTTAAAAATATGTTTGTTTTGATCCTTACTCATAAATGCTTTAAAACTTTTTAAAGTAATTTCGTTTTGCTCCAGCGAGAACCACTTTGTACAATAAGGGCTCTCAAGAGAAAAGCGTTCCGAAGTTTTTTTTTTTTTTTAAAGAGTCGCTAATTTATTAAAGTGGAAAATAAAGCATTTGAAAAATTATATATTTATTGCAAATTAAGTCCTTGTTTCACATAAAAATAAACGGTTTTAATGACCGGTTAACGAACACAATTTTGAAGGAAACCACTCTTGCCAATTTTCACGAACCTACACGTTCTGTCGCACATATTAAAATAAATTATCAAAAAAAATTATATCTACTTGATTATGATTTACGGATGAACTTGTCACATTCGTTTCAAATATGTCCTAACTATGATATTTATTTTGTTGAATGATAGTTTCCGATTCAAACGTCAACGGACCGCGAGTCGGCGCACGCGTCGCGCGGGATGAATCGAGACTGAACGTTCTAATTTTGAAATGAAGTGGGTTTAATAACATTGCGTATTTTCCCGTTTTCTCCCGGTGACATCCGCGATGATTCATCGATCCCACTTTTTGCGTTCGAAGATTATTTAAAAAAAAATCTTGGCGCTTATTGAAATTTAGACGATTTTCGATTAGTCAACGTAACAATGTCTTCAGGCTAATGACAGTTCTTAGAATTAAAGGGTATTATTACAAACATTGGTTGCTGGGCAACTTTTAGTTTCAGTTTTCCTTCTTGAATTTAAACTTTATTTGAAAGATTGCCATTTTTTATGCATGCGCCATTTACACATGAATGAGTTGTCTCGCCTACGCTGCTTTGGAGGTTATAAACATAATACGATTTTTATTTGGCAGCAAATAGAGTGACAAATTATATGCGGATGATTTTAAGCAAAAATGTTGACTTGGTTGTAATATAACATTGTCATTTAGTAAAAAAAAATAACCGACTTTACTAAAAAAGTTACACTAAAAGGATCAAAATAACTTTAATTTCGGAAGTTGATGTTTCTCGGTATTGTTTGTTTCTTATTTAATACCGACCCTTTTAGTGTTTTTTTAGTGAAGTCGGTTATTTGTTTTTTGTAAAAAGTTTTTGTTTTACACTTTTTAGTTGCGATACACTTATAATCAGAGTGCCTATTTCTCATGACGATTCCAATTAACCCAAACAGTACTAGGTTACATTGTTTTATTATAAAGTTCCTGTGTCAGATCAGTTCGATTAGTACCTTATAGCCAAAGTGCCCCATACATTGATTACATTGATTAATTACGGATATCCTGTGCCTACCTTTCGGCTCCATCATCAGATCAGTTCACCTTATTGCCAAAGTGCATCCCATGTCAATTCTAATAAGTCCAAACACGGCTAGGTTACATTGATTAATTACGGAGTTCCAGTGCCTACCTTCCAGCTCCATCATCATTATCAGATCACTTCGATGATACCATTTTCAACATAACTATTCAGAACCATCCATTTATTTCTACTGTCATAGTCGCTTAACCAGCCAAGTGCGAGTCGGACTCGCACACTTAAGGTTCCGTAGCATATACCAAAAAATCGAACACATTAACATTACTTACAGAAGTTTATAAATATGAAAACACCGAAAATCATTCAGACGAAAACATAAGTAGGATTGAAGCACAAACAATACTCTATACCCGGTTGAAAAAATGTACATTCATTTAATATGTCATAAATACGTCGCTGCCAATTCTCTACTACAAATGTAGGTAAGTTTGCAAATCACAAAAAAATTAAATAATTTATGTGATAAAAGTTAAAATTAACAAGTATTGGACTATATCGTTTATTTTATTAATTCTAGTTCAACGAAAAGTACTCTATAGGTTGTTTCCCTCACAACTGTCAAAACATGGTTAATAAACGGCCGCAACTTTTCATTACGTTGACATTGAAGTTTGATTTTTCTCAGCTCCTAAGAACTGTAGACCTACAAATTGTGTTCGGACGATGAAGAATACCATCAACAATAAGGGTTTTTTTTTTTGAGATATGGAAACCTAAAAACTGAAATTCTTTCACAAAGTCGGGAAACTGAATATTGAATTTAAACATTATCTATATCACAAAACTATTGTTTAATACAAAACCTCTCTCTCCAGCTATAACTCATTCAAAAAGTAATAAATAAATCTAACAGTAATAAGTTCCATCACGATTACGGTATTTACAAAATAAATTTTAACATTTCATGTAACAGTTTCACTAAACACTTTTTCCACATTACGTCCATTATATTATAACTAAACAAAATCTACTAACTATTTAAATCTAGATTTAATTTTGTGAACTAACCTACAAACGCGACCTTCAAACGATCTTCCTGACTTTTCCATCCTCATAAAACAAGCAGACAACCTTGGACATAGACATTGTATTTGTTTATTAAACCGCACTATGATGTAGACTGATCTGCGTGAATTTTATTTTATTAGCTAGTAACCGCGACCTTGCGTCGTCCGTCTTCTTGATGCCGTGCCAGGACTACATTTGCACCGAATGAACATATTGTAGATATCTCTAGCAAAACTTCTATTAGGTACCCGATATCAAACATTCAGAAGCTCTCTGCCTTCGAAATATTACACGTCTACATCACCGACAGGGCTTTTTGATCGGCAAACGAAATGATAACATGGCTCACAATGAGTACACTTTGATCTTTCAATTTCTTCTTTACCAAATCGTTTTTGCTTCAGCTTTCGTAAATTGAAGTATCAATAACATTTTCTTTTTTTCATTTTAACCCAACAGCTTCGGTTCGGTGACGCAATCTTTTTGACCTTAGCTAATGAGGTTGCCAATATAACACCAATCAATTTATCTTCATGACAGGCCAAATCCCCCAATATGTCCGAAGCATTATCCGCTAACTGTGTAAATTATTCAATACCGTAACATTCATTAGCATAAAATAAAATGGTTCACAAAATAAATGATAATGGGTCCTCCATTATTGAAATTTCATACTCGCGAAGAGGCTCACAAAGTGGGTATTGAACCTTGATCTGAATAGACAGTTCGACGGTCGAAAGCCGTAGGTTCATGTTTATGCTATTACACTTGTACTCCCTGGGGTTTTGGCGCACCCCCGCCAGTCCTGGCTCCCAGAGAGAATTTCTAAATCAGAAGACAGGATTGTTGTGCTTGAAAGTACTTGCAGCACTCAAGCACAACAATCCTCTTGGGATTTGGGCTTTGACTGAAAACTATCTGAACAAGAAAACCCAATCACGAAGTCGTTCAGTCCTTGGATTGAATTTGGGACTGCAGCTTGATTCTAACTAGGTCATTGACGCTATTTTTCTATTTAGGTAATTGTTTTTTTTCCACGGCAATCACAAAAGAAGGGATTTTTGTTTCCCCTCGCCTGTTCAAATGTTTGTGGTGACAACGCTAACGAAATCCCGGCTGTGGCGAGCGCGCACACATGTTGCGGAGATATATAAATAAGCTTATACCGGATTTACATGATATATTACGTGTAAAGTGTACCATTAATGCTGAATAGCTTTTTTTGCTTGGAACACTAACATAATTTTACAATGTTTACAAACTTTATGCCAACCCAACAGAAACATCAAAGGATTTTATAATTGGTTATTACTTGTAATTTAGACATCAATCATTATTCGTTAGTTTCCAAAGTAAATTAGAAACTCGAAGTAAATTCACTAAAGGCTGAGAATATCGCTCCTAATAAACTATAACAACCAAGTCCCAAATAGTACAATGCTGACCTCATAACTCGTATAGTGAGCCAGAGTAATTAGGGGAAGTGTGAACCTGTGACGAAGTTGTTCGAGTAATTTGCTCTAATGAACTCTGTATTTCACCTGTTATGTAGGGTTCTGACTATTTATTATAACAGTGTTGTTAGAAATGTGAGATGACTAACTTCTGCCAGCGGCTTCGCCCGCGTAAAAGTAGGTTTCCCCATAAAAACTTTGAACCCCCGTTTCATCCCTTTAGAGGGGTGCATTTTGGAAAATCCTCTTTTCCGTCATAAAAGGAAACTTTGTGGAAAACTTCACGCTCCTAGACTCAGTAGTTTCGGCTGTGCGTTAATATGTCAGTCAGTCAGTTTCTCCTTTTATAATGTATAGATTTAGTAAAAGATTTTATTTGTTGGTACAGCGTCTATTGAATCTACGTTGTGAATAAAGAGCACAATAGTTACATTTTCAATTAAACAAACAGCCCGGTGCTGTGCGTCGAGATACACATTTAATCTAGAACTGCACTTAAAACATTCGTCAGTAAAATATGTGATACTTTGCATTTAACGCGTATATTTATTATTTATTGTTGTTGTACAAAATTGAAATCAGATTGGCTCGGTATAGTGATGTATTTCTATTGGTTGTTACGATATTGTGTTTATCGGTTCGTTAGTTTCGCCAATCTCTGATTAGCTCCATTTTAAACTATTTCTAGCTTTTATAGGTACTTGTATTCCACTTTAATTGAAATAACGGTTCTCATTATTTGCTACCGAACGTTACTAATATAGATGACTAACTAGAGCCGATGAAACCACATAGTTCGGGCAAATTAATTTTGAATTCTAAGATTGATTATTGAATCTTGTTATTTTATGAGCAATATTGTTTATTAAATAAAATATTTGTGGCCTCTTAGCTACTTGTTTTAAATATCTATTACAAGCACTGACTTAAAGAAAAAACGGTACAAATTATTTTTCAGTCTTCTCAATTGTTTGGACTAGGTAAATCCTTCATATATCTTCTAGATTAAACGCTGCATCAATTGGCCCACCGCTCCTCTCATAACAATAAATATTACACGTGTAAGAGGTGATTATTTGGGAAAAGCCTTACCGAACTATATTGCGCAGGAAAAGAAGAAAAATATGGTGATCGAAGTTCTTAGATTGCTTCTTGTAATGTGCTTAGATCCGAAAGGTAGGTATTAACCTTTCAACGTATTTGAGTAACATACTACTGATTTTATAAATACGTAAGTACCCCAAGAACGTATTATGCCCATAACACATTGAAACTTTCATCATAAATTTAAAATCTATTTTGCTGTACATACCTATAGAAATAGATACCTAAGAGGGTAAGCAGTGATATAGATCGCCAAATTGGGGCAATTTTACGGTTAACTAATTTCGCCATAAACAAGAACCAAATAGAAATCTTCCTAAATGCGAACATCGCGTGCGTTTCCTAATCGCGGATCCCAATTTGAATGTTCGTCCATCAGCTTCCAGACAGTAGCCGTTTAGAAATTAGGTTGGCTTGCCAAATACTTAAACGTCCCGTCTGGACACGCAACACAACGCCGCACGAAGCTCTCGGCTTTCACACGACACATCAATACAACGTTTATTATGAGAAGTTACTTCTTCTCAACAACACAAGCAAACCAATCGCCAATTTAGATCACAACGAGGTCTCACCTAATGACGCTGTTAACAACACACATAACACTCAAATCAAGTGAATCAATAAACCACTCGCCGAGTTCCCCATCATCAATCAAACGAGAGCGGGTCCTTTTGAGCTCATAAAAACTGACGTCACACTGGCGTGTACATATTTATGAAGCATCCAAGTGATCTGCTATTGATGGGCTGTCCCATTCATCAGTCAGGGAAGCCGTCGACTAACAAAAACTTGTTCGTAACAAGATTTTTGTGGGTGGACAGTGTTAGACGGAAATGCGTGGATGTTTGCGGGATTCAAGAGCTGGAGTTACGTGAATGAAACCTTGGCGAGAGTATTGTTCAAGAAACGATTTCTGTGAAATGAAACAGAAGAAATGATTACACAGCGATAACTTTGCATCGCATAGTTTAGTTTTAGCTAAAGTGCTTAGCGCTGTTTATTGTTGAAATGTCAACTTCAATGCCGTATGCTTTGTGCAAGAACAAGAAAGAAGCGGTTCACATTAGAGCAACCATCATACATCTTCGCTTGATTAATCGAACCGTCATAAATAAAGCAATGTTTCAGTAAAGTGCAATTGTGGGTGATTGCAGTTGATATCAGCTCTTTATTGATGGACACCGAGACGTGGCTCGTAAATTGCCACTTGCATATGCATGCGGGGAGCGATTGGCAACGGTGCACCCGACCCGTTATGACTGTCGTCCAACCTACGCCGTCACAATTAACGGATGTTATGGTATTTTTTAACAACATTTTTTCTTTTATGAATGGCATGATTGATTGAGTTCTGTACAATTCGTGCCAGATATTTTTGGGTATTGTGAGCCAAAATGTAGGTGTAACTGTATTCTATGGAATGCGTTTAAAAAAAAGGTTAGTTGATGAAATTAACATAACATAACATAGTCGGCCTTGTAATGTTCCCACTGTTGG
The DNA here is from genome assembly GCA_949316375.1 of Mythimna vitellina. Lineage (NCBI taxonomy): Eukaryota > Metazoa > Arthropoda > Insecta > Lepidoptera > Noctuidae > Mythimna > Mythimna vitellina. The sequence continues at coordinate 14,273,375 of OX438697.1, forward strand.
GACTCAGGCCTCCTTTCTAGGAGAGGGAATGGGCCAAAATCCACCACGCGGGCCCAGTGTGGGTTGGTGGATGTCACATGTTTTCGAATTTTTGGTTCTTGAACATGCCGGTTTCCTCACGATGTTTTCCTTCACCGTTTTGAGAACAGTGGTTATGAAATAAATTACACAAAGTAATGCGCTTGGTTGGGTTATAACTCGTAAGTCGGGGCCGTTACCACTTGGCCACCACTGCTCTAAACTGCTGCTGTTTCGCTGTTGATGGAATTAAATCTGAACAATTAAAAAGAAAACTAAAACTAAAATAAGGCAAAAGTTTACCCTAGAATTGGAATCAATTCCCAACGAAGCAAATATCACCGTGTAACTCGGCAAAACCAACTTAGAGCCTACAAAGCTAATGTTCACATTTATCGAAAACATTCCAAAGATACAGTACGTTTGTGTTTGGAAAGTGAGGATGAAACGATCATCCTGACAGTCCGTCCATCAACGACTCATATTTATTGAAGCGTTTATCGCAGGACCGATTTAGTACAAAAAAGTAACAAAAATATTTTCTGTAGATATTTTGCCGGCTTCAAATCGTGGAAGCCGGATCAGTGCTCTCTCAGTCCCGCGTACGGAGGATATTGAACAACTTTAATCCGAACTATGTAGGTACAGTGTACCAACCATTCTATTGTACAATGGGATTGACATTCGTTTCGAAACGAAATACTGGGATTTTTTTTAAACCCTCGTCGTGACTGAGCACGCTGCTATGGCAGTCGTACGCCAATCCATACTATCATAGATAAACTACAAGCATTTTATAACTTTTTTGTTTTGGGATGAATAGCTCTTCATCATCGAATAACTCTTCCCGCTCTGAGAAGGAATGTCAGACTTTTACTGAATAAAACCCATCTGTGTTCCTTCAGTGCACTTTGTATTCTATGTCCGCGGCGATTCTTTCAAACCAACCCGCAGCCTTACCATTTTACAACTTGTAACTAGAACACAGCAAGCTTAAAAACGGATATACATAATGATTTTTCCCAAAACTCTGCTTTTATTATGTAAATTAAATGACTTTTAACAAACCCAATACAGGTTCATATCAAATGATAAGTCTAAAACTCATTAACTCACTTCATACATCAACCTGATCGATCCACTTATCTTCATCAACGATGCAATAGGTCGCACACTAACAAGTGACAACTATTACGTAATAACCCTCCCGTGGCGGCGTGAACACTGTGGACAGTGGATACAGTGGACAAGCCAGTCAAAGCCACGCAAAAGCTGTAATCCGGTTGGGCGACACGCTATCCTGTCAACGCAATCAAATGTTGGCGTATTTAAATGAACTTGTGGAACAAACGTAGTGTAGGAGTCGATCGAGCTGTTCAACAAATAATAATGACTCGGGTTTGTGAGGAATCTTTAAGCCTTATGAGTGTGAACACGGCTAATGATATCATTCGTTTGCCATAACTTCAGGTTACGCTTGCATCTGATTGTCATTGAACCTGTTTGCATAATAATCATGCGAAACTCGTTTCGATGCGATATCTGATTAACGGTTACGATGTTACGCTTGACACATGAATGTACCCATCAAACTGAAGACACTCATCTGAAGTTTTTATATATCCTTTAGTTCACTCTTTCTGGGAAATAGTTCATTTTTATAGGTTTCAGATGAAAGATAAAGTGATATTGTTTTAGCGAAAACGCTTAGCGTATAGTCTAAAATGAAGAACTCACACTACCGAAGGTAGCGTCAGGTCAAATCCAAACATTTTGTATATTTTAATACTCAATATCGTTTATAGAATGTCACTTCGTCTATTACCGATGCCGTCCACTACATTAAGTGATTTCACAGATGTTCACTTCAAGTTATTTTTTTGTTTAATCGAGGTTAAGAGCGCCGCAAGTCTTATGTGGCACTGTGTCGGTCAGTCCGTTACGTCTGCGAGGCCTATTTCCCGGCTGCTGTGCTATCCGGGCCGGATGGCAGCACCGGACGGCCGGACCGCGCCGCCAACGGGTTAACCTCAATGCAACGTCTTGTCGACCGGTCATAATTGACCTAAATCTTGAGTACGAACTTAGTAAATAAAAATAAAAGTAAATAAGAACGTTTATGAGGGAAATGACTCGTCGAGTAGTATTAGGTACTTTGAATGTTTTGTTGGATACCTTTCGACTAACGACCGTTTCGTTTGTATTTAAATATTTCAACAGTAATCGTACGTAAAATTGGATGATTTTGAAGGGTACCCACTACTATCTCAAGCAGTATTATTTACCGAGTGACTAAAGATGATTTGGTTATTAATGTTGCCTAGTAACACGAAAGAACTCAGGGCAATATCACTGTTGCACCAGCTCTAAAAGCTCACTTTGATTTACTCTTCGTACAGTCTAACATTTTCAGAATTTCGGGAAACCGATAAAGCTCGATAACCAAATCTGATGCATGACCAATCGAACTTCCCGGAAAAATAGATATTCCAAACTCAATTTCAAAACACCAAATTTGAATCAAACAGAAAATATTTTTCTGAATTTCCATTCATACCAATGGACGCGGAATAACACCAGTATTGTTCATTTTAAAACTAGATCATCGAATAAAATAGGAGCTCATGGTTAAAACAATCTGATATCGAAAGAGATCATATTTCTGCTATTGCGTGTATTAACTTGCAAACTGGCAAGATAATGATACTTTTTGAGGTTTAGGAATTTCATCACCTGCCCTTGTCCCGTGTTATTTGAGGTCGGCACAACACTTTTTTTTCTTCCATTCTGCCCTGTCACTCGTCATGCTATCACTAACTTCCTTTTCTTTCTTATCACTCTTCACACAATCCATCCATCTTTTCCTTAGTCTCCCTCTCCCTCTCCATCCATCCACATGTAAACTCATAACTCTTTTAGTAACATGCGTTTCATCTCTCCTCTTCACATGACTTTGAATAGAATTAGGAATTTGATAGGAAGAAAAAGCCCACTTATATTATCCTAGAAAATAAACAGTTACTGTAGGATAAACCACAGAAGCGAACTCGTATATAATGTCTAGATTTTATAAGAACAAATTCCGGTTATAAAGATCTACCCAAAGATGAAAAATATGTATCAAAATTAGTTACCACCTATTCTCACATAGATATAATCGATGATAGGATTTACTGACCACAGACCAGCTTGGAATTTCCGAGAGCAAGCGCCATGACAGCTAGTGACGGACAGCAGATTAAGGATATCTCATCGAAACGGATCGGAACGGATCGCGACCGCTTTGACAATAATCAGAGTGGGCACAAAGCTGAAATGGACTTAGATACGGATTACAGGAGCCCCGTATTCGAGACTGTGACATAACGAAGTATTTGTAATGTGTTCCGACCTACCTAGCAAAAAGAGCTGTGAGAAATCAAATTCTATGTTTTTAGAAATCGGATTGAACCTAAACGACGCCGAGTTCTTCTTTTACTTTTTCTTCTGAAGTCCAATAATTAGCTAGTCTAACTAAACTATAAGTAAGTATTTATCAGATTATGAAAAATAGTTGTTTTTTAGGTACGAAATTATCAAGTAACTCCTCCTGCTCTGGGTGGAGCGAGAGTATCATACTGACTGAAACCCACTTGAGTTCCTTCAGTTGCCCTTTGTATTCCGGGGCCGCGGTAACTTTTTCGTACAATCCCGCAGCTCTAGCAGGCATCCAGCCACTGTAGGCGCAGGCTTGAGAATGGCGAGGAATGGATAGCACGCCGTTCGGTCGTCCGGTAACCGTCCGGACCGAGCCCAAGTTGCCGACGGCGCGTGGTGTTTCACTCGTGGATGTTATTAGATGATTTCTCAATTAGCTATCAGCTCTTTGAAACATGCGTGGAACACAATGCGCCGTCGGCCCGGGTTTGGCCCTTATCGGACGGCGAGTGACCCATTGCTCGCCTTTAGCAAGCCCGCGCCACAGTAGGCGGAAGTTGCACATTACTTTTATAGTAAGCTGCATCATTACTGTGCTATATGTATACTACTTTTACTCCGGAATAAAACCGAGAAAATAAGCCAGTCACCAATTATTTATTTTTATTAGATTACTATTAGCTTACGCTTGACCGCTATGTCATCTGATGGTAAGTGACAATGTGATAGAGAATGAAGCATACCTATTAGAAGACTTAAAAATTCTCAGGTTATACTAATGAAGAAAAGTAGTAGACTTCATATTCACACACACTGAAAACCAGCGCTTTGAGCTCATCGCATTATGCGTGAGGCCGCAGCTTTATGCTGAGCGTTCGGCCGTTTTGCGCGGATGTGACGCATATCTTCCCTATCTATTGATTATGTTTATTAGCTAGTTTTAAGATCGCATCATTTTGCGTGAATAAACTGTTTTTCTTTCTTTATTTTTTTTTCTTTAATATTAATTGTGATGAACGCAAGGGACTGATGATGATGATGATAGATAACAAAAGGCATATTTTTTGTACTGAAGCGTTATCTACAAATTACAAAGTGCCACTTCACCTTACATTTCCTCCACTCCTTAACATGATAACAAACGAGTACCGTATCGTTCTTGTTTATTTATAATCGCGACGCGACGCCACAACAGACTTGGCGTCACTCCAACTTCCATTTTTTTAGGAATTTATTTCAATTCACGCGTTTTGGCTTTTGTATATGTGGATCGTTCAAGTGATTGGCAATATTGCTGAACAACAGTTATTTAATCGGTTTATTTGCTTTTCTTGGAGTGTGAGAAAATTCTAAATCTTATTCAATGTTTTATTTAAATTATCATCTTCCTGCCCTGTATTATTTGTAGTCAGCGCAAAACGTTTTTTTCTTCTATTCCATTCTGGCACCCGTTTTTTTTTTTGTTGGAAAATCATCTAATGATAAATCTAGACTTTTACTGACTAAAAACCTACTCCTGTTCCTTCGTTGCTTTCCTCCCAGGGCCCCGGGTTTCGTTTTCACACTACCCATGGTCCTGTCACCCGTCACGATATAATTAATGTTTTCTTTTATATTACTCCTCATACAATCGATCTATCTTTTATTTGGACTCTCCCTCTCCCTCTCCATCCTTCCACATGTATACTCATAACTCTTTCTCTCCAAAGATTTAGATAATGACTACAAATGTTACTGTCTAGTAATGTTAACCCAATATCAACCAAGCTAAAACTATACCAATTTTATAGCACAGTATCTACTAGCAATCAATTTGCGAATAAATACAACAGCCACTGAATTACGCTGGAAAAATTCCCGAAAAAAACCGGTCGTCTCCAGCTTTAAACTTCAATCGCCGAAGTCGCTCTTGTAAGTCAAGTATTGCAATCTACGATATTCAACAGAGTTCCACAAATTCACACCCGAAACCTTTAATTAAGTGTCAATACCTAGAATTTCACCGAAATTAGAGTCTCCAATAGCCTTCAAAGACATCAAAGGATGACATAAAGGCCCCTATTCACCCCCTTACCACGACAATCACCGGCCAGCAATTAAACGTAAATGTGAAGCGAACAATCGTAAAGGGCCGGAGAGTAATCGATCATCCACAGTTCGACAGGTCATCTGTTGAATACGACCCTACCGTCCGAATCGTAATCGAAACGAGCCGGTTTGATTGGCACATGTGATAGTCGCTAATGGCTGATAAACTGGAGAAATGGGCAGCTGTACATATCTATAGATTTGTTTTGAGGTGTTATTAAGACCAGGTTCTACTCATTTTGAACTTTTTTAAACCTCTGGAAATCCACAAATATAAAAGAGAACACATGAAAAAATATTTTATTAAAATTGACTATATGGCCAACCGCCGCGCGAAAATCAAAACATGATATAAATTAGCTGGCACGATAAAAAAAATCGCGAATAATTTTTTTCTTTTTTAATTGATATAAACCAGTGCTTGACTGCGATCCCACCATTGATGGTGAGGCGCACTAGTTTATTAAGAATCTATTCACTATAGCCTTGAAGACACCTAAATTATAGTTGGACGGGAAGACCGCAGCTGGCAAATTGTTCTAGTCCTTCGATGTACGCGGAATAACGATAAAGCGAAACGCTTAGTCCGGAACGTTGAAGTTTCAACAACGTAACGGTGGATACTCGCCGTACGTCGGGTTGTCCGATAGTAGAAAGGAGATGGCGGAATCAAGTCATGCGATTCCCGCGCACTCTCTCCAAAATAATGCAACCTGTAAAATACCGAAAGGCTAGCTACCCTGCGCCTATGCTTTGTAGATAGGACTTAACCAAATCTGGAACCCCAATAAGCCTCTTCGCACGCGTTTCCACTGAGTCCAAAGCTGCTAGATGGCATTTTGCAGCACCAGCCCATACGTGACTGCAGTACTCCACACACGATCGGACCTGTGCTTTGTATAACATAAGCCAATTGCCAATTGTATGTTTTATATTGTATTATAATTCAATTTGTAAATCTGTAACTTGGTATGCAATAAAGAATATATATAAATAAATAAATAAATAAGAAGCCATCCCGGTGTGAAGTACCGTCGAACCTTTGCAAGAACGCCTAGTTTCCTAGCAGTTACCTTGGCTTTGGACTCAATGAACCGCCCAAAATTGAGGTCTAAGGAAATTTCAACTCCCAAGAGCTGAAGGCGGTCGGTGCACTCCAAGGTGAACGGCCTCCTTTTGGCGGTAAACAGACACGCTTGTGTTTTAGCGGCATTGAATCCTACCACAATGGTTTCGCCTCATTTAGAGACTGCCTGAAATGAGATATTCGTACGCTCTACCATAGCCTCTCGTTCGTATCGGATTAGCTCCTTACTAGCCCGAGCACCTGGCAGGTATCTCTCTACAACTGTGCTATCATCTGCATACCCATAGATAACGGGCATTAGCAGATCTCACAATTGTATTTATCTATGATATGTATGTATTTAGAAATATTTAAGTATGTTTATCAGTTGTCTAGTACTCATAACACAAGCTCTGCTTAGCTTGGGACTAGACTGCGTTGTGTAATAGTTGTGTGTATGTGCGTGAATATTTGTCTATACATGTAAATACAATTAAACTGTTTCTGTTTCTATATCTATTCTATAATAGATTACTTACATCAAAGTAAACCGATAAACCGTAATTTCAATCAAATATAATATAACAATGATATCGGTTGCCAAACACAGCGATATGGAATACTCGAGTAACATTCGTAAAAGGGCTAAAACGGTAAAACTTCAAGGCGATGGGACCGGCAAACAAGATCTGCAAACAAATCGCGTAAACGCTTGATTTCAGATACCTTTGGATCTTTGCGGAGATCAAACTGATTCTGATCGGTAGTAACGATGTGACCTCAGGGTATTGAATAGACGAACGGTTTACGCTAAACGAAACTAAATATATTAAATTTAATAATAGTGTGATTTTAATTATATATAATAAAACAGAACGCATAAATTATTCAGCGGTAGGACGACAACGTCCATCAATTGTTGTAAAAATAATAGTGTATAAGAGTTTTGTGGCTGTGTACTGTTTCTCAAAATATAGGTTATAACCTAGTTTGAGAGGCAGGGTTCTAAAAAATGTTTAGTACAGATTTACAACATACGTACATAAAAAACTGTAAAACTTCTCAACCTACTGTTTGTTTCATTATGTATCTGTACTTTTTAGTAAATAAATATATTATTATTATTATTAATTTATTCTTAGTTAGGAGTTTTCATATTTAAATGTTTATTTTCTACCCCCGGGATAAAAAGTAGCATTTTTTCTATTCCAGGACAAGTGAAAGAAAAGTGTGAGTAACAAACATATACACACATACCTACACAAAATATCGTGATATGATGAAAGATAGTGATAAGAAATTATGATTGGTACATACCAGTTCCTCAGGTGATCCCGGTTCCTTCATACCATTGCTCTTATCCGTGCTCCCCGTCTCTGTAATAAACAGAAAACAATATTATTTTCAAAACTTTTTGAACTTAAAATCGGTCGATATCACCATAAAGGTAGAACTGCGTCCACGTGTGCTACGTACGCGTCGGTCTCCATATATTTTATATGGCAACTAGACTTGTAGAGCTACATTAGATCCACGCCACGCGACGTCGTTCTACGTACAAATCATGAGTAGTCCACGTGTGCGTCGGTCTAATATAGGTCTAGATTAACTCAAGCAAACGCAAGCGTGCTCCATAGCTTGGCCCATGTCCATGGCTTCATCACTTACCATCTGGTAAGGTAGTGATTTTGATTTTTTCCGGTAGACCGCAGACTATATGGTATTAATTTCCACGCGATATCTGTACGCGTTGCCGAGACAAAAGGGCTTGACAGCTAGACAGACAGACAGACAGACGGTCGGACAACAAAGTGATCCTATAAGGGTTCCGTTTTGTCCTTTTGAAGTCCGGAATCCTAAAAAAACTTTTTAATTGTATACTATCACGCTGTTTAGCTAAGATCTTAATAGAGATGCTGATTAATCCCTACTAAGACTCGGGATAACAGAGAAGTATGGTAGAAAAAGACTTTCTGCACAGACGATAATCGTATTGAAATATTATGATGACACTGAAGAAATCTTTTAGAATTCAGCTAAAAACCTTAAGTTCTTTCCCACCCATTCTGCCTTTTATTATCTACCTTCACTATAAATTCTGAAATGAAGAAAAGTATGAAAAAGATACTCGTGGTCCTTGAACACAAAAGGCAACTGCAGAAACATAGGTGTGATTTTAGTCAGTAAAAGTCCGACACACCCTCTCACTTCACCTTAAAGCGCGAAAAGTCATTAGACGACTTGAACATTGAAAAAAAGCCTTTTTCCACCAGTTCTATTACTTCTGAAATCATCCTTTAATATCAAAGGTAATTAAATACAGATATAGCTAGAACTCACTACAATCCGCATTTAAACATCATAAATTAATTTAGTGGAATTAGAATAATGAATCTAAATCACAAATAATCCAAGCTGGGTAATCCGAGCTGGCGATAACGAATTGGACCGTAACATAATCTCGCTATAACATTAATTAGCTGACCAATTTCCAATTTCATCAGCCACATTTTCCCTGCGCGGAATATAAATCCATAGGTACTGATATTATAAAAGCGAGTGACTCTGTCTGTCTGTTGTCTTTACGTCTTAACCAATTAAGATGACAATCGGCACACAGGTAGACGATGTCACTATGACATGATCTACCCGTGTGCAAGTAAAATTTATAGGCTATAGGATACTTTTTGTTCAGAATTGTTACGTTGTTTTCAATATCGCGATACATTCATTTTTTGGCTGGAATTCATTCATCCATTTCCTGCATATACCTATCGAGAGAAAGCGATATACCCGTGTAATCGTTTGTGGAATGACATTTCGTTGTACCCGCATTTTTCAAAGGCGTAGTTGACTATACCCAGAATAACCAGGTACTATGCAAACCTTTTTTTTAAGGGACAAATCATGCTGACCTATTTTTCCATACGACACATCAATTTTATACCCGTGCAGCAAGCCAATTTTTCGCCTGAACCCTGAAAACACCGAAAGTATGTCCCCTTTGGATTATTTTTGTCTTTCAAGCGAGCAAAGCCACTAGCAAAAGTTAATGTTTTTTTAAGATATTGTGGTAGTTTTAACAAAGCATAGCCCGCCACACGTTTGCGGCAGTGGTTAATCGCATAGCGTAGCAGATTAACAACTGCACCATCTGCCTCCGCCCACCAGGTTCCGATTCCAGTTCCTGCACGGAATAAATATTTGTATGACCTACTGATACTTTTTCTGGGTCTCGTGTATGGTTTACATGTTTGTGAACGCGTCCACGATACAGGAGTCGTACCAAGTAAGGGCCAACTTTTAAAAACAAATCCTAATCAAAATTCACAAAAGAGAGTAACATGAAAAAACACATTTTGCACTGTTCCCAAATCGCGATAAGGAAAAGTAAATTATCTAGAAAATCATTGAGGAATACAAGAGTTTGCTTAACCCGCCCAAACCATTTTTTATTTTTGAAATCTCATGAACAAATTATTGTAAAATACTGCCCTTAAATATCCACTAAAAGCATTTACATTTTGCTACAAATTCAAGGCATCTTGCCGTTCTTGTAACATTTTCACACGTTGTTATATAATTTATGAGACAAGTTATTTTGCGATATTACGGAGAGGAAATTCCTACCTTGTTATGTACTTCGGCCGGCTTTCATAGAAAAGTATGTATATTATTAGATGGGTACTTATATAAACACATGAACTGTACTCGTTGGTTTACAATTTAACAAACAAACACAATCAACGAGCCAATAATTAATCAAACAATTAATAACCGCATTTTGCGGTAAAATGTAATTTGGACTTATTGAAAATTAACACAGAGAAGTGCTGAATGAATATTTATGAATGAATATTTAAGTATCAAAAATGCATGTCGGGTAGAAATGGTGACAGGTAGGTAGGTAAAATAAAATTCGGACTTGTAATTGGCCGTACTTTAGTGTTGCTATAAAAGAATTTTCTTAAGGCGCTAAATAATATGGAACACGTGCAGGTTTTATGAGATAAAGAAGATATCTTTCACACGAAACCTACCAATCTTCATTTGTATCAAGCTAAAGCCTATTTTTCTTGTCTAAAACTTGCTGTCATAAGACTTTCAGAGAGTAATGTATAACACACAGGTTTTCAAGTATACTTGAAAGTATTACCATTGGGTACGTAATATTTTCTCAACAAAAAAAAAAACTTGGTGTACGAAATGGTTTGATCCTATCAACAGTTGCTTCGCGTAAAATCTCTTAGGCTACATATCATAAGGAAAATCACATCTTCTTACGAAAAAAGCATACTCAGTAAAAATGAACTCTGATACGATCAAAGAAATCTTTAGGATAGTAGATATAGGATTAAATTATCGTCAAAGAACTTTATCCCCCTGAAGAGCTTGTTTGCTAACCACAGCCCGCTAGCACCCCATTGACACACTTACCAGCAAAGTACCGCGTCTTGCACGACACGAGTACACACTCGTTTTTCTTTTCCATTTTCCCCGACTCTGACATATTTCCCTCCAATTAAAATACATTAAAACAGGAATTGCATACTTGTAAAGCAAAAAGCTGACACAGAACCGGAGAGTGCGAACGTGGAAACTGTTGGTGCATTTTATACTCGTACGAATTCAGGAACGAGGTTTAATTGAAACGTCAAAAATCGTACATTAATTAATTCACGAGTGCTACAATAAGGCACGAAGCGCGCAAATTAGTGTAATACAATTTGGTGGAACAATGAGTGTCGGGAGGTCGCGGCTCGGGCTCGTGATAAACTATGGACGTAATAAGCTCGCGGTAACTAGAATTAATAATTAACAACATGAAATTATGGCTTTCGCTGTATCTGTTTGACGTTACATAACTTGTTTTCTTGAGGGCGGGTAATTACCTATTACACTTAAATAAAGCGCTGGAAATATTGTTATGACAGAAATATTTATAAATTTGTACCTAGTAGGTCCAAATTACATATTTAGTATATTTCAAAGAGAAAAGCTCAGCTCCATTTTCCACGCGTAGAAAATTGTGTTAATGCCTTTCATTCTGGAAATTCAACAATATTCATTGAGCTATTTTTAGAGATTTTGAATTTTTTTTATTAGATAAGAAAGAATGTAAAATATTTTAGTTTCACAAACATAGATAGACACACAGTGTAGAAACGATTAAGAAACAAAACTTTTTCCAAAAAAAAAAATAACCGACTTCATTACAAAAAACAAAACACTAAAACTATCAAAATAACTTAAATTTCGGGAGTCAGTGTTTCTGGTATTGTTTGCTCGTTATTTAAAACCGACTTCTGAAATTTCTGGTCTTCTTCACCAGTTCCACTTTATCAAATGTTCCTTTTTGACTGTAATCCTTGATGTAAATACCAAAATAGCTATGTATATGGTTGCCTATAATATTTGGGGAGTTCCCTCGATTTCTTATGGATCCCAACATCAGACCTGCATTTTGAAAAAAAAAATGAGACCAATCTGGAAGCATATCCCATAAACGGAGTTCTGAGATAACAAACATAAAAAAAATACAACCGAATTGATAACCTGCTCCTTTTTTTTTTAATCGGTTAATAAAACCGGCCAAGTGCGAGTCGGACTCGCACACTTAAGGTTCCGTAGCATATACCAAAACCGGACACATTAACATTACTTACTGAAGTTTATAAACAATGAAAACACCGAAAATTACTCTGACGAAAACATAAGTAGGATTGAAGCACAAACAATATTCTATACCCGGTTGAAAAAATGTACATTCATTTAATATGTCATAAATACGTCGCTGCCAATTCTTCAACTACTATAATTTTTTTTTTTTGCAAAACAAAAAAAAAATTGTTTTGTAAATCAGTCCAAAAACGTCAGAGTTTTGAAGTAACAAACATTAAAAAAATACTGTCGCATTGATTACCTCCTCCTTTTTATGAAGTCGGTTAAAAAAGAACACTAACACATTGTGTGTCTCACGGCTGCGCCAAATAGGTCTAGTTCAGCAAAAATGGCAAAAAAATGCATTAACGTTGTCAAGCAGACGGATTTGTCATTTATATGAATTAATTAAATCAAAATTTCCTTTTAATTTAATAGACAGTTTTGCGAAATTAGTATTTGTTAAATCTAAAGTTGTGTTTCGTGCCTGCGTCTGCGACAACAAAACAAACAAAATGTTCTTATTTTTTACAAGTTTTAGCACTAAGAATGTGTTAATTAAATATTGGCTTAGTGTAATTAATATAAATCTCGTTAATTAAGGATGTAATTATCATTAATTTCGTGTGTGGAGCGTGTGTATATTTTAACAAAACAGGTTTTTTTAATGGTTGTAAACATGTTTTTTTTAAATTATTGCTCTAAATCGGAGAGCAATCGTTTCAAATCTTGTAGATGATATGCAAATTGGTTATTGTATAATTTTTGATAAAATTTCACTTATTTCACTTTATAGTTGTTTAAGAAGGGATTATAGATTCCAAACGCCCTCCCGCCCTGCCATAGAACGAGTGGAGTCAAGAGCCAACAAAAAAAAAGCAATCATTCCAATAATTAGGAAAAACTAAATCAAAAAAGCAAATGACGCAGGTCCTCACCGGACACGGTAAGTTCGGGAGGTTCCTGCACCGGATTCGTGCGGAAACGACGCCCGGGTGTCGCCACTGTGTGGCCCACCCGGAGGACACGGTGGAGCACACGGTGGAGGTGTGCCCCGCTTGGGCAGAGCAACGCCGTGACCTCGTGAGGGCAATCGGCGGCGGTGATCTCTCGCGCCGGGCCTTGGTTCAGGCCATGCTCCGGAGCGAGGAGGAGTGGCAGGCGGTCGCCTCTTTCTGCGAAGCAGTAATGCTAGTTAAGGAGGCGGCCGATCTCGTGAGGCAACGATCCTTACGCTCCAACCGCCGCCGGGATTCCGATCCCGATTTCCGGCCACCGTAGGCGCGGGCTTGCAGACGGCGAGCAATGGGTGGCTCGCCGTCTGACCGTCCGGTAACCGTCCGGACCAAGCCCAAGTCGTCGACGGCGCGTTTTGTTCCACGCGCGCCTCAAGGAGATGTCAGCAAATCGTAGGGGCCCAGCAGGGTCGAAGCCTACTGGGGCCACGGGTAGTGTGAAAGCGGAACCCGGGGCCCTGGGACGAAGGCAACGAAGGAACAGGAGTGGGTTTTTAGTCAGTAAGAGTCTGACACTATCTCCCGCTCCGCCCAAGAGCGGGGATGTCATTAGGATGATTTTCCCACCCAATAAAGAAAAAAAAAAAAAATCAAAAAAGCAAAAACGACGATAATTCACATAAACCCTGTAAATCTGAAATTAGATTTACAACCCATATTTCAAGAGGTTTATTCCAATTTAGTCTCATGAAAAATAGAGTACTTTCCCTCAAATATACAAGATACAACTTAACAGCAAATAGGTTGGTATTTTAATAATTAAATACCTGTTACAAAATATGACACCTACGTGAAAATTCACGCCGCGGGCTGGAGCGTCCTCCTCGGAGATACGAATTTAACTCATAATGAAATGATGAAAAATATTACGTTTCTGATTACCTTCGTAAACACTTTTAAGGTAGATTTTTCTCTAACTATGTTGGATTCGGCCTTAGGTAATTATTAGGCTGGGTCTAATCTCAAATTCTGTTAATTGATTGAGTAATTGCATTAGGTACTTCAAAGGCTAGTCTACCAAAATAACTATTGTCTCTAATTAGATTATTATAACATAACATAATCAGCCTTATAATGTTCCAACTACCGGGATTCAGGCCTCCTCTCTAGTAGAGGGAATGAACCGAAATCCACCACGCGACCCAGACTCAAATTGATGGATGTCACTTGTTTTCGAATGTTTGGTTCTAGGACATGCCGGTTTCCTCACGATGTTTTCCTTTACCGTTTCGAGAGCAGTGGTGATGAAATTAATTTACACAAGGCGCCTATAAGTTGGGACCATTGCAACGGAGCCACCATTGCTCCTCCACTGCTCACCTACTACCGTCCACATTCATTTAATTAAACTTGATGTACAGTAGTTGAACATAGTTAACAACTTGTGAGTCAGGGCCTTTACCACTGGGTCACCACATCTATCGGTCTATATGATTTATTAGATTCTTCATCATCATCATTTCAGCCGAAAGACGTCCACTGTTGGATATAGGCCAACCCAAAGTGTCACCATAATAACCGACCCTATGCGTCTCCATCGGATTCCTGCGATCCTCACAAAGTCATCGTTGCACCTCGTGGGAGGCCTTCCAACGCTGCTTCTTCCGGTATCTATATACATAAAAGGAGAAACTGACTGACTGACATATCAAAGCACAGCTGAAACTACGGGGACTAGGAGCATGAAATTTTGCGACGTAGGCGAGTATTAAGAGAGGATTTTCTAAAATTCACCCCCCAAGGGGATGAAACGGGGGTCCAAAATTCGTATGGAGAAATCTATTTTCACGCGGGCGAAGCCGCTTGCAGCAGCTAGTGTGAGGTATAATTTTGGCTAAAATAACAAGAACCAATAATATCATGAAACTGGTAAATTGACATTATATTGGTAGGTATTTGATTAGATCCCTGCCTCTTAGAAATTTCAGTTATTCCTTTCAAGTGCTACAAAGGAACTCAGTGCTAAGTAATACTGAGAATCATAAATCCGTGTAAATTAGTTTCGTGAAAATTAAAGTTAATGTCACCAACAAGCGACGGTTAATTTGTTTCGATTCACAGCCCTGAAGCGACATTGATTACGTCACACGCAGACTCAATCAACCCCTTTGTATACCAGCAAATTATAACAGGGTTTACATTGAGTGTATTACTTTTAATTTAATTATTTTTCGAGAACTGTAGTTGGTTATAGTTGCAAGCTTTCCAGCGTAAGATTTTGTGAGAAAATATGAGAAAAACTCGAGTTCACTTCAGCGTTGTTTCAAGTTTGAATAAGTCGGCGAAAAAGAAGCGACTTGCACTTGCCCGGGTAACTTTTTAATTGGCTTTGTTTAAAATTTAGATAGATGCTGTGATAGTTAAGGAGTTCGCATGAAAAACGTACCTGGTTAGCATGCGGGCTGATCGATGGAATATACTTTTAAACGGTTGAGCAAGTTTAGAACGGGATTTGAAAAAAATAGGAAAATAATGTATTGTCTGGGCGTTTTAGTAGAGGAAGTAACACGAGTATCCGGAGATATAATTACCAGAATATTGTTATTCGGAGTTTTTTCCTGGTATCCCAGAACCTAGAAACATAAACCTAGAGTCCACGAACCGAGTGTACAACATGACGTTTCAGTAGAACCTTTGCGATCTAATATATATCTGTATTTGTTCGTTTCGTTCTTAAGTTTATATTTCATTAATAAATAAATCCACACAGCTTTATCCTACTATTATGATAGTACGTATAACGTATACACGCTAGTGTTGCAATAGAACTCTGCTTCCGCGTCCAATTCTGCAGAAGTTCCGTAAGCTTTTTCACTTCCGTTTCCGTTTCTGGTTCCACAAACTTATTAACAGAAATCTTAACAGAAGAATACAACGACGAGCGCAGGGGTGGGGGGCCCGTAGACGGCTAGATACGACGGAAAAGGCGTGGAGGTAGGGGGGGGGGGCAGTACACACGTGTGTCGTAGCGACTTTTTTTGTTTATAACAATATATTATATTTTTTTGGTTTATTCTGCGCTTCACCGCGCCTCGCGACGTTAAGTGTAAGCGCGTAAATCTCATATTGTGTTTTTCTTATGTTTTTGTTTATTTTGTTCTATTGTTGCCAATAGTTCGCCAATAATTATCAGCTCTCCCTGAAGTGTAGCCAGTGAGCAATTATTTAGCGGAGCTGGTTGAATATGTGAAAAACACCGAAACAGACTCAAAGGTGTAAAAGCGACCAAATTACTTTTTATTAAATATAATTTGCCTCTGTTTAATTTTGAGTACTGTAGTAAGTAAGTACAAAATACAAATTAAATTAGACAAATTTAAAAAAATAAAACTGTGTTTTTCTTCAAGGAATTTACACTTTCGCTTCCGGTTCCGCTTCTGCTAAGATTTACTTTTAACATCTGTTTTCGTTTCTGTTTCCTTTAAGACACTTCCTTTGCATTACTAATACACACCTTATATAAAAGTATGTATTAAATGACAACGATCATAAAAAAAAAACAAGAAAATATTTACTTATTTATTTAGTAAATAGGTTATGCATTAAAGGTAAAGAAGCGGACTTAATGCCTTAGGCATTTTCTACCAGTCGACCTTCGGGTGATGCTGAGGAAAATAAAATATGTCGCATCCCTCAATATACCCTGATAAATGAAGAAATTCTTACAGGACGAACACGCTTTAAAACAAAATAAATTGGATATCGTTGGCCTGAGCGATGTGAAAAGAATGGAAAAAGTTGGAACAGACTTTACCGACAATAGATCTAGAAGAGATAATCAGGCAACTAATATATTTAAGTTTAAGTAGTTTAAGATCAGTGTTCGTTTTTTTAGAAGTTTAAAAACATTGTAATATAAGGTAGAGGCTACACTGCGTACACGTGCGCTACACTCCGATCTGAGCAAGTCGGTCTCCATACATTTTATATGGTAACTAGACTTGTAGAGCTACACTTGATCCACACCTCGCGACGCCACGCGACGTCGTTCTACGTACAAATCAGGCGTGTTACGCGTGTGCGTCGGTCTAATGTAGTCTTAGCTTAAGAGATCTGGATAAAAAGTCTCGTGCCTGCGCCAAATAAAAACATAAAGCTACTGGTTTATGTTACTGTTTCAATGATGATTTACTAGGAAAGAATATTCTACACTGGCCTAATTACTAGCACAGCAATTACCGACCACCTGAATACGACTCAACGACTCGCCACTAGGCTGCTAGACCGGGGCTGTCTAAATTTTAATCCTTTGACAGATAAAACCAGGCTAGCGTGTTAGTTTGTTGACAGGTAATTACCTATATAGGTGTGCGCTTTCAGGAAACTCGGTGTTTCAAAATAGCTATTAAGTTCTTGTGCAATCATTACACGATGCAAAGCTTTAATGAAAATTTGGTAGTAACTAAATATATAATTCATATAATATAAGAATAAAAGATTACTTTATTATCATACACTGACTATTCGCCGTTTTACCCGCGTAATTGGTGCTCCACTCCTGTTATTATTATTATTGTTAATTCCTCAGATAAACGCGTTCAAACAATTATACAGACAAACTTCAACTTTATGATATTAAAAATAAGCAGATCATTTAGCACGTCAATATCGCGTTATAATAAGTCTTACGAGTTTTCTTTGAAGAGTGACTACACAGGAACCAAGTTACGGCATCCTTACTTCCCGCCTGACGAGGGTCCTTACCGAACATGGTGGTTTCGGGAGGTTCCTGTGTCAAATTCGGCGGGAAGAAACACCCGGTGCCACCATTATGTGGATCGCCTGGAAGACCACTCTTTCAAAAAATCTTGCAAACCTGACAATATAACAGCTTATACAACTGCTTATAGACGTTAATCATTAGTATAACAGAAGTAGTCAGCCGTAATTTAATTCTTAATTAATTGAAACCAGAACGAATACGACTCCATGTTTTTCGTTCGTTTCAATTTTAACATGCAAATTAGTGTTCAGCAATATAGTGATTATTAGCTGTAATAAAACTGTATGGCAGCACTGTAATTATTTACCAGTGATAAATATACTACAACTGATTAATTAAAATATAAATGTGTGGGCGTTTCCCATCACAGGAGCGGCTTTATTCGGCAGAGTTTTATTAATATGGGGTGATTTATTTATGGAACTTTACCTTTTAACAGTTTAAAAGTCAAAAGTATGACATGAATAACATATCGCTCACCTAGCAATATATTGATACATCTACATTTTTCATATTTTACAGATGCAAGGGTCAAAGCTTGTACAAATATTTAAAACTAAGATTTGAGTTCATTTTACATTTTCTATCAGAAATTGTTATGGCTACTATTATAGACCATAATAGATATTCAAGGATATAATTTATCCAATTTTAATACATAAGCCGTTAAAACTTAATTTCGCGCTATTTAATGTAGATGTGCCAATATTTTACTAGGTGAGCGATATGACTACTAGATTTTTATTGAATTACAGTAGCTTCTGAGACTTAGTGATAGTATAAGTTTAAAAATATCTATATAAGTGATAAAAATTCGTAGGTAAACGGCTCAGTAGTTCGCGAGATTACCTTTTACAAACATATTATAAACTAAGAAATTATTTTATTTTTTTACGATATTAGTTAAAGTCAAGATAAAATTGTCCTCAAAGACTATTACGATTCATGAAAAAAAATTATACTTTTAGTCAGTCTATATTAAGCATAGGCTACGGAATTGTTTAAAAGATTTACCGCGGCTCTGGAACACAAAAGGCAATTAAAGAAACACGAGTGGGCTCTACCCAAAGCGGGAGCAGATATTAAATATTGCTCACACAACAATTAAATGTTTAGTTTTGATAAAATAGAACGGACTAGAAGAAATTTTATTAGACACCAAAATAGTAACAAAAACACAAGCCTAACTTTGTATAAAAGTTATATAAGGGTACAATGGCGGTCTTACCGTTGACAGCCATGTCTACTAGCCACCCTTAGGATGGACTTTACAAAACTTAAAATAAAGAGGGAGGTAACCTGTGGTGTCATCATCATCATCATTTCAGCCGATAGACGTCCACTGCTGGACATAGGCCTCCCCCAAATGTCGCCACAAAGAACGGTCCTGTGCGTCTCGCATCCATCGGATTCCCGCAACCTTCACCAGGTCATCGGTCCATCTTGTAGGGGGCCTTCCAACACTGCGTCTTCCGGTACGCGGTCGCTACTCCAGAACATTTCGGCCCCAACGGCCATCTGTTCTACGAGCAATGTGCCCTGCCCATTGCCACTTAAGTTTGGCGACTCTTCGTGCTATGTCGGCAACCTGTGGTGTACCGCTAGCAAATTAATTATATACTAAAGAACATAATGGGAGATGTTGTTACTAACGTGTTTCTCGATGAACCAAAGTGTCCCTTTTGTACCAAACACTTCAACCATAGCAAGGTATTACATAGGACGTGACAGATGGTTATTCAATTGCCTACAAATACCACAATAACCCGATTCTCTCACGACACTGTCGGACAGATAACGGAACAGACAGATTAGTTGCGCCATCCGCTAAGCCAGCCCAGTCGACAGGAGAAGTCAGAATGTGTCTATGGTGAATTATAGATAGGCAATTACCTTTTGTCTGTGCCTCCGTTTTTTTTAGTTGGGATATCATCCCGCTATACGGTGGAGTGAGGGGGTGGGTCAGATTTTTACTGACTAAAATCACACGTGTATCCTTCAGTTGCCTTTTGCGTACCAGGACCAATGCTTCCCTTTCAGAAATTTCTGTGTAAAGGGTACATTTTTGAGATGGATACAATTGTACATATTATACTATATACCTAGGTATACTTACATACGTTGACATACAAACAGGATCAATGAGTATAAAAAAAAGGTAACTAAAGGATCACATGTGGCTTTTAGTCAGTAAACCTCCTCCACCCAGAGCGAGAGAATTTTTTTTATGATCGTCTTATAAAGAGAAGCCTTCTAATAACGTTTCTTTGTAGTTACAATAGATTAGGTACCTGCCTGCCTGCCTTCTCTGCTATATCTCAAATCTACCCTGTATGTAGACGTACGTAGAGGTTAGTTGTCACAGGCTGGCTATCGAATTAGGTTATTGTAGGTACATATTGTCGTTACTTGAGTGCAGTGGTTTACACTTGATGCCCTACGCGAGCAATTTATGTACCTACTATTCCAACTGTGAGAGTATGTGTGTTTAAAATTAATCGAGGCATGTAGTTAAAAAAATTGTTCTTTTTATTAGCTTACAGAAATAATTCAGAATAATTTGGGGAATTTGCACATTAAAACAAGAGAAGTATTCATGCAAATGTTTTTTACTGTGGTAAACCATGGAGTCTAGCTTGTGCCAGCAACTAAGACGTGACGCGTATATAGATAAAAAGTATCATATGTTGCTACTTCTCTACTTAAGTTAGTTGACTCTGACATTTACCTATAAAGTACACATTAAGACCAGCTTAACAGCCAGCTTAAGCTTGGACGTGAGAACATCTGCAGGGATGTTCAGAAGAGCTACCGCGGTCCGAAAGTAAAACACGGAACACAAGGCAAAAAAGGTACACAGGAGTGGATTTTAGTCAGTAAAAGTCTGACACGTCCTCCCTATCTGCTCTAGAGCAGGAGAAAACATTGGATGATTTTCCACCTAAAAAAGCCCTGGTACTGAACGAACACAGAGTGCCTAATGCGAGTTTGATTTACGTCGACACGTTTATGACGTTTGGCATTCCGATTGGCCCGTTCTAAGCTCTTAACCAATCAGAGAGCCAAAAGCGCAAACATTTCAATCGCGTTAATGTTAAAACAACTCGCAGTCAATGCACAGTTGGGTTTTAGTCAGTAAGTCACTCGCTCTAGCTTCACCCAGGGCTAGAGCCTTTAAAAAGGACGTGAAAATGTAACAAACAGACATACAGAGTCATTTTTGTATTTATAGTTTTAGATAAATAAATAAAATTGATTATTGGTTCTCAAACGGTTACATTACAAATGTGAATGAAACAATCAGTAAGTTATTAATAATACTTGTGTTGGGATTGTTTCGCTCCTTCCCTTAATTGATACTTAACAATATTGAGACTTAGTAACAAATAAAATAAAACTAAAAACCAATCTTTAAACAAACAGAAACAATGACTTATAAAATAATAAACAGCTCTGTGTAGTGTGTAGCTGTGTGTAGTTGTGAGTATGATAATGTGGATATTTGCGAAACATAACCCTTGAAGTATTTTCAACCTTTAAATCCTTGTCGCAAAGCTAACTCCAAAATTACAAATCATAACAGATTACTTAACATTCGACACAAACGACAATAGTGCTTGAACCAGTTCAAACGCACTGTCACAGTGGTACTGGCAACACTAAAATATAGCCATGTCTAGAGCGACACGTACAATTGTGCAAAGCCTACACAAATGTCATATCAGATTGTCTCGCTTATTGGTACAGCAGGCAGAATGCCATATTGCCATCACTGTACTTTCTATACAGAATATGGTCTGATCCATCCACGATTGTATCTGACTGCAGTTTAATCTCAACTCTATACGACACAAATTAAGGATTGTTTTAGGTCATCAATACAGTTACAAAACAGACGTGCATCTAAACTGAGATTAGCTGATATATGGTAAAACAAAAAACAATCGCCAACTGCGATGGTTCGATAAATAACGTTGCTATTTCCAATGTAAAACGTATGAAATACACCATTTGGCTCCATAAACAATCGTAGCAATATAAAATTATGCTTTCGTAAGTTAGAATCTCAAACCAATGGTAGAATTTACTATGCAAAGTTCTGAATATTTCCCACGGGTAAACCTAACGTTTTCAAAGGTTCGTGAATTATTTTAGAGTCCATTATAATATCAGAAGCTATTCACCGATACTAACGTCAGCACTCTAAAAGGCAATTAACGACATAATAGTTAAATAAATGACTAGTTAATCTCACCTCCTGTTTCCTGTAACCAGCCTAGTGGTGTATCTCTTAATAGCATACCTCAAGTGGTTATAAAGCGGTGACTGATTACACTGATGAGACCATATAAACACTCTTTAGTCGACTCACGTCCTCTCCGAGCTTTTACAGATACTAATTCTACCGCTTCACGGTTAGTCTCGCCGCAAAAATAACGCCCAGTTACGTGTGACCACGCAAATTATATCAAATTAACGGACTCTACAACCAACAATGAAATTCTAACTCTATCGTTGGTGAATAAAGTATAAACTCCATCAAAGAGACCACCTGTCGCAATTTTATAAGAGTTAAGTAAATCGTAAATCCGTCCGGTCTCAGGAACATTACATCACTAAGCGGAAACATTGTACGATTCTTTGCGTTGAGTTATAGTAACGTAACAAATCGGGGGTCAACGATGTCTCGGCGGCAGAGCGGTCCTCCCGAACTGGCGCGTCGTATACAACGGGTATAGTTTATGCAACTGACGATGGGAACCGCTTTCAAAACTTTCGCCGTCAATTAAAAAGTGGCTACCGCTTTTAGCGAGACACCCGGTCACGATCCACGCCGTGACCGATAACTTTCTGTTACGTAAACCACTATTGTTTTCTACTTTTAGCATCTGTCAAAGCAAGACTATTATGGGGCGGAATTGTGTCATAACTGGCTCATCAATCAATGTTACTGGACGTAGCGCACAATTAATCATGCTAGTGTAGGTACCTACACTATCTGTGCCAGTGATTTAGTTTCCTCTGGCTCCGCAATATTGATTGAAATAGATTTAATCCAATCCTCCGTTCCAATCTCGGCAAATCTCAATACAATCACTATAGTAACTTCAATTATGGACTCACAAAGCACTGAAATTATAGGAGTAATAATGTTATTATAATATATCCTTGTAATATTAATTAGTTAAAGCTATTCTTATGTTGTGTACGAGATAGCGTGTTTGAAGGAAATTGACACGAAGTTGACGGAGAGTCAAAGTTTGGAATATCATGCCTCACCTCAAAGTTAGGCGATACAAAACTGATCCTAAAGTTTTGATAACAATATTACGTATCAAACTAACAAAGAAGTAATCATTTTGTGGGGACAAGTATCTTTGAATACAACTGGAGGTGATTTATGAGACTTAAGACTTTAAAAAGGATGCATCTAACTTCTGCCAACGGGAAAGGTATTTATTTTTATTAAATTTTTATTTTTTATAGGCTCACGCATGACCATTATCTCACCTAATGGTAAACAATGATGTGGTTTTAAAAACCCCCAAGTTGTCGGTATCAAGAAACACAGACACCAGTAGGGTATTCCACTTCTGAGCTGTATGTACAATGAAAGTGTTCCTAAAACGTTTTGTGCGTATAGGTGGAATAATCCCAAACGAACGACCTCCACAGTTAAAAACTATACTAATATCCTTCTGCGCAGTTACCTTTGTATCCAAATTAGTACAGAAGTATTCGTCAGTTGATGATTTCCCACATCAAAAAAGTAAAGATTTTTTATTTACGTCGCCAATTAGATCCATATTCAAATTTAGCACGCACGACCAATACGAGAACAATTTCTCTGGACTTGGTGCGAGTATAACCTGCCAAAGGAAGGCTAGTAAACGAATCAGAAACAGGCTGTCGGTACCCTTGAAGTGTCTTTTAATCATAACACAAGTCAGGACTATAAGCTTGTCGTAAACCCCATAATTCATTTAGTAGACATGTAAACTCATTAGCTTTAAGAAACATAAACAAGTAATATTACCATTTTAATGGCCGTGTAAGAGGCGAGTCAATATTAACGGTGATTACCGGTTCGATGCCATTCGTCATGTTGATGACGCGATGCAGCCAATTAGTTTAGCGGCGAAAACTTGCCGAAAATGTTACTCGTACTTTTGGTAGGGGAGTGTTTGAAGACGGCAATGTTTTGGATGTCTTTCATTAATTAAAACTATCTATGCTTTCCGTTTGCTTTTATGTATAACGTGCTTGCAATATACTCCAAATAATAAAAATGAGATCAAATCATTCGAAGAACTTACGAAAATCATTAATACTCGTACATCAATAAATCATTGTTCGCATCGACTTTTTTTACAAGAAGTCTCTATCCAAATACCTATTTAAATAATAATCATAAATCGAGAATTTCCTGGTTGTACCCACGTATGTTTATGTTAACCAAAATCGCATTCATATTTTGACTTAGCCAAGCAAAACATTAAAACGTTCTTCACCTTTACGAAAGACGAGTGCAATTTACCTTTTAAGAATTTCCGTTTTTAATCATATGAATTTCTCAACGATACTCGTGTTTAGCGAAGCGAACGAGTTGAGGCGAGCGGGGACTTCGCCAAGAAACCAAGATTTCGTCTCGTCGCGTCTCCACTTGCGGCCATAAATGTCCGTATAAATAAGTATTTGGAGCAGAAAATGCATGAATCTTTTTCAAGTATAAAATATATTTTGAGAAACAATTTCTAACCTGCCTCGCTTTGGATAGTTTAATTGGAAACAGTACTCCCTAGCACTCGTAATTACGCCTGCAAATTACTGCACTAGGTAAATGCGGCGTGCCTAGGAGAGGCATTAATTCGACTTTGAGGCAATACGTTAACACACATCGCGTAGAGGTTTGGTGCATTTGTGTAGAAAATATATTGTGCACGATTTCTGAGTTCGAGGTACTTAACGTGAAACTAGTCAAGTGTAGCCGTATTTGCGACATCAAGCAAAGAAGAGGATATCGAGTATACAACGAAGTAGTATTTTCCAATTAGCACCTCAAATGCCATTCGTATCCCACAGTTAGACGAGAATAATGAGCTCGGTTCTTACACCGCTAGGCCACGGTACTCGTGTATTTGACAAAGACGCATTGTTAGAGATCGTACACAAAGAACATTGTAAACGAATAAACTACGATAAGTGCTTATTTTTACCTTAATTTGAATAAGTTAAGACAGAAATGAGGACGTCAGTTTGAGTAAGAATTCATACTTTTTTACGCAAGTGGGCGAAATTCGTCATTGCAGACAAGATGGAATACACGGTCTAGTCAAAATCTGCCAAGGACGAGGTTGTTACAGAGCCGAAAAGAAATTGCAAAGGAGGCGGCCGCGCGCGTCGACCCTCACGCCCCATTCATCGGGATCTCGATCCCGATTTTCAGTCACCGTAAGCGTATGCTAGCAGACGGCGAGCAATGGGTAGCACGCCGACCGGTCGTGCAGTAACCGTCCGGACGCCCAAGTCGTCGACGGCGCGTAGTATTCTACGCGTGCCTAAAGGAGATGTCAGCAAATCGTAGGGGCTCAGCAGAATCGAAGCCTACTGGGGCCATAGGTTAAGTGAAAATGAACCCTGGGGCCCTGGATCGCAAGGTAAAGAAGGAACAAACGCCACTCCATTCCCGCCCCGCCCAATAGCAGATGAAGTCATTGGATGATTTCCCACCTTTACAAAAAAAAACATAAAGTCGTCACATAATTTTTGAGTAAGTAAACTTGTAGTATAAAATTTAAAATAAATATTATAGTTTCACATTACGTCTAGCGTCTGATAATGTGATCATAAACTGATTATTGATTACATAATGCAAATACTTTTTGTACTTTTTGCCTTACGACCTTATGTGTTGGAGGTGTCGAGCACTTTCCCCTATTATGAAAACTTGTGCGGTTCCGTCCTGTATCAAAGTTGGAAAGTATTATAATATTTATTTAGCGTGAGGACATGTAGCCATTACTTACTTAGGTGCCTACTCTTTGTGTGGTATACAAAGATGCTTATATATTTACATAGACAAGAAGCTATGTATATTAACCTAAATTTTTAACTAAAGGAAATTAGGTTTAAAAAAAAATAAGACAGGAAAACCATACACAAATTACATTGATTTAACAAATATAAACAGTAACAAAAAATTATGTAAGTTGAAAACCCTAACAACGAAACGGAACGTGTAAACGGTCCCCAACTTCAATGGAAGAACAACCTGTATTTACACACAACGACTTTTTGCATTTTTTATGTAGTTAGCAACTCTATGTAAAACGTTGTTTGTGAAGAAGCAACGGACAGTCTGTTACGCACTAATGAAAGGTGTTGTTTGTTGTGAAGTCTTCTCTTGACCGACTCTTGTTCCGACTACTGCGTTGGTATAGAGTAGAGACTGAGTGAGGGTGCTTAGACTAAGGCCTATTGTCTAGGGACGCGTAGCTTCATAGACGCGTATTCGATTCATTATACGCTTGGAGTACGCCTGCGTGAAGCTTACATACAAAACTATGAAATTTTGTCAACGAAGCGACAAAGACACGACGGCACGACACTGCTGCTTCGTCGACAGAGCCTATGAAGCTACGCGTCCGTGGACAGTGTGGCCTTATTGAATCGGCAGTAGACTTTAAAATATTTAGAAGCAAGTGGATGCGAAAAGCGGTCATGCGCAGAAACAGGCGCCGGCAGGTAAGACTGGTCATCTCTTAACTGCCAGTACGCTTATTAATTTTTATTAATAAGAAATATAAAAAAAATAAAACCTAATTGTGGGTTAAGCTCACCTTTGTATATCAGCTGTCCAATTTTTAATCATTTGTTATTTTATGTACAATAAAGAATATAAGATATATGTAACCAGGATTTTAGTAACCCATAACATGATTTAAAAGAGAGTCCATGGAGTTTCTTATACGTTCTTCTCTATTGAATGTGCAATTTAGCTTCACTTTTTTGACTGACCAACTCTTGGACAATTCAAAAGTAAATGATTTATTTGAAATAAATGTATTTGATTTGACTCTTGGTAAATTTTAACCTTCAAAAGCTGTCGTGATCGCTGTCAGCATCTGTTATAGCCGCTCTGGTTTCCAGTGGAGGCTATGCATCAAGCAGTCACATTCAGAGATCAATATGCCTAGTTACGGATAACTAATTTTTCCATGAGTAATTCTCCAAGAATAACCAAAAGAATGGATTTGTTCTGGTTGTAAGTGCTGTGACGCCTATGGAGGTCACAGTTATTATTAACTTGCAAACTGGCATGTTATACTTTTAAGGTTTATGTTTTAAAAAGTTTAGGATGGACAGATGTTCAAACAATAGATAGGGAGACGTCATACAAAAGTCGAAACGTAATTTTATACAAAATGTATTTGAAAGTGCTTAATACAATATAATAATAGTTTAATCTGACCAGAAGCCTCTCATTGCGTTTCACCCATCACAGTACCTATAAGATGCTGGCCCTCTATATTACACGAGAATAGGACTTGATGGATACGTAACAAAATATTGGAGAAATGTAGGTACCTCTTTGCACCTCTGTCTAACCAGGACACCAGAGAATTTCAACTTCCTTAGACGAAGTCTTTCTTAAGTAGTATGGTCACAGGTACTTTCGTAGGGTTCTATCTAACATCCTTACACAAATGACGTGAAGTTTTAATTAAATTGACCGTCCTTGGTTTATTTGCGGTCATAAACTTGTATCTTAAATCCCCAGACGAGGATTAATATGTGCCTATGTGCGTATGAGTGTTAATGTTCCTTGTTAGGTAAGTGGGCTATTCGAAATTTGAATAACTGTTTACTTCGCCCCCGGGCCAAATACGAGTATTGGAGATCTTTATTCCAATCGTTTGAATATTTAGTTACAGTTAATACGGAAAGAAATGTGAATTGAATGTTGGATTTTTAGAACCTTATCTTCATTTTGTTTCAAAGTGTATTGAGCTTGGTATTGCGGTAGAGGTAATTAAGATAAGGGTTTTGTTTTTATCTGAACACCGGGATTTTACTTCATTAAGAAAAAACACTTAGCTACTATAAGACCATACTTCCATAAGATAATTTTGACAAACCAAGTATCTAAGCATGGGCTGCAGGAATGTTCGAAAGAGTTACCATGGCTCCAGAATGCAAAGGGTAACTGAAGGGGCACAGGTAGGTTTCAGTCAGAAAAAGTCCTACACGCCCTTTCGCCCCACCTAGAGTGAGAGAAGCTATGTGAAAGAAAGAAAGAAAAACAATTTATTACCAAAACCGAAAACAAATAATTAAGGATACTTAGTAGCAGGTGGCGTTCTCTGGTTTCTGCGTATGTAACAAAGTTATCTCAAAGAAAACAAAAGCATTCGACCGTGAAAACTTCTGCAAACACCAATAAAACTTATACATTTCCTCTATAATAATATATTACCCAATTAATAAAGCTTTGTATACATGTGTGCCCTTTATCGGCCATAAGGGTACAGTTGTAAACTAGCCTTGGAGCCAGCACCATAGGCCGGGAGTAGGGTTGCCAACCGAACTCTAATATAGAGTATTGTACTCTATTTCGCTTAAGGTGAATGCTACAGGGAGGAAGAAGGAACAGGAGTTGGTTTTAGTCAATAAAAGTCTGACACGCCCTGAGAGTCATTGGATGATTTCATACCTAAAAAAAGAAAAGCCTGCGAAATTCAATTTCATTTTTCTTTTTTATCTTGCAGGTCAGTGTCAGGTATTCATTAAAATACGATTCGCGGCCGTAAAAACTCTTTAGGCCTAATCATTCAAATCATGAATACAACCATCTCAATTTGTTTTACCTTATAGAATAAAATTATCATGTTTATCCAGTTATATTTTTATCAACATACAACGTCACACGAACTTGCAAAAACAAAAAAAAACTTAGGAATATCTGAATTTCGCGGGCTATCTTTGAGCATCTCTTTGAGTGACAGCTTAAGTACACTTAAGTGAAATAGAGTATCATTTAATAAACATAATTTACGAGATAGATAGAGCGATAGAGTAGGTACGCTAAAACACTCTATTGGCATACTCGGTATTTTAAATTTAATATAAATAGCTATTTTACAATCATTTCCAACATAACGAAAAATGCTTATATTTTTGTTTTAATACATTAAAATAAAGATATCTACTGTTTTTTATAAGGCTGTACTCTGAATACTCTTCATTTACTTTCTCTAAAATCAGAAATACTCTATTCTTTATAAAAATTTGGCAACCCTAACCAGGAGTCGGGATAATTATTCCTTTATGTGTATTTCTGAATGCGGCAGTGATCATTGTTTCAGCTTTGAAGGTCATATACCTGTTACAATGTTGTTTGAAGTATTTTAGTTCGCAAGGGTCGCAGGTAGTTAACAAGACGAATATTGTTCATTTAGTCATCATCAGACCATAATAATGTGTGAATTTCTATATTATATCTATTATATAATTTTAATTAATAGTCTATAATTACACTTTACTTGTCCTAATACATAAGAATGTTACCATTAAAAACATTGTGAGCATAATAAATTGAGACAGACAGCAATTAAATCCTACAAATATTTTAAACTTAAAACTTTGTATGTATCGACGTGTGGTTGTTTTTTACGCTTTCACGCAAATACTACTGAATGGATTTCGATGAAACTTAGTACATGGGTAACCATGTCTCATCAGATCATAATAATGTGTGAATTTCTATATTATATCTATTATATAATTTTAATTAATAGTCTATAATTACACTTTACTTTTCCTTATACATAAGAATGTTACCATTAAAAACATTGTGAGCATAATAAATTGAGACAGCAATTAAATCCTACAAATATTTTAAACTCAAAACTTTGTATGTATCGACGTGTGGATGTTTTTTACGCTTTCACGCAAATACTACTGAATGGATTTCGATAAAACTTAGTACATGGGTAGACCATGTCCTGGAATAGCATACATATAGGATACTTTTTTACCCGGGAGTATGTTCCCTTGGGATAATTTTCTACTATGACGCGGGAGAAGCCACTGGCAGCAGTGTTGTAATAATTCAGAACAATATATAACTTTAGAGGATTAAAATTCCATTTGACTTCATTTAAGTTTTGATAGTAAAAACCTCGCAATATGGGGAAAGGTCAAGTTTATTTTTATCAAACCATATAAGTACCATCGCATCAATTATTTCATCCGCCCACATACCTATAGCTTTTCGGTCATTGCACTATGCTTTGCAATACGTAACTATTCGGAAGACACCTTGGTTTACCTCCCACAGTCTAACCTTCTAATTTCTGGCAAGTTTAAGTTCAAAGTAAAGTAGAAATCAATAATAAGAAACTAAAAGTGACCAAAACATGGAAAGTCACGAAACTTTCACCATTTGTTATTACCATAATCGCGATAATCTGATTATATAACTAAGTAACACAATTATCGACACATAATATGTGTTCAAAACATAAAATAACTCTATCATAATAATATTCACATAAATAAAGCATGCTGGGCTATGGTGGGCCATCCAGGAATTCCGCCCACCCACGCTCAGGGCCTTAATCACAGATTACATGGCTAATAGGCTTAATCGATGACATTTGTTTGAACGAAGCGACGCGCGACGTTGAGAACGATAGCCTCTAATGTATTATAAACTGATTTCATTTATTTATACTTTAAGATACTTAGTTAGTCGACAGCGATTACCTACTTAGGTACGAAGGCCAAGACGTTTTCTTGGCCTTCGTACCTAAGTAGGTAATCTTATTTTCGGCTGACAGCGTCAACAGCTTCCCAAAGCTGCGAGATTGTACAAAAGAGTTTACGCAGCCCTGAAACTCAAAGAGCAACTGAAGGCACACGGGTGGTTTTGTGATTAAGTTGGATTTTAGTGAGTAAGTCTGACGCTCTCTCTAGTAAGTCTGACACTCTCTCTCGCTCTGCCTTGAGCGAAAAAATTTATTTGATGATATCACACACTCAAAAAAAAATGTAAATAAATATATAGGTTTACAAAAAAAAAATGTTTACCTTGATATTAAGTAAGTAATCAATTAAGTATTTTATTGGCTATAAATAGTATACGAACTTTATACAAAACTCATTTTTAATTACTACGCAAGTACCTAAAGGGCTTATTAGAAAAGGTCACGTTATTGTTTAAATAAAGTCTCAATAAATAATATTCATAAACAGCAAAGTTATTAAAGTTTGTTTATATCCCAAAATCTCAGTCAATTTATGGAAATATTGTACAAGCTATTGATTATGAATGAAAAACAATGGAAAAACATTCTGCGTAGTATTTTCTAGTAGCAATTGTTACGAATAATTAATTCAATTATGACAAATTTTCGTGGACAATTTTGGGATTTCGTTTTTTTTTACTTTTGACTACACAAATATGATCAATAACGGGTACAGATAGAGCCCCATGTTTTTTTGTACTAATTAAAAAATAGGAGTGTATAATAATTTGTCGGTTTGTCCGGATGTCACGTCACATGCTCGGAATTCGACCGTTAATAAGTCAATCACAATTTAATTTACATCGATTGCTTCCCATCACTAGATAAAGTGTCCCTGACTTTTTGTACAATTACATACTCGTCTGACGAGTTTTTTTTTTCATAATTACATCAACTGGTCCAAGCTATACTATTATATGAAGTGGATCTAATGATGCTTTGCTATAATTTATTTGTAATTTAATCACTGTTAAACTTATGCCGTGCTTATTTGAAAAGATTATAAAAAGCTCGTTATTTTATCTAACTCTTGACTAAGGGAGTTATTCCAAGAACCAGAAACATTTGCAAAATTAAATGTTATTTATACTTGCTTACGAGACAAACAACATAAAGCTGTCCTTATACAAAGCGTACGTGCACATACTGAACATAATATTATAAAAAGTCAGTACTAATCTCAGTTTACCAAGCGCCCATAGAGTCAGTGGCTTGGCCAGGCTGGCTCTAAGAATGCCGACGATCTTGCTCCGCAGCTTCATAAATATGGAGTTGGTGATTAAACTGCGTACTCTCTGAGTTTTTGTACTACACCCCCTCCCTAGCCGTCTGCCAGTTAAACCTTGGATTAAATCATGAGTTACTGGCAGACGGTATTTTTTAACCGCGCTATCTGAATACAGACGAATGTCTCACTTCCTTTTGCTTTTAAACTTGGAACTGGTTTAATGATTAATCGTCTTGTTTTTTAAAAGAGACTATTGATTACAATAACACCATTAAGATTCTTCTACATTGATTCGCTTCAGAGTCGATTAATTCAGTAACCGTCAAAACGATCTTGTTTATTTCTTTGTGTTGTATCCATCGACTCGCTAAAGCTTGTTCTGTTAGACCATACCCGTAATGGCACCCTTTAGTACTGAATGATAGGTCCCTAGAGCGATGTTAGTAGGCGTGCGCGCGGTGAAGAACCAAGACACGATGAACGCACCACCATTTTGCGGATACATACTGGAATTACTGGATTATTGCGCAAACGTTAGCAACCAAACATTAGTGGTTAGCTTAATCACCAACAATAAAACTGATTCTCAGATGAATTATAGTCTTTAAAGATTGCAAGTTACGGCTAGTCTCCTACAAGGAGCTTGGTTTGTATTACTTTGTAAGTTACTGAGGAGATCCTAGTTATTACTCGGATTGGACAAGCACAGAGATTACAGTGTAAGCGAATTGTCGGAAGCTAGATACTATGTGGGATAAATGGTTGTGGTAGCATAGAACGCTGTACACACTGGAATGATAGATATATAATATTTCAATGGTAACAACCCAAATTGAAACCTATTTCATCATGAACCGAATAAAATATCAAACCTGATATATCAGTCATATAAAACGGTGAATACGTAAAAAAAATATTACCTTCCAACCCAAAATAAAAAGTAATACGTCGCTTATGTAAAATAAACCGGAATCACAATCGCTAGCATTTTATTTGATAGCCATAAGTGGCTGCCTACACAAGCTGTTTGACGTCGAATCAAAAGAAACACTCGATTCACCGCATCAGCGCTACTCCCCGAAGGCACCTGCAAAGGCTGAGACTGCGGAACAGGCACCCCGGGCCGGGAAGCAATCTATTGCGGAACCTGAGGACTCATGCCTCGTTTGATCTAACGATCTAACTCATACTCGACTGGTACACACACATTGTTGATTTATTTTATTCCAGTAACTTTTTGAGAAAAATATAGAAACAAAAGCAACTCTGAATATTTCTGTTTTGAAATAATTTTATTCATTTTGGACGTACTCCTAATTTCATTTATTAGAAGTTTACATCGACAAAATTATTTATTTAAAACGACTGGATTCGATAGCAATCTCTTATTTATTTTCAACACCGGAATAATAAATTTTGAAACGAATAGGATTCAATTAATTTATTTTAAAACTCTTTCCGTTGCAAAATATTAAAAGAGCATTCATAAAATGAAAAAGTTTTATTTTTACAGTTGCAATATTTAATTTTCACGCCCGTATTTTATACGACCTCGATGGGAAGATGACACAATCAATTTTACCGTTAATCATTTAGCGGTATAATTACATTTTGTGTCCCTCTCTGCTA
This sequence comes from Mythimna vitellina, assembly GCA_949316375.1. NCBI lineage: Eukaryota > Metazoa > Arthropoda > Insecta > Lepidoptera > Noctuidae > Mythimna > Mythimna vitellina. The sequence goes on from OX438697.1 coordinate 14,307,030, forward strand.
ACTGTATTTTTATACATCTGATGGAAATAACATTGGACTTTTGCTATTCGTGACAAATAATAAAATAGCTTTTAACTAGAAATGTTCCGTTAATTTGAATACAGAATTAAAAGATAGATGGACGAAGGTATCACCCCACTCCACTCATCCATAACTACTGACGATATGATCAACATCAAACATAGTGAGTTGGTATAAAAGTAGATTAAACACTAGAATGCAAGTGAACTAGCACAAAGTAATATGGATAGTAAACAGTGAACTAAGCCCGCTGTGTACTTTTGTAAACGAAGCTGCGCTTAACGATTCCCTGTCTTGTTACCAACCGCTGATTGGCTAAGTTCGATTGAATGTATCCTACATTCTTGTTTCTTTTGTACTAATATTTATTTGCTATCAATCTTTATGCTACTATTTTAGTACTTAGAACTACTACTACCACGTTTGAGTAAATAATTCCAGATTTATGATAAAACAGGTCCTATATTTAAACCCGATTACTATAAACGTTATCTACTGAAATATGTAGGCAGAATTTAAAACTTATAGCTCGATTAGATATGTATCTATCGGTAGCCGTATAATTTTATAAATTAGTCTCTACGAATTTAATTCGCAAGCTTGTGATGTTGCAATCAAAGTGATTAGTACAAATAATCGTGAACATGTTCAAGCTATCCTTTGGGATGCAGTGGTCGTAAACTGCTAAGGTCTCACAGTAGGGGGTGGGTTCAAAGTGAGGGAATACTTTGGAAGCCATTCTATGCAATCAGCGTGCTTGCTAGACCACACGATCCGTATTAGGAAACTCGTCGAAGAGGGCATTGGTTGACGTCCATCACTATCCTTTGCTCACCAAAGTAAAAACTAGTAAGAACATTGTTCTTGCTTTTGTTCCATGGGAATTCATGAATATAGACGCTATTGTTTGTTGTGAAAAATGGTACTCAGAACCTATAAATAACTTTATCGCTACATCTCACCGAAATGCCCAAATTGGTAGCGGTGAATAACCTCAACAAAAACACATTTTATATTACAAATTTAATTGAAAAAGAATACAACTGTAGATTTTCTTGTTTTGTTTCTTCGTTATTAATTACATAATTTGCTATTTTTGTATGATAGCTGGATATATATGTTTTGCACAAAAAAAATCCGCTTTTTATTTATGGTAATCCGAAATATCGCTAAACCCAAAATAGTTTGCAAAATATATAGTTAAGTACCTACAGAATGTTAGTATTAACACCATTTATTGCCAGCGTGCATCTTATGATAATTTCAATCAGCTAAAACACAACTAGGATACATAGAGGTACCAAAAATCATAAAATATTTACAACCAAATTGAGAACCTCCTCCGTTTTTCGAAGTCGGTTAAAAAATAAAGGTAAGTCGTTTAAATCCCATTGATGAACAAAAGGCTTTCTCTTCTTCTTTGTCGTCCTTAAATATAATAAAGGAACATCAAAGCAACAATAAAGGTCTGATCTTTTCACTGTTCCAAGTCAAACAATTAAGAATTTACGTCTGACGGTGAACGGTAAGCCTGCAAAGGATGTTATAATAATTATCATAAAATAAATTAATGTTGGCAGACTGTTTCTAACAATTTTGTTAAAATAACTTAGTAGACATGGAAGTTGCAAGATTGGCCGTTTTAGGGTTGAGCTATAACAGCGCATTTCCGACCGCCTCATCAATTCAGTCGCGTCCAATCGCATTCCTGCTCTTTTTCTCGCTCTAGTAAATTACGATTCGAAGTGACAGAAAAAGATAAAAGCATAGAGAAGTGCGACAGATGTAGAGCTCAAACCTGTACCTAAGTCACCAAATCTCTTGAATTGATGCATTCAACAAAAGGTGCCTTAATTGCATTCTACCTCAAAAGTGAAGACTGAAGACGGACAAACAGCAATTAAATCGCGCAAAAGGAAAAGTGACTTGCAAATTGAGCCTCGCCTTGGAGTCTGATGCAAAGTAGTTCACCACACTATCTTCACAAATGCATGCTTTGCAGAACTTTTGAACGAACTTTCAGTACAGACTAGGTACAAAGAACGCTCTCGAAACTTTCCGGGAAGATAATTTGCTACATAGCAAATATTCACGTTAAGAGGCAGTTGAAAGTTTTTGTCAAGAGGATTTTCCACGGCGGATGATCAATTACACATTGGATGCAATGTGTGTAATTTCTTCGAAATAAGTACCTAAGCGCGTTGCATTCGACAAGCTGTCATGAAAAGAAATACAACAGCAATACTATTATATTTGACTACATGGTTGGCGCTTTGAACGATTGACTACTGCGCTACGTGTTACGGGTTCGATTGCTGTGCGGAGTTAATAGATATTTGTTCGCCCTAAAGATAGTTGTTCTGGATCTAAGTGTTCTACAATACAGGAGTAATTCTTAGTGTAGGAACGTTTCTATTAAAAAAAAAAAAACAATCTAAGGGTCTTTCAAGTCAAAAGTGAATAGATTACTTCTAGGCAAGCGTAATCCATAATCGACCATATTGTCGTTTACCATCAGCTCCCCTAGCCAAGTTACAATCGTTTCGTTCGCGCCGAATGCCTCGAGTAGGCCACGCCTCCGATTCCTTTGTTCTGTCGTGATCTCAACGCTCAGTCATGTGGTCAGAACAAAGAAATCGGAGGCGTGGACTACTCGAGGCGTTCGGCGCGAACGAAACGATTGTAACTTGGCTAGGGGGGCAGGTGAGATAATGGTCAAACGTGAACTTATCAGTAATACAATATATATTATATTACATGGAAAATAAAATACGAAAGTTTATCTTTTAGAAAAAGAAGCAATGAGGATAAAATATAAAAGTAGACATCCCTTTTAGTTGACTTGCATTAAGTGAAAATGAATAAAGAACATCTATCAGGAATCTCGCTCGTGATCCGATATTATTTTTTTACTTTTTCAGCGAAGCTACATTGTCTGTCACGAACTGAAAAAAGAAACAATATGAATGAAGCTATTCTTTTAAATCTTGAATGAAATTATGAAAAATGAAGCGTTGATAACTTTCAGTAAATCATGTTACACTAATATTATACAGGCTAAGTTTTGTGTGTGTCTGTGTTGTTGCTTCGCATGTTCAAACGACTGAACGAACTTGGATTACAAGATTCTAGGTCAACGGGAAGTACCCTATGAATTTTTAACCCTTGAGAGTGTCGATGTCGATGTATCGGTACTCTCAAGAGAATCAAAATTCATAGGGTACCTCCCGTTGACTCAGAATCCTGAAATTTTACATAAAGCAAGGTCCTATAGCACAGGTATAGGAATAAATCTGAAAACTGTTAATTTGTTTTTACGCAAAAAATTTTTTTTGATTTGTATCAAAATTTTTGCGATTCGGAAAAATCTTCGAGACTCCATTCGGGAATTGAACTGTTTACATCTAAATAGGTAAGTTTGAACGGAAACCTCAGGGCGTGAGTCCGACTCGCACTTTTTTCCCAGTTTTTCCTTTTGAGGTACGGAACCCTAAAAACGAACTCGTAATCAAACTATGTATATTTATAATCTTTCTAAATGTGTTATAAACAATTCGCGTGACCCAAGGGTTGGCTTTAACCTTGGACAGAGGATAAGCATTGCCTGCATTGCCATACAGCATGTGAATTGTGCTAGTGTTTCAGGTGCAGTACAAGTCGACAGCAATACGTTCCTCCAGAAAAACTCCTGTTTTTCCCCGCCTTATATTAGATGATTTTAATTAGTTTAGGGTTTATAGTAGAAGCGATTAGAAGTATGTAACCAAGATTTATGTAACTCGTAATATGATTTTTAAAAGTATCCAAGGAGATTCTTTCATGTTCTTTTCCATAGAGATCTACGCTTTGGAACGTGCAATTTAGCTTCACGTTTTTTTAACTAACCGACATTTTGACAATTCAAAAGTGCCTGTTAATGTCTATGAAATAAATATTTCTGATATATTATTATTTTTTGGTTTTAGTATAATAATATTTTAGTTAGTGTTTTTGACATTCAAGTTTTTGTAAATAATATTTAAACAATCAAACTTATACTTACGGGATAGGCAGACTGTAGTTTTTAATCACATCGATTTTAATGTTCACCATCTCGTTCACCGTAGTAAGTTTTATGTGTAGACATATATTATTTTCCTCTCATGTAGAAATATTTCTCTGTACCTCGAGGACAAATTACTTGGCAATCGCTAGTCGTACATAAATACTTGAATAAGTAAACATTAGTTTCGCACAGCTTAGACGAGAGGTGACGTCAGACTGAATGAACGGACTCCAACAGAACTTGTCGACAGTCTTTGTCCTTTAGAATACGATTAAATATTTGGCAATTATTTTGGAAATCATAGGCATTTGACTTCCTCAATTGTATAGGAGTAAATTACATATGTTATTTTAAGGTTACAGCACAAAATAGGAAAATGATAAAAGAAGAAAAGGGGAGAGAAATAAAGATAAAAGAAGAAAACGTTTTGCTTTGGCCAACTAACATGGAACAGAGGCAGGAAAATCATACTAATATTATAAAGGCGAGACGAAAATTTGTGAATGTGTCTGCGTGTATATCTGTTACTTCTCTAAAATGACTGAACGGATTTAGATGAAATGTCATGGCCCATAGACAGACCATGTCCTGAATAGCACAATAGGATAGGTACTTTTTATCCTAAGAGTATGTTCTCTTGGGACAATTTTTGTACGTTCACGCAGGCGAAGCAGCTGACAACAACTAGTGTGAAGTAAAAAATAAAGAGAGTAAAGAAGCAACCATTTTGGACTTAATTTTCTTTCTTTCCCAGTTGAATGCTCGTTGCCTTTAACTATACGAGTAGCATAAAGGCCTGTTTGCTTAGGGTTTTCATCACATTTCTACTTAACTTAGATTTCTTTCATCCTCAGTTTAAAGCTTGTACCCTTTACAGCGTTATAATCCCAGCTATTCCCCGTTATACCCTATGAGGTCTGGCCAGTCGTAAAGGTCCCCTGGCCTTGACTCGTCCACGTCGAGTCTCGCCGGCGACCTTGCACCTTATTGAATATACTGAGGTACTACACAATGCAGGTGCGTACAGAAAAACCGTGACGCGAAAATATATTAAAAAAAACCAGATTATTATTATCTTCGAGACGATTTAAATACGAAAATCGATATCTTCTGCTCAATAAACATCTGTATTATTAATATTATTATACGATTATTTCTAAACCACATTATGTGGACAGGACAAATGTTTGCAAAAACTAGGTGTACAATGGGCGATCTTATCTCATAGGATAACAGTAGTTAGGATAGACTGAAAGGAAAGAGATAGATTCGGGGCGTTCAGTGTACGAAAATCATCGCGCGGCGTAAAGCTTGACACTTGTGCATGAGTTCCTATATATTGAGGAGCACTAAGGCTGCTATCGCACTGGCGTTTTACGAGCGTTGGCGCTTCTCCAACATCTGCGCAGTGACAACGTTGCGCAGACGCGACGTTAATGTCGCGAGTTTCTAGTGGAAAGCGTTACCTCCGCTGAACGCAACGTTAACGTCGCACAAATGCTGCGATTTGAGGTGTAAGCAAGAAACTTGCAACGGTAACTCGAATCTGCGTAACGTTGGAGAAGCGCCAACGCTCGTAAAACGCCAGTGGGATAGCGGCCTAAGTAAGAATATTTATCTTCTAATAGGAAATTTTGATGAGGTTTGTTTGTTTGTTAGTAATTTTTGCCAAAAGGTCAAGTCAAGGTCAAGGTCAAATCCCTTTGGGCGCAAGGCTTGTAGTCACATAGCTGGTCTTCGGATTTTTTTCACCTGACTTTACGCCTAAACGGAGTCTAGTCGCTGGATGAACTGTAAATATATATACAATATATTACTATTTTAAACACCACTTTGTTTTTAAAATTATAATATTTTTTTTTACTTCCAACAAATTTAACGATGTATCTGCCATTTAATATCTTCCCTAATTGGTTAACAGATAGAGAATGCCTAAGGCATTAAGTCCATCCAACTTTATGTTCAAAGTTTCAATAAAAAAATTAGAGATTTTTGTGTGTCGATGGAAAGCTCAAGAGTAAAACTTCTGCAGACATATTATGTTCGACATTTAAATTGCAATGCGCGTGCGCCCCGCCCTGTCTTTTGCGCCAGGAATGCTAGAGCGAGGTAACCAAACCAGTTCCACAAACGCCGGAAGCCTTTCTCTTGTAGCGAAACCATCTGTACACTCGAGTGTTCATAGCAATACATCAGTTTCTTTTTTTGTTATTGGTAGGCTCACGCTTGACACTATCTCACCTACTTAAGCTACGATGTTGTCAACGATGGAGCTCGCTTGCCTAGAAGTAACCTCTTAACTTTTGCCTTAAAGATCCCAGATTGTAGTAATCAGGAAAGACAGATTCCAGCCACCGGCGTAACTACCAAACGTCTAAGTAGGGCAGTACCCCGGGGCCCCCAAGCTCGGAGGGGGCACAAAACCTGATAATCCTATTTGAAGTAGCGAAAAATTCTCCCACCTTCGAAGGTAAATAAAACAGGTTGCAACACTACTTTATAGCAACTAGTTTTAGTCAGTAAAAGTTTGACACTCACTCCAGCTCAACCTAGAGCAGGAGGAGTCATTCAATAATTTCCCACGTAAAAAAAGGTGCCCTACATTTAGCCCCAGGGCCGTTTGTCAACTACGCCACTGATTCCAGCCAGTAATTAAAACTGTACGCGAAACGAGAGTGTTCTGTGAATAGGTGTTCGATTTCCACTATGTACCTACCACGATATGTACCATTTGAATGTATACTTTGATCATGTTTTTTTATTACATGATAAAGTCAGGATCAATATTTCAGGCAGCCCGTATGTTGTTGATACGGTTATTCGAAAGCCGCAGTTTATGATAATGGTCGTTTAAAACAATGATGTTTCCTGTCATTAAACTGAATGTACAACAATACTACAGGATGTAGTATTTTTTCACAGCAGTTGTGACTTCCCTTGGATGATAATACAGAAGAAAATATAATACATAAATTATAAACCTATCTACTAGCTAATATAGATAGATATTTATTACAACAAATTTAAAATATGTTAGTTTTACGTTTGAGTTAGAAACATAACTTATCATTCTGTACACCTGGAAAAAATTGTGTCACAAGTCTATAGAATTACTCATGGAGATGTCGGCAACCGTAGGGGCCCAGTAGGGTCGAAGCCTACTGGGGCCAAGGGTCTGATTCTGAAAGGAAGGCTCGGTTCCGGTACGAAAGTCAACGAAGGAACAGGAGTGGGTTTTTAATCAGTAAAAGTCTGACACTATCTCTCGCTCCACCCAAGAGCGGGGGATGTCATTGGATGATTTTCCCACCGAAAAAAAAAGTCTATAGAATTAAGTGAAGTATTTTATAGTAATTATAGTTAAGTGTTAATAATTGTTGGTGTTGAGCCTAAAAAATAAATAAAATCTGTAGGTTTCTTTCTGTCACTGCCATAAAATAAAATTTTACAAATAATAAAGGCTTTTATGAGTAATAGAATAATTATTGATACAAACTTAGTTACTCAATACTCAAGCCTCCAATAAAATACCTAAATCACTTATCGAAATATCGCTCGAACATTAAACAATCTCTCCGCAGACTCCTCGAAAATTGATTGATTGACGAAGTTGAGATTATATTTATTTTGTTCAATGTTTGCTCCACGATGGCCCAATAAAGCCTGACAACTTTTTATCTTTTAATTATTTATTCCGCAAGAGTTTCCTAACCCAATTATCGAAGTCTACAAAAGTAATTTAGCAATTACTGTTCAATCGCTTTTGATTCTAATCTAATGCAGTTCAAGTAGCTTATAAAGTATCGTTAATTTTGCTGTCTGTACAAGCAAGATTTTGTCTGTTACCACACGCCACAATTTTGTCTTAATGCTCGACTAATGTTACTACATAGACTTAATTACACCTTTCATTGCCGTCTAATATCAAACGACTAGGCATTAACTCGGTGAAACCGCAGGCGCACCTAATCGACAGCGAACCGAGATTAAATTCCCTGTCAGATCCCTGTCGACAGAACCCGAGGTTACCCGAGGTTCCCCGAGTCTATTCGATTTGAGACCGAATCTCAAACATTCCTGTATCACCTAGATGAATCATAATCTAAAGTTTATTGCTCTCTGAATCATGACTATTCAACTATGTACTTATGTACACACTACAGGCTCTAGGGTAAAGCTTCAAATTGTTAACCGAAGCAAATAGTAATTACTGTGACATAATTAATGCGTGAACGTTTGAACAATGAAGCGTAACGAGACCTAATGGTTCTCAGAGATTTGCTAACACAGTACTGTTATGTCTAGTTACGGCTTAATTCCTCATCATCATCATTTCAGCCGAAAGACGTCCACTGGTGGAAGTAGGCCTCCCCCAAATGTCGCCACAATGACCGGTCCTGTGCGTCTCGCATCCATCGGATTCCCGCGACCCTCACCAGGTCATCGGTCCACCTTGTGGGAGGCCTTCCAACGCTGCGTCTTCCGGTACGTGGTCGCCATTCCAGAACCTTTCGTCCCCATCGACCATCTGTTCTGCGAGCAATGAATGCTTAATACAATGCTTAATTCCTACATATGAAATATTAGACGGAAAAATAGAACAAAGAACAAAGTGGTAACAAAGTTTATATTCCTAGAGCTTTTAGTCTTATAACACGACTTATTGCAAACAGAACTGGTAACTACAAAGTACAAATACTTTAACAACTACACACCGATATCCGAGTATCATATGCAAATAAGTTTATTTTAGTCGGCAATCCCGCCAGCAATTGTCGGGCCCACCCTACACGGGTGTATAATGGCGACTGTTGTGCAAGCACCCACGTATTCAAATAAATATGCCAGTAATAACTTTCCTATAGAAACTAAATCGTCTAGTCACGAGGCACGAGCCAACAAGTCGGTTGGTATGGACTGGTTAGCTATCAGCTATCCGTGCTGTCATTATCTATCTGTAACAACGGACGGAATAGCTTGAGATGGAATTGTTTGGACAAACACAAATTGTATGAACTGATTGGTAAACATACCCGCATTGGAGGAAGTACAGTCGACAACAAAGATGAGTAAGTTGCGAAACCAAATACGATACCCACTTCTTATTGTGTGATTTCACCTTTTATCTCAAAGAGCTTATTGAACGCATTTTGGCGCAGATTAGGAAGTTTCGTTTCCATAGATCGATTGTTTTTTTAGTCCTATCAAGGCAATCTTATAGTTTCGCCATGTCCTTCTATTCGTCCGTCTATCAGTGGCTTAACCCTAAAACTCTGTAATTTTTAAACGACTTCAAAAGGAAAAGGTATAGAACCTCCTCCTTTTGAAGTCAGTTAATATTCACGCCGAGCATCATCATCATCATCATTTTAGCCGAAAGACGTCCACTATTGGACATAGGCTTCCCCCAAGTGCTGCCATAATGACCGGTCCTGTGCGTCTCCCATCTATCGGTATCCCGCTCCCTCACCAGGTCATCGGTCATTGGTTCACACCGACCAAGGTTAACAAAAATTGGGTAAAAAATAATTTTAGGGGTAAGTACTACACGTAAAGTTTGAATGAATTTTTTGAAGCGGCAAAGAGCCTTCCAATTCCCAACACTACAGGATAGGCGAGATTTGATCATCCTCCAAACTCCGTAATAGCATTGACACGGAACTACTTATATAGAAGAGGGATTTTTATTTCGTGAACACTTGGATTACCCCAAGCAACATCATATCATTGAAAATAATAATGATTGGAAAACACGCTCCCGGAAAATTGTCCGCGTAACACGCGCTCCACTAGAGGCATTGAGTGAAAGACACTCCCACTCCATCAACTGTGGGAATTGGTTCTGTGGCTTAGACAGATTTAAGGATATTGACAAAGAATATAAGGCTTCTTTTTTATCCTAAAATAGAAATGTACCAATAAGATATTCCTCTATGTACTAATTAATAGAATAGAATAAACTTTGTTGTACACCAAATAGTAAACATTATACAGAAACAATTAATTTTGGATTGTTAAGGATAACATCTGCGTCATTCTGCTTTAAACAGTAAATATTTAATCAATAAATTTTTTCCCCATTAAGTTTGGCGATTCTTCGGGTTACGTTGGTAACTTTGGTTGCCCTGCGGATACCTTCATTCTTGATTCGATCTCACAAGAAAAGTCTGCGGATGGTGAATAGGGCCGAAAGGTTCTGGAGTGACGACCGCGTACCGGAAGACTCAGTGTTCAAAGGCCTCGCACAAGGTGGAGTCCGATGGATGCGAGACTCGCAAAACCGGACGTTGTGGCGACACTTGGAGGAGGCCTATATCCTACAATGGATGTCTTTTTGCTGAAATGATGATGATAAATTTAATAGGTATTGGAACAACACTGGTTAATAAATAGATAAAATCCTAACTCCGGAGCTAGGCTAGGTATATTTCAGAAGTCAGTGACTTCTTCTGAACTTATTTAGGGCACATAACTCCGAAAATACATATCCTTTATACTTTTATTATTTATTTCACAGCAAGTTTTTGTGCTAAGGTTTCAGTACATATTAATTAGTTAACATAGAGCTCAGAATATTCAACTTAATTTGACATAAGGGATCCGCCAGCAACTCCAGAGTAATTTTCGTCGTCATGTGAAGTCACGTGCCAAAAAAATCTCAATTTCTGTGTCATGTAATAAGTAATAACCATCAAAACAAAAACTCGTCACGTTTTGTATTATATACCTTCATGAAGGTAATGGAATTTTCAATTTCATTTTGTCAGTTGACGCGTTTCTACGTAACCGAATACATACATCTTATAAGTCTATACACGACAATGTATTGTACCCATAGAACTTTACCTACTCGTCCGAAAGTTTCTTGAAAGTTTGTTAATCGCTTCCTTACTACGTGTTAATAGATCAACTTGAAAATTCAAATGTAACCTCCACTATCGTTGTTTCGTTATTATAATAATGTTTTTAGGTATAAAGTCATTCACGCCCTAGAACGCGAGGGTGTGTCTGACTTTTACTGACTAAAACCCATTCCTGTGTTCCTTCTTTGCCTCACGTTCTAGTACCCCGGGTTTTCCTTTTCGGAAGCCAACCCATGGCCCCAGTAGGCTTCAGCCCTGCTAGACCCCTACAGTTTTGCTGAAATCTCTATAAGGGGCGCGTGGAACATTACGCGCTGTCGACGACTAGGGCTCGGTCCAATAATGATTATTGCTTTTTTTCCTAATTTTCTCGTAAAACCCGTACCATAAACTTAAAACACACATAAACTCTAATATTATAAAGACGAAAGTTCGTATGGATGTGTGCATCCCTATATTTGTTTCTACATCACACTCAAATATCTTAATGGATTTGGATGACATTTGGCAAGCGTAGACCATGTCCTGTAATAATACATGGAATACATTTAATCGTGGGAGTATGTTCTCTTGGGATAAGCTTAAGCTTTAATGCGGGTGACGTCGTTGGCAGAAGCTAGTCGTTTTATATGGCAAAGTAGTATGCAGAAGCTAGTCGTTTTATATGGCAAAGTAGCTTGCATAAGCTAGTCGTTTTATATGGCAAAATAGTATGCAGAAGCTAGTCGTGTTATATGGCAAAGTAGTATGCAGAAGCTAGTCGTGTTATATGGCAAAGTAGTATGCAGAAGCTAGTCGTGTTATATGGCAAAGTAGTATGCAGAAGCTAGTCGTGTTATATGGCAAAGTAGTATGCAGAAGCCAGTCGTGTTATATGGCAAAGTAGTATGCAGAAGCTAGTCGTGTTATATGGCAAAGTAGTATGCAGAAGCTAGTCGTGTTATATGGCAAAGTAGTATGCAGAAGCTAGTCGTGTTATATGGCAAAGTAGTATGCAGAAGCTAGTCGTGTTATATGGCAAAGTAGTATGCAGAAGCCAGTCGTGTTATATGGCAAAGTAGTATGCAGAAGCTAGTCGTGTTATATGGCAAAGTAGTATGCAGAAGCTAGTCGTGTTATATGGCAAAGTAGTATGCAGAAGCTAGTCGTGTTATATGGCAAAGTAGTATGCAGAAGCTAGTCGTGTTATATGGCAAAGTAGTATGCAGAAGCCAGTCGTGTTATATGGCAAAGTAGTATGCAGAAGCTAGTCGTGTTATATGGCAAAGTAGTATGCAGAAGCTAGTCGTGTTATATGGCAAAGTAGTATGCAGAAGCTAGTCGTGTTATATGGCAAAGTAGTATGCAGAAGCTAGTCGTGTTATATGGCAAAGTAGTATGCAGAAGCCAGTCGTGTTATATGGCAAAGTAGTATGCAGAAGCTAGTCGTGTTATATGGCAAAGTAGTATGCAGAAGCTAGTCGTGTTATATGGCAAAGTAGTATGCAGAAGCTAGTCGTTTTATATGGCAAATTAGTTTGCAGAAGCTAGTCGTTTTATACTAGTAAAAAATGTTGAAGCTAAGTGCTTATAAGGCAATTTTTTTTTTTTATTTACGAATAAAAATTAAGAATGTCAATTAATGTAGGCGCGTCGATAGCAACTATTGTCATAATAAAACGTAATAACTACGCTGACATAGACTGCTAACTTCTGCACCTTTACAACAATTTGCACTCTGTCTCATAATCACCGAGATAAGTTTAATAGACACGCTAGAATAAAGCCATTTGTATTACTTTCGCGTTGCTGACAGCACAAACCTGGTATTACCATTTAAGCTGCGTCTTACGCCACTGAACAAACACCTGAATATTTAGCGGAATATGCGGTAAGACCAATAAAAACTATTCGTTAGTTTGTTGATGTTGCTATTTAAGGGCATAGTAAGTAGTAGCTAAATAGTATAATATCAATCATAATGTACTCACGCCTACTTAATATTAAGGCAGATTATAATACCCATAATATTAAGGCAGACCACAATGACACTGCTTGTCAAAGTGAACAGACTAGCACTCGATTTTTTAATTGAAAATTGCAAATAGGGAATTTGAAGTTGAGAAATTGAATTTGAGAATTTGAAGTTGAGAATTTGTGAAACTCTTATGAAAAACAGAAAGTAAAGTGCTCATACAATACGTAAGTATTATTAATTATAATTCAAACTTCATATTCTCGTTTCAGAAACCCACTGATAAATCTGTAAAAATCACTATACATTTTAGTTCCTTCCAACATCTGACCACATTAACTGGACTCTTGGTATTAAGTCTTCGTTCGCATTAGCCAGGTTATAAGAACAAAACGCAGCGTACGCGTCTCAGAAGCCAGGTGTTTCCCGTCATTGCATACCATTAACGTTCCTAGCCGTAACAGTAGTATAATATAACCTGTTCCGAACCCTACCGCAATGGACTCCTTTGTATCATTTGTCCTGTTTGCCTAGTTAAATCAGTCAATCCATTGATGATTTTTGTTTCCTGTCCTAAAAAACAAGAAAGCATCTTGTAATTTTAATTTCTAATTCAAATTGTTTTTTATTTCAGTTTAGCTGACCCGGTGAACTTTGTACCGCCTGTTGTGTTAGCTAAATTGTGGAAGGATAACGCCATCTCCATAACAGCACAATTCATTTTAAAAATGACAGTTTAATTAGAGATGGCGTTGTATTCGCTTTTTTTTTCGGGAGAACTTCGGTCTCGTGTTATATAAAACAGCTGTTTTCTCCACCGTGGCGGGCGCGGGGTGCTACGACAGAAAACCTCCACGAGTGCCCGCAGGCTGTAGTTCCCTTGCGGATACGTCCGAGGTGAAGGCCAGTCTGCGGGACGGTGCACCCTGGGAGGCGGCCAACGACTCCCTTTGGGTACTTCTGCCTAAGGGGTCTTGATGTCCGCCTGCGAATGTTCTGTCTGAAGGATCACTTCAACGCGTGTCCCTCTGCTATAGCAGAGGGCACAGTGGCGAAGTAAGAGCGGGCTCGGTGCGCACTCACCCTGCCACCGAGCAGGCAGGAGGAAGACTTGCTCCTCCTTCTGCCACCGTTAGTCTCGTAGCCCCAGAGATTGTCCAAGGTCATGTTTCTGACTTTTGATGGGGGTCGAGGGTCTTGGCTTAACCGCCTGGGCCGCGAGGAAGACAACCTCTATAAAAAATTACCCCAAACCTCCAAGCGGCGGCGCACCGTGAGGGAGGTTGTTAGCTTGACTAATGGGTAGCTAAATTAGTCTCTAGTGCGAACCACTTTATTTGAGCCAGTACCCGAAGTTAATACTCGTGGGAACCAAAATGAATAAATTCTTTGCAAAAAACCCAAAGGAGAGCGATGCGCGGTCGGAGTCCGACGCGGCATCCGGAAGGAGCTCGGAGGGCTCGGAGGTTGAGGAGGTGGCGGGCGACTCCGGTAGGAACGTGAGTGCCTACCGGAAGCGCTCTAGATCGGGGGACAAATCGTCCTCCGATGGAGAGATGGGCTCGGCCCGAAAAATCCCCACCAGCGGGCGGGGAGCGGGTCGAGCAAGCGGAAGAGGGAGGGGCCTCACTGCCCACGAGTCGGCTAAGCGAGCCGATCGACTTGCCGCGGAGGGGCGTCACCCCGGTGTGGCCAGCGCCCAGGTGGACCTCTCGGGACCGTCTGGCAGCGAGCGGGATGCCAGGGAGGACTCCGCCGAGGAGTCACGTAGATCCCTGGGGAAGTTGGTTGTCGCTGCGCTGCGGGACATGGGCCGGAAGAGGGAGAGGACCTCTAAGGAGAAGACGGTCCAACGGCATGCCGCCTCTATCGAGGAGGCTATCGAGGCCTCTATCGAGAAGAGGTTGGCGCGACTCCGGGCTGAGCTCCGGGCCGAGCTTCGGGCCGAGCTCGTGGGAGCCGAGGATGTCAGCGGCTGCCGGGAGTCGGCTGGAGAAGGGCGCAAGCAAGGGCAGGGGCAAAGTCAGCCCCAGCCCCACCCAGAGCCGGAGAGCCAGTTGTTGTCGCTGGTGCAGCGGGAGCTGGCTGCTCTTCAGCAGCAGCTGCAGCAGCAGCAGCAGCAGTTCCAGCTGCGGATCCAGCAGCAGCTGTCCCTGCTGGAGGGCATAGTGCTGCGCCCCCCATTAGCGGGCTCCGGCCAGCGAAAGGCGGCGTCCTACGCCGCTGCCGCGGCCACTGCGGCTGCGCCCAAGGCGGGTCCGTCGGGGCATGCTGGGCGCGGGGCCGTGGCATCGGAGCCTGCGAGGCCGGCCCCGGCCGCCAAACAACAGCAGCGGCAGAAGGGCAGGGCGGCGCCTGCCACTAAAGCGGTGGGACCTCCTGCCACGGCGGCGACTAGACCGCGCCTGCCGCCTCCTCTGCCCGAAGAACCCTCGGCTGGCGCCGAATGGACGGTTGTCGGCGCCAGCAGGAAGGCGGGCAAGGCGGCTAGGGCAGCCAAAAAGCGCGCGCGGCGACAGCAGCGCAAGAAGCGGGCCATGGCGGCTAGACTTCGCGCCCCGAATTCCGAGGCTGTAGTTATTACGCTGCAGCCAGATGCGGAAAAGAAGGGCGTGACGTACAACGCCGTCATGGAAAAGGCGAAGCAGGCGGTGGTGGGCCACCTCAGCGAGTTCGGAGCCACTGGGGGCTTCCGAATGAGGCGCACCGCAACCGGGGCTCGAATATTAGAGATCCCTGGTGCGGACAGTGGCCCTGCCGCAGACGCCCTGGCCGCAAGGATCAGGGCGTCCCTGGACGTCGAGGAGGCCCGAGTGTCCAGGCCCACCAAGTGCATGGACATGCGCATCATGGGCCTGGACGACTCCGTCAGGGTGGACGAGGTGGTGGCCGCCATCGTCAGGGCGGGAAGGTGCCACGCCGATCAGGTGCGGGCGGGCACCATCCGCGCTGACAGCACGGGCATGCGAGCTGTAACGGTGAGCTGCCCCGTGTCGGCGGCCAAGGCCATCACCGGCGAAGGCCGAAGGCTCTTGGTGGGCTGGGTCTCCGCTCAGGTTAAACTGCTGGAGCCCAGACCTCTGCGGTGCTACCGCTGCCACGTGGGTCACCACGTGGGTGCCTATTGCGCCGCAGAGGTGGACCGCAGTGACCGCTGCTTCCAGTGCGGTCAAGCCGGTCACAAGGCTGCAGAATGCCGTGCTACGCCGCACTGCTACGCATGTGCGGCGGCAGGCAAGCCGGCCGATCACCGGGCTGGGAGCAGGTCCTGCGACCCTCCTGCCAAGGCCAAGGGCAAGGTCCCAAGGCAAGCCCACCCCGGCGTCCTCTCTGCCGCAGCCTCCTCTCTGGCTGCCGCTGCTGTCGCCGCCGCAACTGCCGTGGCAGGGCCCTCACGTGGGGCTCGGGAGGAGACGGTAATGGACTGCCAATAACGGCTCCATTACGTCTCCTCCAGGCGAATATCAACCACTGCGCCCCCGCTCAGGATCTGTTGCTCCAGAGCATGGCGCAGTGGTCGATCAATATCGCCGTGGTCTCCGAGCCGTACTATGTCCTGCCCAGGGGAGACTGGGTACGGGATCTGGACGGCTCGGTGACCCTAATTTCGTCGGCCGCCGCCGGTACCCCGACCCTCGAGGCCGTCACGAGGGGACGGGGTTGCGTGGCAGCACGGTTCGGGGACATCGCAGTGGTAGGCGTCTACCTGTCCCCGAGCAGATCTCTCGGCGATCTTCACATCTCCCTAATGGAGCTGAAAGCCGTCGTCGCTGGGTTTGGTTCCCTCCCCGTGGTCGTTTGCGGGGACTTCAATGCCAAGAACTTGGCTTGGGGTTCCCGGTTCACGAACCAGCGGGGTCGGATGGTGGAGGATTGGGCGCTGGAGACAGGCCTGGTCGTCCTAAACCGGGGTTCTGTCCCCACGTGTGTGCGGATGCGGGGCGACTCAGTGGTGGACATCTCGTTCGCCAGCCCCGCTCTGTCGCCGCGTGTCGTCGACTGGCGCGTTATGGAGGGGGTGGAGACGTTCTCAGACCACCGGTACATCCGGTTCGACGTCTCCGCCCAAACCTCGACTGCGCCGGTCCGACAGAACCCTTGTGGTCCGCGGTGGGCGCTGAGGCAGATGGACCGGGAGCTCCTCCTGGAAGCCGCGACGGTACAGGCCTGGGTGCAAGCACCGGACAGGCCTGTCGACATAGACGTCGAGGCAGAGTGGTTCCGGGAGGCCATGTCGCAAATCTGCGACGCGGCAATGCCCCGAGTCCCTCCAGGACGTGCTCGGCGCCAGGTACACTGGTGGTCGCCGGAGATTGCGGCACTGCGCAACGCGTGCAATGCCGCGCGACGCCGGTATGCCAGGTACCGCAGGCGCCGCATCCGTCCACCGGATGCGGAGGCCAGAGAGGCGGAGCTGTATGAGGGATACAGAGAGGCAAAACGCACCCTCCGAGCGGAGATAAGGCGGGCCAAACTCGAGGCCCGCAACGTGTGGCTGGGGACTCTGAATGGGGACCCATGGGGACGCCCGTACAAGTTGGTGCGGGATAAACTCCGCCCCTGGGCTCCCCCGCTGACGCAGAGTCTCCGGCCCCAGCTCGTAGAGGGTGTGGTGAGCACTCTGTTCCCTACGCGAGGGGAACACTCTCCCCCGCCCATGGCTCCGCCACCAGCGGTGCCAGACGCGGACCACGATGGCGACGACGACGACAACGCTCCAGAGGTGACCGAGGTAGAGCTGAGAGTGGCGGTACGAAGGCTGAGTGCCAAGAATACCGCCCCAGGACCCGACGGCTTGCCTGGGAAGGCATGGGTCCTGGCCATGGAGGCTCTCGGGCCTCGACTAAGAGGGCTCTTCAGCGCATGCTTGGAGAGGGGCCAGTTTCCACTTCGCTGGAAGACGGGGAAACTGGTCCTCATCGCGAAGCCGGGGCGCCCTGCGGACTCTCCGTCCGCGTACCGGCCCATTGTGCTGCTCGACGAGGTGGGCAAGCTCTTTGAAAGAGTAATTGCAGACCGCCTCGTCGCACACCTAACACGGGTGGGGCCGGATCTAGCGGACGGCCAGTTCGGCTTTCGCAGGAGGCGCTCCACGGTGGACGCCATCATGTGCGTGCGAGCTCTCACGACGGGGGATGCAGTGGCCCAGGGCAGGTGTGTCGTGGCGGTGTCTTTGGACATCGCCAACGCCTTCAACTCCCTGCCTTGGAGTAGCATTGGGAGGGCACTCCGGTATCACCGGATGCCCGACTACCTCTGTCGTGTGGTCGAGGCGTACCTGTCAGACAGGTACATAACCTACCCTGGTCACCAGGGAGAGTGGGAACGTCGAGAGATGTCGTGCGGTGTTCCGCAGGGATCGGTACTAGGGCCGCCCTTGTGGAACATCGGTTACGACTACGTGCTGCGCGGCGACCTCCCTGGCGGGGTCAGCGTGGTCTGCTACGCGGACGACACGCTGGTCCTGGCGCAGGGAGAGTCGTACCAGGCGGCGGTCGAACTAGCGACACGCGGGGTTGCGACAGTCGTTGGCAGGATCCAGGAGCTGGGACTCGAGGTGGCATTGCACAAGTCCGAGGCCATGTGCTTTCACGGCCCTCGGAACGCGCCACCACCGGGTTCCCAGCTAACGGTGGGAGGAGTCCACATCGGCGTCGGGTCAACGATGAAGTACCTGGGACTCGTTCTCGACAGCCGATGGGATTTCGACGAGCACTTCCGACGTCTGGCTCCCAAACTAAATCGGACTGGGGCTGCCCTCGGGCGGCTCCTGCCCAACCTTGGGGGTCCAGACGCCTCCTGCCGGAGGCTCTACGCGGGGATCGTTCGGTCCATGGCCCTTTATGGCGCGCCGGTGTGGGCGCCGGGGCTGCGGAAGCAGCCGGCGGCCCGGCTGAACGCGTGCCAGAGGGTCATGGCCATACGGATGGTGCGAGGGTACCGGACGATTTCCCGCGAAGCGGCGAGCCTTCTTGCTGGCCAGCGACCATGGGATCTGGAGGCAACAGTCCTTGCACTCATGCACGAACGGCGCATGGAGATGCAACGCCGGGGCGAAACTCCGCTGCCGCAACAAGTCGCGGCATGGCGGACAGAGTTCCGGCGAGTTCTCATGGTGAAATGGCGACAGCGACTGTCGCGACCCCGTGCTGGGCACGCCACAATTATGGCGGTAAGTCCCCTCTTTGAGGCGTGGTTGGAAAGACCTCACGGCGTCCTCACATTCCGCATGACGCAGGTCCTCACCGGACACGGTAAGTTCGGGAGGTTCCTGCACCGGATTCGTGCGGAAACGACGCCCGGGTGTCGCCACTGTGTGGCCCACCCGGAGGACACGGTGGAGCACACGGTGGAGGTGTGCCCCGCTTGGGCAGAGCAACGCCGTGACCTCGTGGGGGCAATCGGCGGCGGTGATCTCTCGCGCCGGGCCTTGGTTCAGGCCATGCTCCGGAGCGAGGAGGAGTGGCAGGCGGTCGCCTCCTTCTGCGAAGCAGTAATGCTAGCTAAGGAGGCGGCCGATCGCGTGAGGCAACGGTCCTTACGCTCCAACCGCCGCCGGGATTCCGATCCCGATTTCCGGCCACCGTAGGCGCGGGCTTGCAGATGGCGAGCAATGGGTGGCTCGCCGTCTGACCGTCCGGTAACCGTCCGGACCGAGCCCAAGTCGTCGACGGCGCGTATTGTTCCACGCGCGCCTCAAGGAGATGTCAGCAAATCGTAGGGGCCCAGCAGGGTCGAAGCCTACTGGGGCCACGGGTAGTGTGAAAGCGGAACCCGGGGCCCTGGGACGAAGGCAACGAAGGAACAGGAGTGGGTTTTTAGTCAGTAAGAGTCTGACACTATCTCCCGCTCCGCCCAAGAGCGGGGATGTCATTAGGATGATTTTCCCACCGAAAAAAAAAAAAAAAAAAAAAAAAAAAAAAACCGTGGCGGGCGCAGTTGAAAACCGCTTCATGAGTTCTTAGCTACTTCCTTTTACTAGGAGCTCCAGTATATGGGCGTCCCAACTAGTGTTGCCAGGTCTGATTGGATAAAAATCGGGACAGATGGTAAAATAAATCGGAATTTAGGGTTTTAGATACGTTCATTTTTTTTATAAATGTTTTTTTAGATTATTTCTCTTGCCCTAGGGTGGTACGAGAATGCGTGTGAAACTTTTACTGAGTAAAACCCAGACTTCTTCAGTCGCTCTTTGCGTTCCAGATCCACGGTTACTGTTTTAAACGTTCCCGCAGCCCTAGCAGGCATTGGCCCTAATCGGCTTCTTCAGTTTTGGATCTCTTTGAAGAGCGTGTGTAACACGACGCACCATAACCTCGGGCTTGGTCCTTATTGGACGGATGAACAACGAACTACCCATTGCTCTTCGTTTGCAAACCCGTGCCTACTTTGGCCTGAAATCGCTGCGCGCCTCCCGGGGACTAGGGCATGAGGGTGTCTATTCCTTCACGGTTGCGATCAACTCCTTTGCGATTAATTATAATTATGTGGATTGAGTATAGTAGAAGAAATACATTATGGTCGCAGGTGACGGACGAAAACGACGTAGCCCTGTGTGAGAAAAAAACAACTAGTCAGCAGTGATACGCCGTGTGTCATTTTGAACGCACTTGACCTATGTGTTGCATATGCGATATAGGTAAATTTATTGGAATAATAATGGCGTAATATTTTTTTTGATTTATCGGGACATTTGGCAACCCGATGAGGTGCAAATCGGGACGCATCCCCAGACCCCTAAAAATCGGGACGTCCCGCGCAAGTCGGGACGCCTGGCAACACTAGTCCCAACACAATTTTATATTTTGTTTACAAGAGCGGAAGACAAACGTAGTTTATGCTTTAGAATTTAAAAAAGTTATCATTGGTCGTCAAGATTTTTTTCTAGATGGTTATTCACCCAATCACTTCTCCCAGTCTGGGCGAAACAGGAGGGCGTGTCAGACTTTTACTGCATAAAACCACATCGGCCCTACCGAGCCCCTACGGTTTGCTGACGGCTCATTGAGGATCGCGTGGATCACTGAGCGCTATCGACGACTAGGGCTCAGTCCCGGCAATTACCGGACTGCCCAACGGCAAGCTATGTCTCGAACTGACCATGTCCGGTGAAGACTTGCTTTATGCGGAAGATGAGGACGCCGTAACGCCTCTCCAGCCTCTTCTTAAGGAGAGGACTGACCGTTATCACTATGGCGTGCCCATTTATAGGTCGTCAAGCTGTGAATTCACATGAGTTATGAGTATACATGTGGATGGGTGGAGAGGGAGAGGGAGGCCAAAGAAAAGATGGATGGATTGTGTGAACAGTGATATGAAAGAAAAGGAAGTTAGTGATAGTATGACGGTTGACAGGATAGAATGGAAGAAAAAAACGTATTGCGCCGACCCCAAATAAGATGGGACAAGGGCAGGAAGATGATGATGATGATGAAGCTGTGAATTCACATGTCTGCGTTGCAAGAAACCGACACTCGATTCGTTTATCGCTACCATTTTATAAGAGATCCATGCGAAAATAGTACAAAAAAAAGTGTAAGCAAAAATATCACTTTGAGTAATTCTATATTTTTGTCTGGGTTTGGAGATAAGAAATCGAGACGTAAAAATAAAATGACGCAGCTTTTGCTAGTCTTTCATTTCTTAGGCTTAAATTATATTTTATTTCATGAGTTCGACATTTGCATCTATCAAATTACTTTCAGAAAATACAAAACCTGACAATAATTAATTGCATAAATTTTAAACGAAATTATTTTTACGAATATTTTCAGTTTTTGGTTCAATATCGGTTGCAGGACTTCACTATTTATGAAATGGAAAGAACATGTAACATTCGAATTGTCGAATCATTAACTCTAATTAAAAAACAGATTGTAGATAGGCCTACATTGGCACTTATAAAACGTTAGAAGCTATTGAACGGTTCCAATTGGTCGTTTCCTATGGAAAAGACCCGGCATGAAACTCCATGATTACTTACTCTTTAAAAAAATTAATTGGACTGGAATCAAAAGTTCCTCGGGTTCACCCATAAGATACTTGACAAACTAAACTGACTAACTTGACCAAAGAACCGAAAAATATAATAATACTTGCTCAATATGCATAAGTGTACAAAGGCCGGCTTCACGCAATAAAATAACAGGGTGAAGACGCGACACGATTACTCTCCAGCCTCCAGTCTCGACTCGACCCGAGCAAGTGCCCTCGAGGTGAGCACAGAGATGTGGCTCGACTGCTCGAGTGCCGTGTGGAGCATTGTTTTTAATACTCCCCACTAGCATCGCACTGGAATTTTCATATACTGTGGTTTTATATTAACCCGATTAGAATGGAAAAAGTCAAGAAGTCGACATGCCACTTCTATCAGTTTTTTCAGTCTGTAATTTGGCACTTAAGTACCAGTTTTGCGCCAAAGCAATTAATGTTGGTGTCGTTTTCCAGTCAGCCCCTTAGGGAAACCAAGCGTAAAGCCATAAATAAATTAATGAAATTCTTCGAGAAGCTACATATTTTAATACCACAAGTTTTGCATTAATGTAAATATTTCTCAGCTTTGCATTATTCACGCTCAATGTGTGACTGAAGTATCAAGTCGTCCAGCTGACCTAACTTGATTCCCAACCTAATTCCGTTCCTCAATTTGGACTAACCAAACAGAAGACTAAAGCTTCCAACTTTAGGCGGAATACAGATAGCTGTAATACGCTTATTTTTGGACACTGTTCTCAGCATAATAAAAGTGAAATGTAAATTAAGATTCGCGAGAAATAGCTGACTTCAAAAACGGACTGTAAAAACATAAACTAAATACCCTTTTCCCGAGTAAACAGCGAGTAAAAGGTTGTTAAAAAGCGCTGAATGTATGAAACAAGACAGATCGCTACAGTCTGTGTAACTTTCGTAATAAGTTACCTGAACCCGAACAAACAGTGTAACCGACCCGTTCGTCGTTTACGGATCGTGCTTGACAAACAAAGATGTCTCTGTAATCCGATCCGGCGATGTGCAATTAACATTCTTAGTGTTACGTTTACTGCTCTCGAACAATGAGCGCACTGCAGTCCTGACCACTCGGCGCCGTTTGAGTACACCCATTGTAGATCTGTGTACAAGACTTACACCGGAGCGGAGTGGTCAAACATGATGAAGTGGACGTGCTTGTTGCTGTTCCAAACTGATTATCAAACACCCTTTTAATTAAAGTTATGTATACTTGTCTTTTTGAAGTCTGTTAGCACTCAAACCTATTAAAATTCAACGCAAAGGGTTACTGAAGAAACACTAGTAAATTTTAGTCAGTAATAGTCTGACACTCCTTCAGGCTCCACTTAGAGCGGGAGGAGTTCAATGATCTCCCACCACAAAAAAAAAACCGGCCAAGAGCGAGTCGGGCCACGCTCAGTGTAGGGTTCCGTAGTTTCCCGTCCTTCACAATAAGTGTCCCCAGTTAAGAGTCAATGAACGACAGACAACGAGCAAGAAAAAATACCACCAATTCTAACGAGAGACCAAACGAATAATTCGGCAATATAATAATAGTTCATACCCGTCCCGTCACCCCCATTAACTCAGGAAAAATCTTAACAGCGCGAAGTAGCCCAAAGTACAGCGCCATCTCCCGGAAATTGGGTTACTTATTTATACAAACTAGACGGGTTATGTATGTTGGGTTTTCGTTGCTAATTTTGGATTACGTGAACCGATTTTAATCATTCTATTTTCATTTGAAAGAAGATACGTTCAAGATAATAAAAATGTTAACTAAGTTAAAAAAATACGGTTTATTTACAAACTTAGTTCAGAAATTATTTTATACAACTTTTCAAAAACTGTTCAACCCATCAAGTTAATATAATTTTCCTAGAAAGTCTTTATAAAGTTCTACTTCTGAAATTTTTTCATATTTTCTAAACTTCTGGTTCAAAAGTTAGAGGGAACACACATATTTTTTAACTTTTGAAGCGATTATTTCCGAAAATATTAACATTACCAAAAAATTATTGTAGTAAACCGCTATTCATTTTTAAATACCTATCCAACAATATATCACACGTTATAGTTGAAATGAAAAAAAAATCCCTAATAAAACATTTTTTTTTAACTTTTAATTTTACCACTTTGTCGGCGAGATTAATATACATATTGATACTAAATTTCAGCTTTCTAGTGCAAACGGTCACTGAGATTATCCGCGGACGGACGGACAGACAGACTTAGCGAAACTATAAGGGTTCCTAGTTGACTACGGAACCTTAAAAACCTAATAGGAATTACTTTTACCATTCAGTAGCTCTTTTCAACGGTTTCTATAAGTCTCGTAATCCTACAGACTCCATTATATATCGACCTTGACTTTGATCTTGATTAAAACATTACGAGCTTCCATCCGGGCATATCCCAAATAGCTTCCCCAAAATTATGTTAATTACCTCGAATCAGCAGCCTCAACGCTAGGATCAGACGAAAAACGATGATGGTATTTCGTAAATAAATATGGGTTGAATATTAGACTTCTAGGAAGTCTTCAACTGCTATTTACCTACTTAGAATTCGGACCAAGTACCTACTATATTGTAAAAAAGTTGATTACACGCTAGTAACCTTACACTATGACCTTGTTATATAAAAAAAAAATTATTTACAAAAAAAAATACAACCGACATCAATGTAAAAAAAAACCCTGAAAAGTGCAAAATAACTTTCAGTTTAGGAAGTCGGTGTTTCTATAATAGTTTTGTCTCTTCGATATTAAAAAGCGACTTCCGAAATTAATTTTGCACTTTCCAGTGTTTTTTGTTTACATTGAAGTCGGTTGTATTTTTTTTTTGTCGTTTTATATTTTGGTACGACCACTAAAAAGTACTCCTCAACTATACTTAAATACCTTACAGCCAGGGAGCATTTCATGACAATTCTAAAACACGGTTAGATTAAATTAATTTATTACCGAGTTCCGGTGCCTAACTTCAGGCTTTATCATCAGATTAGTTCGATATATTCCCCCATTTTTTTTCAGTCAGTCATCGACTACACGTATAAATAAAGCAATTTTATTTGTTACGACAGTTCTGCTGTGATCCTATGAAGAGTTTTGTTCCATATCTTCGAAGTTCATGATCAGATCATAACAATATTTCTATGGGACCAACTCAGAAGCATAACCTTTCAATAAAAAAAAATTTGGTCCACAGTTGGCCGAGAAATCGGTGAACATACATAAAAAAATACATTCAGCCGAACATAGAACCTCCTCATTTTTAAAGTCGGTTAAAAACAAAGTGTATTCAATTTCATTTCATCGAACGGATTAAAACTGCACTCTTTTGATTGGAAATTGTAAAAGCCAGCAGAGTAATTATTTTATAAAGGAAAATCATTTTCAAATCCCACATGGTATGAAAATTGAATAGGTACGAAAATATTTTTACGAAAATATCGGTTGTTTTAAAAATAACAACAGTTTGAAAATGGAAAATAAAATCGCTTGGATGGTTGGTATCAAAAAGTTTTTGAATAATCAAAATAACTGATTTACGTACTGATATCGATTCTTCTCACTCCATTATAAGGTAAAACAACGAGAGCAGTCGCACTATGATACCGATGTAATTCAACTTCAATTCGGAAAATATGATGAAAACCAGAACATATCGAGAACGGAACGGTATTGGCTTGGCACTCTAGCACGAATTGGTTTCGTGTGGCAGCTTTACGAAGATTTTTCTCGACGAAACTTGGAATATGTATCCTTAAAATACAGTATCTAGTTACTGTATATGGCTTCTAAATATCGGTAACAATCCATATTCTCTTACCGCAACATATGGTTCACCACGATAGTTCAACAGGGTCGAAAGCATTTTGAATTTCGACCACATTGGTTCCATAAACTTTTTAAACCTCTAAAAGGAATGTATCGTACATATTGGGGCCTCTGGGCGGCCATTTTGTGCGTAAGTTCCGTTTGTTTACGTTTTATTGAACGTTGGATAGCGCTACAAAACCAGTTCCCGACAATTTAGCAATACACAAAGGTCAATCTATGCACGCAATCCTATCCCACGTCGACAAGCAAGGTTATACTTGTGTGTTTAGTATCAATTTAACATAGGATGTTATGTGAACGGTACGGGTTCTGTGTTCTATCTGTTGAGATATTGACTGGAGACTCGGCTTTCAAGCTTTAGCTATAGCAGTAAAATTTTATGCAAACATGGCTTGTGTTTTGTGGAATTTTGATTTTAATGGTATTGATTACTTAAATCTTCTGAGAAATGATTGAGTGGTTTTGATGAAGGTATCCCAGGATCATCAGAATCAGGTCTTAAAATATCTCTTTAATAAAATCCAAATTTACGACCTTATTTAACAAGCATTAAAAAGAGTGTTTATTGTTAGTGAAAACACTAAAATATTTCAAACAGCTTTGGTTCGCCACATTTGGTCGCGGTCAACATTTATATGTGCCAACGCGAATCATGATAGGTCATGATTAATTACAACGGCGTCTTTCTCTTCAACTTTCACATCAATACCTCAATCAATAAACAAATAAACCATTTCGTGTCCATAAACACATGCATGGCGCTGTTATGTGATATAATTAGCCATGATAATTTCAATGCGCGTCGTACGTTATGACACGGCCGATAATTGTGACCATGCAACAAGCAACACGCAACACGCAACGGCGCCTCTACTTTCTATTCACAGCAATATGTTGAGTTTGCACGAAAATAATGGCATAAAATTAGCAAAACGTACTTATATATGTGATATTATATGCAATCATATTGAGAGACATATTTGAATAGTCCGGGAATCCGATGGATGTGAGACGCACAGGACCGGTCATTGTGGCGACATTTGGGGGAGGCCTATGTCCAACAGTGGACGTCTTTCGGCTGAAATAATGATGATGATTTGAATAGTAGTTTAGCGATTAAGAAGTATTTTTAAGGTTATTAAGAAGATTAAGAACAGTGTCGTGATGGCCCAGTGGTTAAGGCACCCGCCTCTCATAGATAAGGTTGCAGGTTCGAAACCGGGCAAGTTCCAATTTGAATTTTACGATAAACTTATATACTTTTCTGTAAATTTATCTGGGACATTACTGACACCCCGTGACTCGGAAAGCACGTAAAGCCGGTTGGTCTCGGTTGTCATTCATGTAGATCTTTGACAGTTGTTATAGGTAGTTAGATGCCAGAAAATCTGACCATCAGTCTTTCCAAAGAGTATCGTTTTGCTCCGTTAGGTACTAGGTTGTGGAGGTCTATGTAAAATACATATATTAGGCGCATCTTGTTAGACTGGAAACCGACCCCAACTCAGTTGGGAAAAGGCTACGGAGACGAAAATGATTAAGAATGTTAAGAACGAGGTTCTCTAAAGAAGTGCTATTCAGGTAACACTGCTTTAAACGCAAGATATTTCTGATATTGTCCATGTTTAATCCCAACAATGAACACTCGTGTAAGAATACAGCTTTCCGAAATATTCCCAACAGACCAACTATTGGAAGTATTGAGCACATTGGTAAACTCAAGATTACAAAGAGCTTTCTCGGAGAAGAACAATAGCATTACATTTCAGAGTACTCTAGACAGTCATAACCTTCTCCACTGTCTCCGCATCGTACTTATGTGGGGAAATTATTCAGAAAAAGTCAATTACAAGTCCAGGAACTGCTAATAAAGGTCCACAAAGAGTAATAAGGCGATGCATTAACGAGCTCCCTATTAAATACTTTCACGACGGACGGCAGTGCATTCGATCGTATAATACCCTAGACACTAGACTGCCTCGTGACACGGGGCTTTACATGTTCCAGGGAGCGACAACTTAAGCCATGCTGAGTCCCCTTGACACTTGATATAACCTACGTTGCTCTAACTTTTACAATTAAAAGCTTTTTCTTATTTTTATTATTGATAATTTCACCACTATTTACTGACGTACGGCGTTGCGCCATCGGTACATGGTAGACATCCCACCCATACGTACAAAGCGTTTTGGGAACACATTCATTATGCGTGCAGCTAAGGAGTAGAATACCCTGCCGGAGTCTGTATTTCCTGTTAGCTACAACCTAGGGGTCTTTCAGTCAAGAGTTAATAGGTTATTTCTAGGCAAGCGTGCTCCATCGTCGGCCACCATCAGATGAGATAGTGGTCAAACGCGAGCCTATTATTAATAATAATAATAAAAAACTCACCTAAGAGTAAGTGGTGACGATGGAGCACCCTTGCCTAGAAGTAACCCATCCACTCATGACTTCAAGAGGTGTAGCTATCAAGAAAAACAGACTGGCAGACAATTCCACTCCGTAGCTGTACGCACAATGAATGTGTTATCAAACGGTGTTGTGTAGGTGCTACGTACGGGTAGGATGTTCACCATGTGCCGATGGCGCAATGCCGTTCGACTAGTAGTCCGATGATGGAACGGGCTTGGCGGTATGAAATTAATCAATTCCGACGCACACGCCCCGAAATGTAAACAATAGAAAATCGACAGGCTATCAACTCGGCGACGATGCTTGGAGTTATATCCAAGACTTTTAAAAAGTGTGTTATAAGCATAGACATATATATTTATGGTTATAAGAAAGAGTCCTGACCATAAGGCAGTTTGTACAATGCAATAAAAATTGATTTTTCAGCAGTAAAAAGTACGTTTACTACTTGACAACTTATATTGTAAAACTGTTAATAAGTGGTTACAGTTAGGTGCCAGTATTATTTTCAAAGACCGAGTCTCTCTAACGACAGTTTACTCGAGTCTGTGCACAGCCTAAGTATGAAGCAGCGTGGCGACAGTATGTCAATATTATTATGCAAATGACTGCCTACAAGACAAAGAGTAATTTTCCTCAACTGACCGACTTTTTCCGTAACAATATTTATTTAAGTCACTGTCATTAAACAGGGCACTTATGAGGCCAACCAGAGGAAAATTTAAGGTCGCCGCGGGAAATTAAAATAACCATAGAGGTTACATACTAGAGCGTACTATTGTTCTGAACCGGAGACAATGGGTAGTTAAGGGCGGAACTGGTCCATAAATTTAGACATACTTTCTACATCCCGCCCACAAACTTGTCACAATTGTCGCTGAGAGGCTGAGTGACAAGCAACCACAGCTGAACTACAAGTTTAATTTACTCACATATTTATCATGGAGTTGTGTCTTGAAATTCTGTGAAAATGCGACAGTTTGTCAATCTTCTTTATTATACCTAGATATTATATGTCAACAATGTGTTTCCAGCTCGCGCGTAGGTTTGACCACTGCCAGCCTCCCGAACAAGCCAGATTCCGAAAAGGCTTCAACACCGTAGACCACATGCATACTTGCGTATGTATGTGGTCTACGGTGCTGAAGCCGGCAGATTATACAGAAGACTGAGCGAATCAGAAATGAGGATTTCCGCAGGAGAACCAAGGTTACCGACATAGCACGAAGAATCGCCAAACTTAAGTGGCAGGGCACATTGATCGCAGAACGGATGGTCGTTGGGGACGAAAGGTTCTGGAGTGGCGACCACATACCGAAAGACGAAGTGTTGGACCTACCTGGATGACCTGGTAAGGGTTGCGGGAATCCGATGGATGCGAGACACACAAGATCGTTTATTGTAGCGACACTTGGGGGAGGCCTATGTCCAACAGTGGACGTCTTTCAGCTAAAATGATGATAATTATATATAAGTAAATTGAGAGTTTAAATACATCTTATGAAGATAATATGAAAAAACCTTAACACATTTACTTCTAAGCATTTTTTTAATGGCAAGTAAGTAGGTAGCCCAAAAAAATAAGATAAAAACTTAAGAAAGTTGTGATGTCATTTAATTCAAATAAGTCAAGTCTACTAAGGGGCCCCATGTCTATGGTAAGTTTCATTAGAAACGAACACGTGGGACAGTTACGAAAGCAGCCATAGCTAACAGAGGGACTGACACCTACTGACGTCAGTGCGGAAGTTGCGCAGAGATAACGTCGCACTAGATTCACAAGAAGACCATTTATGTAGTGTTGGGCAAAAAGGTTTAAATGTTGCACAAGAGGCACAGCAATGACTCTTATTAAGGGTTTTTGGCGGGTTTTACGCTGATGTCCACAACTCCGTGTCCAAAGCGCGAATTTTAAGTGTTTAATTAATCGTTTGTCTTGGTATGGTCATATAAAGAGGAGAGATGAAACACATGTTACTAAAAGAGTTATGAGTATACATGTGGATGGGTGGAGAGGAAAAGGGAGGCCAAAGAAAAGATGGATGGATTGTGTGAACAGTGATAAGAAAGAAAAGGAAGTTAGTGATAGTGTGACGGTTGACAGGATAGAATGGAAGAAAAAAACGTGTTGCGCCGACCCCAAATAAGATGAGACAAGGGTAGGAAGATGATGATGATGAATTAATATAAGATGGTTCGAAATTAAAGAGAAAGAAAACGGTTTTTGGTGATATCCTATGATCCTCTCAATATTTTGACCGAATGGTATTTTGGTACAGGAAGATTCAACGTTTCTAAATGTCTAACGTGTTAAATTGCAGATATAAGAAGAAGATTTGAAAGGTAACAATAGATGTCTTTACTATGTGTAAATATTTGTTTAGTCAAATCAAGATAACGTTCAATTGTCTCCAATATCAGGTAACAGTCACTACCTTCATATATTACATGCTATTCATGAGATATCTGATTTAATCAAGTGAACAAGCATTGCCAATGCATTCAGTATCTGTCCGATTTAGCATGCAAATAACGTTACGTTATTTTAAATAAATGCCGTGTCATTCGCTCATCCATTCCAAGCGTACATTTTGATGAGTCACAAATTGAACATTTTATTTATCTACAGGTGTAAACATTAAAATAAAAATGTTTCTGGCTGATTTTGTGTGCAGAACTTATAAACCAATCAGATAGAAGTTTACTATTCTTAATTTAAATTTTTAAATTTGTTGCTGCATTGTGCGGTTCGAAGCGCGAATACTTTATAACGATTTGCAACTATTCCAATAACAGTTCAATTTTATTAAATACCTGTACGTTGGAGTTAATTTTATGCCAGTAATATGTTACGTTAATCCACGAAAATAAGAGGCACTGTGTAAATGATAAGAGAAAACTAAGTTTCGCTTTAGTATAATTTATTGAATCATCGATTGTTTTTCATGTACTCGTATGCAAATTAAATTTATTTATTTTCTCACTACGGAAAATAGTATCGTGAAAACAATAAAATAAGCTAAGATTACGCACAGTAGGAAGACTTGGTAAAACAAAAGGAAATAAAAAGAATCAAGGTAACGGTAATTCATTATTATGATAATAGATCTATTCTTAGTAAAAGGTTAAATAAGTTTCATTTCTCCATTAATTCAAACTCGACATTAAACTGAAGTTCTTACTGGCAAACAAGGTTTTATCAATTGAGACTTATGTCAATTATGTAAACATTTCCACTCGCTTGAGTTTTAATCGCAAAAGGTAGTTCAGTGACTGTAATAAAACTTTTAATTCAGATTAAACAAACGATAAAACACATGTTTTTCACTCTTGATGCCGTTTGTAATATTAGCTGTGAGCCCAGAGTGCCTAGTGTGAGTTTGTTTTACGTTAATGCGATCGACACCTTTTATGACGTTCGGCGCTCCGATTGGCCCGCTCCAAGCTCTTAACCAATCAGAGCGCCAAACGCGGTAAACGTTTCGATCGCGTTTGGCCTAAAACAACTCGCACTCAGCGCGCAGAGCTCGCGGACGTACTGTTATGGTATACTTTACGACGTCACACCGCGGCATTAACAATCCCATACGTTAACAGTTATAATTACACACTACTGACTATTCTAGAAAGCAAACTTTCCTTTTCGACTTTCGTGCATCACACTTACTTGATAATAAAACGCAAACGTAAACGTTACGTAAACAAGATAAAATTCATGTAAAAATATTCGAAAGCGTTAAAATCTCTAGTCAGTAATTACACTGTTCAGCGAAATGCAACAAAACCGGAAAATGGGTCCCGTTATACCGGATATTAATATGACGTCATTGAGTCCCCCGACGCCGCGAGCCATACTTCCGGCCACGACTGGAACAATACACCTACATTCCATATTTTATGAGTTTTATTAACGTTCGGTAAATCTCCCAGCCATCATGATGTCTGTACATTATTTAAAGGGTTCCTTCTGTGTAGATAGCGTTTGAATTAAATGGACCATTGAAAGCAGTTTATAACAAAAGCTCCCAGCCCTTTGAATGTAAACTGCTTTAAATAATTCATTACGAAATTATGTGTATGAAAGCTCCAATAATGTACTAAAATATTATAGCATGTTGTATTTATTATAAATGTTCTATTTTTATTAAGATATCTACTATAGTATTTATTAGTTTATAATTTTAGCATATATATATGTGCCTTTTATTATTACAAGCAATTTAGTTTAATGTTACTTAATTCTATTTGAGATATCTATTATTTATTATTCGTTCAGCGCTGCGCCACCAGTACGTGGTGGACATCCTACCCATACGTACAAAGCGTTTTAGGAACACATTCATTATGCGTACAGCTGAGGAGTGGAATTTCCTGCCGGAGTCTGTGTTTCCTGATAACTATAAACTAGGGGTCTTTAAGTCAAGAGTGAATAGGTTACTTCTAGGCAAGCGAGCTCCATTGTCGGCCACATCCAAGTAAGATAGTTATCAAACGCGAGCCCATACATAATAAAAAAATTATATAATGTATATTGTGCACACCTACAACAGTGTTGTTTTTTCTAACCCAAAGGTTGACTGGTAAAGAATGACTTGTTGCATTAAGTCTGCCTATTACCACATTGTACATGAAGTTTAAATAAATAAATAAAATATTCCACTCATTCCACAAATATTAAACTCAATTCCAACCACGTAACACAGAAGCGTCAACAATAATAACAAACCACACCACTGACGTTTAAAATTCAGACCGACAAACTTTTTTATATCGACGTCGGAGACGGCAACCAAAATGGCCGTAATAATAAAAAAAAATCGCTGCGTGATACAATTTTCACTTTATAGACTCCGTAGGGGTGAGCCCTGAACTCCGGGGACGGGCTTAAAAACGGCAAAGTTTCAATTTTGTTCCCCCAAGTCGCGGATAAACGGGAAGATAAATGAAAGCTGAACGTCATCATTCTTTCTTCGTCTTACAAGAAATCAAATCAACATTGTGCTGTATTATAGGTGTTTAATAAAATGAAGACACTGGCAAAGATTTGATAAACGGGATTTTATATTGCACAGCCGCAACATGTGGTTTCAGAAAATGTTACTAAATACAAGTTGTACAGTTATGGAGTTGGTAGTCATCTACATCAAAATTTATATTCTATATTACGAGTATAAAGAGAAAAGATTTGTATCTTTAATTTTTGTATTTTTGTTCGTAATGAATAAACTCAAAAACTACTTTTGAACAGATTATAAAAATTCTTTCACCAGTAAAATGTTACTGTATCACGTAGTAACATAGGCTAAACGCAAGTGAAGCCGCTGGCCGAATTGGTCTATTGTAACGAAAAATTATAAAGGTACTGACTGAAGTAATAAATTAAAAATAATTTGTAGTACAAATCAAATTGCATATCAAATTTGATGCTTCTTTTCTACAGTAGTATAACCTAATTACTCCACTTATTTTAATATCCACGCGAAAGCACGCAATATTTAACAAAAAATGTTTACTTTATTATTTATGTATATACTAAAAACTCACTGTAAAACCCAAAATAATTTATTCACTTAAATCATTAAACCCCAAGCGAACACTCTCTCATTGTCTTTCTATTGTGTCTAATTGCGGTATCCGAAAGGTTAAATGATTTTATACAATATTCGATTACACAGCCCAAACCGCAAAATATGTCCTTAGTTTAAATTAAAATAACCTCTCAATGCATACAAAATCGATTCTCAATGGAAACTTATCAACGCAGATAATAATCGATTTGGCATCACAAAAGATTACATCAACAAAGCAATCTTTACCTAATCGCATCGCATCGCATCGCTATCCCACGAGATTTATCTAAAATTTATACACTTTTACTAAGTGAAAGCCTTTTTAACTTGCGTTAAGGAACATTGCACAGCACATGGATCATGTAATACTAGAACAGAGGGTAACCAATACTAGCGGGCTTGCGGACGACGAGCGATGGGTAGCTTGCCGTCAGGCCGTCCAGTAAGGACCGAACCCGAGTTATCGATGGCGCTCAGTGTTTCTTACAATTTTAACTGTAGACTTACATATGTTTCTTTGAAATCTTATAAGATATTAAACTTTTAACTTCCACCTTTCTAACTGATGGTAATTCTCAATATAAGTAAGCAACCCACCCTAGCATCACAGGGGTGTAACAAAGCTTCAAATAATCAGCTTTTCCCTAGTATAATATGCATGTATTATACACGTAAACCTTTCTTATGAACCACTCTATCTATTAGTGAATACTACATGAAAATCTGTTCAGCAGTTTTTGAGTTTACGCGTTCATACAGCAGACGCAGTCGGGAAATTTGTTTTATAATGTCTCTAGAACATGGTTGGTAACCCTACTAGAACTTATCTCATTTGGACGTCAGCGCACCGTTGCACGCTGCAGTAATGAAGATGAATTCTGCATCTGCATAGCACACATACGTAGTGACACGACTCCCACGACTTACAAACTACTTTACCGGCGTCGTTTATTGCAATCCTTCGCGGAATATAAAACGTTCTGCTTCTCAATGAAGAAATCTTTTGAAGATGAGTTTTGTACGAAATACAAAGATGATATGCACGTTTAGCGTTAAAAACATTTTGTGATTCGTCATGCAAGTGAGTCTAAAAGATGCGGCGAAGGTAGGTATATAATACCATAGTACCACGTCATCGCTTACCATCAGGTGAGATGGTGGTGAAACGCGAACCTACCATAAATAAAAAATAAAATAAAAAATATAATAGCTTATTTTAAATATCTGAGAGAATCAAAAATGATGGTACAGGCACATACAAAAATGCCTACAATCTATAAGAAAACGCAAATAACACTTGAGTTTTTAAATCCTAATTATAGAAAAAAAAAATAACCAAAATCAGAGCAAAGAAAAACTTTAAAGAAACATAAATCTCAACTAAAAGATAACCGAGCTTCTGTATGACAAACTAAAAAAAAGTTTCCTTCTTTGTCTTGACATAAAAACTTCACCCCGACCGAGTCCGTTTGTCTGTCAGTAGCCGGTGAACTCAAAAACTACTGAACGGATTTTCATGCAGTTTTTACCTACAAACAAAGTGATTCATGAGAAAAACGTATACATGTATGAATAGTAAAGAAAAGCTAAGAATTTCAAAGATTTGTAATACAGTTGCTAAACTGGGGCGAATCGCCAGTATCGAATAATTTTGTGTCAATATTGATGGCGAAATAGTGAAGAAATTTTATTGCCGACCATACTTTCTTCGTGGCTTTGTTATATGTGATGTTATGGTAACAGTCCGTGACTGGTACCATTGCATGTGACTTACTACCCTTCCTCCTCTTTCTGCCGCATTAACAACAACACAACTTGTGGCTGTTTCACAAACAACACATACTCGTACATTTGAAAAGTTTGTAGATGTCACGAAACAGTGACGCACTTACTAACTTTACCCTAAGCTATGTCAAATATGCAAGAAGAACAAATCGCTAAAAGTTTTCTATTTACTTTTTATAGTTTTTATATACGACCGGTTTCTAAATGGAGTAAAGAACGAGTAATATTTGAGCCAAAGTTTGTCAAATTCAAAATTCAGATATCGGGTGCTTGTTATAATTTTCTAGTCTATGCTGAGCTGTTTTTTAGAATGTAGGAGAATAAAGCCTCGGATAAATTACGGGACAAAATGTCTCCCAACATGACGTGCAACGCTCAATCTACGTATCGCTGCAACGTTGCCCAGTGTCCCGCAACTTGCCCCCAATAATTTACGACCCATTCTCGTGACGCGGGACTTGTTGTTGGACGATTAGATAGCGTTGCATGTCATGTGGGGGGACATTTTGTTCCCTTGTGCATCTGCGGCTTAAAACGTGTCTGCATCGTTGTGCAACGTGTCTGTTGACTGGCCTGTTGGTCTAGTGGTTAGTGGCCCTGCCAGTGGGTTCGATTCATTTGTTCTGTGTCTGGGTGTAATTTATCTATATGTATGTATTTAGAAATATATAAGTATGTTTATCAGTTTTCTAGTACCCATAACACAAGCTCTGCTTAGCTTGGGACTTGACGGCGTTGAGTGATACTTGTGGAATATAATATTATATATTATATTGTGATAACCTCTTTACGATGATTTAGATAAAAGCTTACTATCGTAATCCTCGTTTATCCTACTGAAAAACGCTTTTTCGAAACGTGTGGGTGGCCCCATTTCCTTCTTCAAGCGAACAAAAGGGATTTTCGCACGCTTAACAGAACCACTCTAAATAACTTTACAAATGGGTGTTACGTATAAGATAGACTAGTTTTTGCCAGCGGCCTCGCCCGCGTGTTAGAACGCGTGAAACGTTTTGAGAACACATTTATTGTGCGTACAGCCAAGGAGTGGAATTCCTTGTCGGAATCTGTGTTTCCTGATAGCTACAACTTAGGGGTCTTTAAGTCAAGAGTGAATTGGCTACTTCTAGGCAAGCGTGCTCAATCGTCAACCACATCATCGCTTACCATCAGGTGAGATGGTGGTCAAACGCGAGCCTATCATTAATATAAAAAAAAGAAAATAAAAAAAAGAAAGGTTCTCCATACAAATTTTGGATCCCTGTTTTGTCCTCTTAAGGGGTGAATGTTGAAAAATCCATCCTTATTCCTTGTGTATATGATAAAAGGAACCTTTGCGCAAAATTTCAGCATTCTAGGTTCAAGGGTTTCAGCCGGGCGTTGACAACTACTGAGTCATCCTCACTTACTCCCTGCAATTCAAGTCCTGACTCACTCACTGGAGGGAGTCAGGAATTTGCCTTTTATAAAATTATACAGATATCTGCTATGCAGTATGTTCGATGAAACTGCTTCAACCGGAATACTACTCTGCGGAACTACCAAAGTGTGCCACCATAGATATTTATATATTATTTTATCAGGCACCTTGGATAAACAATTGACTGCTACGCTGCATGCCGCAGGTATGGTTCCTGCACAGATCATATATTTGTATGGACTACAAATAGCTTTTCCGGATATGATGTTTACATGTTTGTGAAACCTCGATACAGAAATAATTCCTAGTGTGAGGCAACGTTTTATATAAAAAAAATAATGTGGTCTTGCTGAGCTCTACAGTTAAGACAAACCTCAAAATATAATAAGTCTATAAGTATAGTCAATTAACTCGCTGTTTTGTTCTTAAATAATGAACATTACCTGAATATTCAGCACCAGCACAAAAGCTCAACCTCATTTACTCACTACGCCAAGCTACATTTTAAATTCCCGCTTTGAGCGCTCTTGTTGAAGCCGACAAGAAGCATTTCATCACATACTAGGTGCATGAGCAACTACCTATTTAATAATGTAGCCGAGTGTGCTTGCTCTTATGAAGCGGCCCCGACGTGCTGGCATGCGACACACGAGAGACGTCGCGGAACGAGCCACTGCCCAGATTTGTTTTGTAACATGCTGTTATTGTCAACATGTATTTGTATTGAATTGATTTGTTTCCGAAATGTACCTGGGCAAAGCTTGAATACATGCTGCGTTGTTTTTAGGTACGATGTGTTGATTTAAAGTGCAAAAAGTTACCAGTGAAACCTTTCAGAATCGGTATTGTCCATATTTTTGCATGTTTTTATTGTTGACATTTGATTTCGTATTTCGAAACACAAACCTATTG
Source organism: Mythimna vitellina (assembly GCA_949316375.1). NCBI lineage: Eukaryota > Metazoa > Arthropoda > Insecta > Lepidoptera > Noctuidae > Mythimna > Mythimna vitellina. Next base: position 14,344,844 of record OX438697.1, read on the forward strand.
TATATGGCCAGACGCGTCGTGTCAGCCACAAATTGGAATAAAAAATATCGAACATGGAACGCACTTGTAAAAATGACGTGCGAATATCTCGACCGTGTATTTTTGCGTTCGTAAAAAATAACCTTTACAAAGGACAAAAAGACGGTAAAAGCTGGATTCTGATGCTGAATAAGGCTGTGCGAGGCTCGTGACTCGCACGAGCGGTCCCGCCAACATTACGGCGGCGTGACCGCGCTCTCGGTTTAGTAATAACTCTCCGGACAACTTAAGCGTAATTGCATAAAATCGTTTTTGTTGGAATTTCGCTTGCTCAATCCGCGGAGGGTGGTATTTCTGCTGCTTCCTCGAAAATTTTGCAATTTCTTTCACGAATAGAGGACGTCCCACGTTGCAATCAGTCATGCGAACAATACCATCGTTTGTTGTTGGACGTCAATTCTCATACTTAGCTTTTGTAGCACTCAATAGAACACGATTGACCTCTGCTACGAGCGTCGTAGCTACGTAGCACATTTACCTATTGCTTACTTTTATTTAAAATTATGCAAGTAATGTTGGCTAAATAAGTTTAACTTCGAATAGTCTTGTATTCATCTGGGTAGGTTCTATTTACCGTAGCATAACTCAGCGTTCTTAAAGAAATTCATCAAGCCACGAGCGTTCGTAGCGTTCTTGAAAATACAATATTACATTAAAGTGATTCCTACGTCATTTGAAATTCTAATATCAAGTAAATATATAGAAAATGCCTGATTTAATATTCGAGTAAACCATTTTTCTTTCCCGACGTAGCCGTGGCATAAAAATTCTAATGTAATCGCTATACAATACGTAGAAGGCAATAAATTCTTATCTTGAGATAAGCTACTATTTCAAATAATACCTACAAAAGATTACGACACTTGCACGTGGGTCCCCACTTTCATATAATCGCCTATATTTACTTGGGTATTTGTTAACATAAATTTTTTGACTTTTGTTACCTACTGATTTTGTACTTATGTCGATCAAAATATCACGGACTACTGGAATATGAACTTAGATTAATGTTTTTTTTTGGTAGATACTTAAACAAACATTTTTTATGCTACTGGCTGACCTGGCGAAGGTAAAATCGTGGATAAGATTTTTGAATTTTTTCAATTTTTTGCTAAATTTTCTTATTTTTTCTTGTAATAAAAAATCAAAAATAGACGAATGTCTCAAATTACGAATTATCCAAAGAAAATAGGAATTCATTTATATAGGTATTACATAATTATATATGTATATATATATAGATTAAATATAGACCTTAACAAATAGAAGCAGCACGAACACACTTAAAATAATTCAACAAAGGGAATATTCAAAAAAAATCTTTTAATTAAAAAGCTTTTTCTAGCTAATTAGGTTGAGTACACTGAACTTTAAGTAATTAAAACATAACACTTAGTAAACTTAGTTAATGTTTAAAGATCTTTCTTTTTCAGTCCGACTTAACAAATGTTCGAACGTTTGTCTAAATAGATTTCACCCTTAAGTTCTAGCTGTCTATGTAACGTATTGCTGCAAATAAATAATAAACAAGCTCGCAACGAAAGACATTCTACTAATTAGCCAGAACTCCAACTCACTGTTTAAAACTTCAGCGCGATCACAACGTTGGTAATAAATTATAATGAAACGCAGTAACAAAGAGTTGGAACTTACAAAAACAAATTAAAAGTCGAATTCCCTGCCGGAGTCGAGTCTAGGTTTCATGAAAGCTACAACCTGAGAATCTTTAAGTCAAGAGTGAATAGGTCACTTTTAAGCGAGCGCGCTCCATTGTCGACTACATCGTCGCTTTCCATCAGGTACGACAGTGGTCATGTGGTCATGCGTGGCCCTATCAGCAATAAAAAAGTAGATACGACCAATACATATAAAAAAGTTAATATTAATATATAAAAAGTTTTTCTTTCTTTCTAAATAAACCCTATATTAGGATTGAGCAGAGCGTACACTTTAGGTCATCATCATCATCATCATTTCAGCCGATAGACGTCCACTGCTAGACATAGGCCTCCCCCAAATGTCACCACAATGAACGGTCCTACGCGTCTCGCATCCATCGGATTCCCGCAACCTTCACCAGGTCATCGGTCCACCTTGTAGGGGGCCTTCCAACACTGCGTCTTCCGGTACGCGGTCGCCACCCCAGAACCATTCGGCCTCAACGGCCATCTGTTCTGCGAGAAATGTGCCCTGCCCATTGCCACTTAAGTTTGGCGATTCTTCATGCTATGTCGGCAACCTTGGTTCTCCTGTGGATATCTTCATTTCTGATTCGACATTTTAGGTACACCGAAACAATCGAGATGATAACTTTGAAAATCAAGAAATTAATTTTTAATAAAAGTACTTGCCAAGTTTAATTGCACATTTGCAAATTAAATAACTATATTTTTTTATAACATTCAAACAAATATAGAAACCTAATCAACGTAATATAAATACATATAAACAATCTAACAAGGATAAACCTTGAAAAAGGTAATAAAAACGCAAATACTGAGCTACTATTGCAAACAGTGCGGTTTTTCGATAACAGTTTTGTACCTAGTTCTAATTTTAACAAAACATCAGCTTTTGTATATCACTTTCCTACGTACAAAGTTAATAATACTAATTGATTTAGTAATACACACGTCATATTAACTATCACATCATAGTTATGAATATATTCAGCTATATTAAACCACGAGTAGGTGTTGAGTAGATCGACAAAGTTTGATTTGAACTTACGACCTTATTTGTTGTGAGTTCAAAGACACGTCGGAAGTAGGCGTGAACACATCGAACATATTGAATTTGAACTAGGAAGTTCAAATCAACAGCTTGTTCAAGTTTAGTGTTAACCCACTGCGTTTACGCAGTAGTAAGAAGCTTATAGCAAAGGACATTGACAGGATTTGAACCAAATAATGCTCAGGCATGGAAGTACTTCGAAATGGTTCCTTACATCGATATATACTGGAACTATGTCCAGCCTAGGGTTTATCTTTTTATTACACTTAAAGTTTAGATACATTATTTCAATTATTTTTTTTCGCCGCAGGCATATCTAAAGTAATATTATAAAGAGGTAAAGTTTTTTTTTACAAATAAAAAAAAATCGAAAAATAAAACATTATTTTTATTTATTTTTTAAAAATTTTCACCGATAGAAAGCTTTATTCCTGAGTGAAATAGGCTATATTTTGTGTACGCGGGTGAAGCCGCGGGCAAAAGCTAGTGTTAAATAAAACTCACGCCAAGTAAGCAGCGGATTATTTCTTAACTAGGAATATAATGAACACATGCTTAAAAGCTGCATGCAAAACATGCCATCCAGTGATGTCAAACTCATACGAGCTCAAATAAAGAATAAACATAATATGTTATTATGTATGTCCTCGAAAATCTACCATTGTTATTATATATTGATTCATCAGAAGAATCGTGCATAGGAAACTATTGCTGCTCATATTTCACGGGTTAGAGTACAATCGACAGCTGCGCCCACGTTATGTGCCTAATATGGTTTTAAAGGTGTGCTATGCACCAAGATGATATTAGGCACCCTGCTTCATTTCTCAATTCAATTATTGATATGACAATGATGACGATTAAACGAACAAAATAATGGTTTAAATCGATTTTTAATGGGCTAGTTCATAATTAAATGATAAAAATTATGATAATGTGCGTAGTTATTTCAAAAAATGATTATCATAAAATGCGTTATTTTTTGTTATGTCATCAACAAAAAAACTCAACAAAAATGACAAAAAATAGATTTCGAAGGGCTGCAGTTTTGTGCAGACTATACACATAGAATACACATTATGTTCTTTGTTATCCCAAAGAATATAATATGTATTCTATGTGTCCATTCTAGGCAGCACTTGTTCCAACTCCCATACATGGATGGTCAATGTCTGCCACTCCTCCTCGGTCCAGAAAATGGCCTCTACCTTGGTAGAGGAGATCGCTGCAGCCGATCGCCAGTCATGCGGAAGTCGTGCTCTGCCCAGTCATGCGGAAGGTAAGGACACCGTGTTGCTTTTCCAGCTACTCCTCAAAGACCCCTGTATAAGTCCCCACTTAAAGTTAATAATTCTGGCGTGCCCAGCACTGGGTTGCGACAGTCGCTGTCGCCAATCCACCATGAGATCCCACCAGAACTCTGTTCGCTATGCCGCAACTTGGCGCGGCAGGAATTGGCGTCGGCGGTTAAAAACTGCACAATTTATACACAACCTAAATAACACAACCCTGAATGTGATGTGTTTGCGGACGAATGGAATAAAATAAGACGTGTTTGTCTGGTGTTCTGTGAGAGGCAGTATGCGAGGGTGTCCACTGTTCCATGTTAATATGTAGTATTGTATTTAATCTTATAAGTTTAAAAAAAATCTATGTTAATTAATGTAAGTGGGTATACCGTTTTAATTAACTATAAATAAATAAATAAATAAATAAATAAACACAATCCAAGAATTATGGCAGGTATGTAATTTAATGAACTCAGCGTAAAGTGTATTGCGGCGCCAACACTGAAGGGTAACGACAGACGTCACGGCACGTCAGTGTATGAGTCACGTACGGTGGCACGCGACCGAAATATCGATGTTAGTCTGTGGCAGTACACTGGCTGACTGGCGTGCAGGTGAATAAACGAACCTATGGGAGTTGGAAGGACTACTGATTATTTACGTTGCGGTTGTAATGGGGTAATTTTGTGGGCGCCCGTTCGATTAGGTGAATCGAGGTGGTGATGAAATATGGGGTGTTTTAAAGTAAATAAGAAATGCATGAATGAAGAGATTGTATATGTATAATGGCGAGAGCGATCTGGACGATATAAAGGATCATATCGAGTTTTTTTTCATTTTAATGTAGATTTTTGTAGAAAAGGATTTTTTCTTTCCTAAATAAATGTGTTAATAACGTTAACTAAGTTACATTTTTTCTATGAAAGATAATTTATTAAATATTATTGTGATTTAATTAGGATAGAAAAAAAAACACCCCATGCAAAAAAGAACGCAAACTGTTGCTTACGATATTCTTCTTAATAATAATTATAAAGGTTTGATATGTTCAATATTTAATATAAATAAACTTGAGACTATTACTGTAAAACAATTGACATTTCTACGAGTATGAAGGCGAATATAAAGAGAAAAGATTTGTATTTTTGTTTGTAATTAATAAAATTCAAAAACTACTGAACCGATTTTTAAAATTCTTTCATCAGTAGACAGCTACTTTATCACTGAGTGACATATACCATATATTTGCTACTTTCACGCAGGCAAAGTCGCTGACAGCAGCTAGTTGAAGAATAAAGTCATTACCAGTATTTACTTAGCACGTGTTAATTAGGTCGATGCTAGCAAATCTTGTAACAACATTTCCACTTAATGTCAGATACTGCACACATTTGAAATCATGCACACATTTCAGATGACAGTGACAGGGTGCTGCTGCAGCCAGTCTCCGTAATAATGCTTATTTGATTTTGAACTCTCAACTCTGAGCTTAACGTTTGAAATTCAACTGCGTACTTTTATTTAGGTATTAGTTTTTTCCAGCGGCTTCGTTCTTTCGTTAGTCTTAAATTCCAATTTACCTCTTGGAAATATACCTACTCGTACTGCCGGTATACAAAAGCATCTTATGCCCTGGTATAAAGTTGATGTATCTATCAGTGATACTCGTGTGCTAAGCAGCGAAACCCTTACAGCCGACAGCCGTCGAGTCGTAATTTCTTAGTAACTGGTGCCCGTGAGTTCGTTCACGTCAAACTCGTAAGCTTCACATTAGTGCCGTGAATTCACGCGCGAATTCACGCCATAAATCCACGGTACAAGTCGTGCCCTCGACATTCACGGGATGCTCAAAATCGTTCGTGAAACCCGCCGTAAAAAGGACGTAAAAGCTGCTGCTGCAATAACTTTGTTTTGTGTGGCAACATGAACTATTTAGATGTTCAAAAAAGACAGTTATGAAAAAAGATGGTGTATGACTGAAATATTAAGGGGTTAAAGTATGAAATTGCCGAAATCGTTTTTTTTTTAATGTAACATATTTATTTAATCAAAATCAATAAGTTGTTGCTGGAAGAAGCCATACCTGATGAGTGGTGCAATAGCTCTTTAGTGCCGATTTTTAAAAACAAAGGTGATGTGCTTGAGTGCAACAATTATAGAGGAATAAAGCTAATGTCACATACTATGAAAGCCTGGGAGAAAGTTATTGAAAGGAGGCTGAGAGAAGAGAGTGAAATTTCACAGACCCAATTCGGTTTTATGCCTGGTCGGGGTACAACGGATGCCATTTTTGCTATACGCCAGCTGTGCGAGAAATATAGAGGTGCGCATAAAAACTTGCACATGGTATTCATTGACCTCGAAAAGGCATACGACCGGGTACCTCGTGAGGTTCTGTGGTGGGCCCTTAAGGAGAAAGGTGTGCCTGGGAAGTATGTGCAGTTGATCCGAGCGATGTACAGTCGATGCAGTACCCAAGTCCGGTCTACAGTGGGTACCACTGGCAGCTTCAATGTGGCAGTCGGCTTACATCAAGGGTCTTCTCTCAGCCCTTACCTCTTCCTGATGATAATGGACGCTCTGACGTCGGACATTCAGGAAGAGGCTCCCTGGTGTATGTTGTTTGCCGATGATATTGTGTTGGTTGCCGAGAGTGGCCTAGAAGTCCAGAACAGATTGGAGGTGTGGTGGCACAGACTGGAGAGTGTTGGCCTGAAATTGAGTAGAACCAAAACGGAATACTTGTTCTGCGATTTCGGCGGTCTCTCCAATCCAGTGCCTTTAGCTCTAGCTGGAACGCCCATACCGATCTGCTCTGACTTTCGGTACCTCGGGTCACTCATCCAAGGGGATGGTGAGGTAGACCGGGACGTAACACATCGGATCAACGCAGGATGGATGAAATGGAGACAGGTCACGGGAACAACTTGTGACCCACGGATGCCCCTCAAGTTGAAGGGTAAAATCTACAAGTCCGTGATAAGGCCTGTCATACTGTATGGATCAGAATGTTGGGCTGTGAAAAAGACGGATGAAAAAAGATTGCATGTAGCGGAGATGAGAATGTTAAGATGGATGTGTGGTGTGACGAGAATGGATAAAGTGAGAAATGAATATATTAGGGGAAGTTTGAAAGTGGCACCAGTGACTGAAAAGTTGAAAGGGAATCGTTTATCTTGGTATGGTCATGTGAAGAGGAGGGATGAAACGCATGTTACTAAAAGAGTTATGAGTTTACATGTGGATGGATGGAGAGGGAGAGGGAGACCAAAGAAAAGATGGATGGATTGTGTGAAGAGTGATATGAAAGAAAAGGAAGTTAGTGATAGCATGACGAGTAACAGGGCAGAGTGGAAGAAAAAAACGTGTTGCGCCGACCCCAAATAACACGGGATAAGGGCAGGAAGATGATGATGATTTATTTAATCAAAATAATTATCATTACTATCTATACATTACTGCCGTCTAATAGGAAGAACATTGCATTGGTCATGGCATATACTTTTGCGATAGAACTCTGGTGATCTAGATTCGACAAAATGTTTGAAAGCGTTTTGTACTGCCTCCTGAGAAGAAAACTTTTTCCGTTGGAAAAAGGTCTGGCAAATACGGAGGGTAACGAATAGTTCCTAATTGCAGTTCCTGTAGAGATCCAGCAGTTTTCGAGATTAGACAAAACAAACAGGCAGCAGACTGACAAAAAATTCAAAAATTATATTTTATTTTAGGTATCCAACATAGTACTTTCATATGCATTTAGAGAAAAAAAAATATTTAAATATTATAAACAAAGATTTTAATTTTATTTAAATCCCAAATTACCAACAGACTTCATATTTATAATATTATTTTTACCTATTTATTAAGGTAACGTGTTAGTGAAAATATACAGTAAGTATTTTCGGTACTACGTAATCTAAAATGTTATTTGAATGCGACGACAACATCATTATTTTTACATTAATGCACGCGTTACGTGCGTGCATATAATATGCAGCGCATGATTTTTGTTGAGTTATGACACTTGGTATTCAGTGGCCTACCGTTACGTTAACTACGCGTTTTATTCAAACGTATACTGGTGACAATATACATATAAATAACTTAATTTGAGAGTGTTTTGGAACTGATATCTTAACGTAATTTAATTTAATGATTAGCTGAAAATTTTGATTGAATTATAAAGAAGACATTTTTAAATGGAATTCACATCAGAGACTTCATCTACGTAGGATCTCACAAAACAGGAATCATTTATGCCTTGTATGTTTCAACATAAATAAATTATTAAAAAAATCAACGCGAATACCAAAAACCGTATCTCAATTCATAAATTTAAAAAATGATGAAATCCCTAACATACTATATTTAAAAGAACAGATAATGACTTACCATTACCGCTTGTCGAAAATCAAAACAAATATTTTGACATGCGCATTGTGGAATTTCTAAATACATACGAGTATACTAAAATAGTAACAGAACTTCTAAAAGTTCTGTTACTATTGTTATCTAAATAAAGTAAAATCTACGTCTTATCGCTGACAACGATATCACCCGTGGATGGACTGTAAGAACTTAAACTAAATAAGAGGGTAGTTTGCGGTGTATTTATTTTGTTAACACATTTTTTTCTATTATGCGCAATCTATTAAGATTACTAACTCGATTTAAGTTTTCAATATTATAAAGCACCTAAGTATTATTTCAATACAACTTAATGAGCCATTTTGTCGTCCTATTGTGTGGATGGGCCATAAGGGCACCTATAAGATCAAGGCCCTCTTTAGTTACATAGTTCGATTTGGCACGTGGTACAACACTAACAGCTGTTCTTCATAAAAAAGGCAGGTGTGAGTAACCAGCACGTGTCTTGACTAACAGACAGTGCCACCTTTGACGAGTAAAGGTTACTTGCGCGACTGCCCCTTAAACGGCACCATAGTACGACGGCACTTAATTGATTGTTATTTTAAGCCTATTACACCTTTCAACAAACTGCTCGATTAACATTAAGTAGGAAACTTTGTATAATCGTCTGATTAAATTAATTGCGTTTAAAATTAAGGGGTCGGTTAAAAGATTGAGTTACATCGTTTGAAAAGACTGCGATATTTTTACTGAGTTTACCTTTCTGAAAATCTTACCGACACCGGCCTTCATTATTAACAAAAATATTTATTCACCTTCAGCAGCTTATTCTCATAACATTCCAAACAAATCGACGTTAAAACAATTAAATATTGTAACAAAACGATAGATTATCTCAACAACAATGAAATGTCAATATGGAAGGAACGCGGTCGAGTATATTACACGAGATGTCACTTTAAACTTAGTTTAAACTAACGACTTCAGTCATCAGTATAAACAGAGATTACGCAGCGACAAGTCGATTAAATACTCCATAGTCCATATCTGGCACACTACGATAAGAAAATATGTAAATAACTCTCAAAGAAAGCTTAGCCCATTTAAATGGCTATCAATGTCAGATATCAAAGTTTCTTCTGAATCTGATATCAGTTTTATTTATCGCCTTTAGTTGAGGAATATCCGAAGTAAGAATGACTCTTCAATGTTTTATTCTTGAAAGTTTTTGGATAAATAGACTTCTGAAGATATTAGCTCTTCTAAGCGCGAAAGTTTGTCTTAATCTGTGTAACGTTAGACAGGTTCATACCAAAGATGATCTAAATTTCGCTCTAAAACACATTTCTGTGCAAGTTTGTACTAACGTTACAGCTCGATTAAAGTATGTCTAAAAGCAGCTCTATTTCATGAAAACTCCTCCATAGATATATCCTATCCCCTCCACAAACAAAATTCCTTTGAAACCCTCGGCACTAAACTAGTATCCCATGGTAATCCCCCAACAGCCTATAATAGTGTGTTGTATAAAATTTATGATGGTGTCTGTATGACCTTATTAATTTTATGGGACCACTTGGTCCACTTGAAAACAGGTTTGAAGAAGTCAGCGATGGGACAAGGCTTGGTACTCCGGCTGTAAGCCGCTTAAGAAATATCGGTTAGTATTACTGCGTACTGCCGGCCGAGCTGAATTTATTGAGTGCCTTATGGGAGAATGAGGACGCACCATGTGTATGTATTAGAACTCATTATCACTATTTTATTAGGAGAAACTTCCAGTCTTGAAAATTCGAGCTGTTATAAACCAGCTTTATTAGTAAATTAAACACCTTAATAACATGATAAATGTTCAATTTTAAATGTTTTTCAAGTGTTACAAAAAAGGGACTGACCTTAAACGCCAGACCCTAAGACACTCAAGCGCAACAGTAGTTCTATGTCGTCCTCCTTTTAAGTTTAAAATTTTCTATAATCCATGTTTTTATTGTAATACAATTATAAGTATGTAATTTAAAAAAAAAAAATTAAACGAAATATTGTTTCTTTGCGCTTTGTGTAGCGAATTCGATTTCCATATGTAACAAATATTTGTATGGCCTACAGAATCTGTAGTACAGATGGTTATTCTGGATCAGGGTGACACATTGCGAATGTGAGTTTACATGTTTGTGAACGCAATCGCGATACATCATGGAGTCATTTTTAGTGTAGGAACAACGTTTTGTAAAAAAGAAAGAAGTTCCAGGTCATTTAATCTCTATATGTAATAACACTACATGAAGACACGGCCTAACAAAAAGTTGTAAAACTTTAGGTAAGCTGTATCATTTCGGTTTAATTCATTAAACCCACATCATCATCATTCATTTTGGTTATTGTCTTTCTATTGTGTCTCTAATTACGCTACTCAAAAGGTTAAATGCCGAACCCTTTACCAACTTTGGTTGATATTCGAAATTAAATTCTTTAGCTTCTTTCAAGAAATTATAAACCACTTTTCATCCAGCCTTTCAATCATCCATTGAAATTTTTATCAATGTCACAATCTCCGATATTTCATCAAACAATCGCCATTACACGAAATAACTCTCAGAATAATCGCTAAAGTTTGGCAATAAGCGTTAATCAATGAAATAGTTTCTAGTCCCACATTGCTCAATATAATTAGACAGGGCGATAAGATCGGGCGAACAGTAACCAATAGCTATTTAAGTGTAAATATTTGTGAGATAAGCTGCGCCGGTAACCATTTGCACCTTTGTTTACTCAACTTAAACTGGCCAACACAAGCTCAACTGCTCAAATACTAAATGGTTCACACATAGCTCATGTTATCTAGTATTACCTACTGTGTTACAATCAGCCTATAAGGTATTAAGTAAAAACGATTTCCTAGCTTTTCAACTCAATCTCGCACGGTTTTTCTGAAACGCAATACGAGTGTTGATATAATACAATACTACATAATATTATGTATCGTATATGCATTATATAATACCATTGTTCTTGAGACAAGTGGTGGTGGGATGAGCTTGATGCTTACAGTAAAGATTGATCAACGCTTTACAAACGAAAAAGAGTATCTTAAGAATATTGGAAGATTTGTGTAAGTATACATTTTAACGCGAAAGCGATACTTTCAGAAAAAAAAAGCATAGATAAAAAAAAATCCTGTTACCGCAATAGAAGAGGGTTGCTGGAAAAACTTGAATGAAAAGCGCAGACAAGTGTGGCTTTAATTGTCTTTGTATACCTAGTTACATATAGCCTTTAAAATTACAACTAATAGGACAATTATCGTTCCCAAATGTGTCTCCGACACTCTCACTCACTCTCTGGTACTCGGTACTCTGACAGCTGTTTCACACAAAACAAATATGGTATCTACTTAATCTAAGGACTTAGTCTGTACCAATGCCGTGAGATCGCAGATAGCAGTGACAATGAGTCCGCAACAATTAAACGCCGCGTTCCGATAGCTGGAACAATCCACAATGGCACGTGAGAGGAATCGCATGGGAGATTTTTTCTCCATTCAAATGAATAGGTCACATTAACTATTCGTTCACGGCTACAGAATGGCTATAGATATGACGCGTTTATCGCGGCATTTGTGCCAGAACTAATTATTGAACTGCAATTAAGTTGAACCACACCGGAACGGTTACGTATTCTTTGTTATTGTTACAGGAGCTATTGTAATAAATTTCAACATTCGCAAGATTATGAGTGATACTCATAATTTGGCTGTTGACCGCGAGCGCGGCTAAATGAGCACGGAACGCACGCCTCACGCGCGTGTATCGATACCCGTTTCAGCTACACATTCCACCAAAAACTATAATGGTCATGACATTTGACTGCTATTATGAATTCGCTAGTTTAATATTCATACTAAAATGTTGACATTTAACACATTTGCGTGCGCCATAACTGTCCCGCTCGTGCTTCATGCAACTCGTAGAATGGCGATTTTATCACGACCAACAATTTAAATCTCGTTTTCTAGTTTGGTATATTTATTAATGATCTATTTCCCCGGACCTGTTGTCGGCTCGGCCGGTTTCGCCGTAGATTCCTAACTCATCGTTGCCTACACTTGCCGATTCACAAAACTGGTTCCGCCGACCCATCCACTTGATCTTGAGCGAGTGTTGGCCAACTTTCACGAGATTCCTCTGGGGGCCCGCGCCGCCGCCGCGCGCCTCGTGAGAACATCTGACGTCGCTCGTCGCTCGAGGGTTACGCGGCCGATGTGCCAACACCGCAGGGCGACGCGTCGCAACGCGTCGCCCTTTTTCCTGTTTCCTCAATCTTTACTCACTTTCCTTCGCCATAAGTGCTCTGGAAACTTCGGAAAAGCTTTCGTTTCATTTGCATTTGATGTCGAGCCCTCGGCTTTTGTTAACTTTGGCCACAATAAAAGCAACAACATAACTTTTGTGTTGATACTTTCTGGTGAAAATACAATCCAAGTCAAGTGTAATCGTATACTTGGAAGCATTTTTTACTGGAGTGAGAAGCTATCACGTTTTTTGTCACAAGTGGATTAACAAGTTTGAAATTAAATAACATCATTTACGAACAGCCAGTCATTATTTATAAACCGCAGATAATAAACGTTCTATTTATCTAAAGAGGTCGGTAACCAGATGAATATAATTATATTCAGTATCAGCCAATTTGTGAAGGAGGTAATAAAGTTTTGCTATCTAATATCTGGCGACGTGTTTTTGTAATATCCTGCCTCATGTTGTGTTACCGACCATTTAAGTTTATAATATATTCGTGTGGTATATTTTTGACGAGACAACTTTGCGTAGGAAGAATTATCTAACCACCTTCATTTTGAGAGGTAAATATTCTAAACATAGGTTTGCAAAGGTTTATTTATACGTTCCAACTTCTAGCTGGTCGTTCTGTTGTAAATGTTTGAAATAAATACAATAGACCATTTAAATAAGTATAGTTTTCTACGAAGTAAATAATTAATTGCTTCCTTCCGCTGTTCTAAGAGCTTTACTTGAAGATTTATATTCATAAGTTTAGAAACAAACACATATCTTTTATACGAAGACTTCTGATGTTCTTATGAAGATAATACCTACTCATTCAAAGATTTTTAATAGAATTATAAGTCACTGACCATTATTTACCTAATTCTTTCTAGACTCAGTACGAGCATTTTGGTTGAGCATATGTCAATAGAATAATATAATTTTATTAGCTTAGCCTTAATTGCTTTAAATAAATTATGAAAATACATTTTTGTTAAATCTTTAGGGCGGATTTCACCAATAAAATTAATCGCGTTTTAACGTTTGGCTCGCATAATCGCGTTTAGCCGCTGTCACTAGTGTCTTGTCTGTATTTTTCTTTTGTTGTATTTTTATAAGTGACACTAATGACAGCGGCTAAACGCGAATATGCGAGCCAAACGTTAAAACGCGATTACTTTTATTGGTGGAATCCGCCCTAAGTCTTTTGACACAAAGACACTGGATCGGATATATCTACTTACATTTGTAAATATTTGTATAATATTTCATTCCAGAGAATATACTGTTACTTGACAAGCAGCCCTATAAGTTGAGACATAAATGTCACGCACTAACATAAAGAAACGCGCCCGACTTTACCTGCCTCTAATTAAAGGCATCTCCGGAATGTGCTGCGTTGTCACCCGAGATCTTTTACGAATCCAACACAATAGAAACCACACCCTAACTTTACCACATTAAAGCTCTTGTTGCTTTAAAGTGAAATAGCACATTTATAATTGAAATCTGAACAATAGTAAATTGGTGAAGTTTGTCGAATACCTTTAAGATGTTGATACAGTATCCCCTTTGAGTAGAGTTTACGTTTAATTGTTTGTTAGTTCAAGAATAAGCGTTGAATTCAAAAGGATATCGGAGATTGTTTACGGAAACGCCGCTAGTGTAGCGGTATTATTTTATTTTTAGTAATGTAAATGCGGTCATCGGAGTTTGCACCTTCAGATTGCAATTTAAAAGTTTTTATACGTATGATAAACTTTTTGATGTTATTATATTTTATTATTATTGCATAATACAGATTTATATCACCTCTTAACGCGAACCAAACAATGAGAAATAATGTTTTAGTGGTGGATAATTAAACACATTTACTTAAACTAAAGTGCAATTCAATAGTTTTAATATAAAGCAATAACTATTGCCTACAAAACCGATTACTTCCGAGAAAATTTTCCGAGGAATTTTCCTTCTTCTCATGCTGCATTTAGTACGCACAGTCTACTTGACCAACTACTTAACTATCCATAATAACATCAATGATTTTCCATACATTAAAGTGCAATGTTTTCTTGATAATCCCCATTAGCATGCATGGCAAGCGTCCTATGTTCCTATCCACTCCTTACGTATGCCGCGCGTTGATGTTCTTTTAAAGGCAGACTTGCTCGATACGGTCTATGACATTTTTCTACCATAAAACTAACCATTTTCTTGTAGATGATTTTGTGAACCATCTTTAGGATAGTCCCAGTTATTAATTTTTCGTGTAAACGCAGTTTGAATTTTTTTTATTTACTTTCATAAATAAAATTTATTTTCAGGAGTTTTCCCGTCTTTTTTTATCAAGATGGATCAAATAATTTATTTTTTATTCTAAATGAAGGTCTGTAATCTTGAACTAAGAAGTGGTTCCTGCATCCAGCACAAGACTACAGACTCCGTAGCTGATTATAACAATATTCATAACTCATGCTCACATATTGGGAGAAGAGATACATCACATATATCTTGTATTTGTAAACTTAAGAATGTTAATTTGTATACTGATACTGTTATTGTTGATGAACAAGTTTTAGGTATTTTGTCGATCTGTTTGTAATGCCACACATACTGAAAAATATTTGTTATTTTTAGAAATGCGATAAACATAACAGATGTTATTAAATAACATCCTCTAATTATCTTTTTCAATCTTTCATGAATGATTCATAAATGTGATACCTTATTCCGAAATGTTATTAGTGAAGCCTAATACCGTGTTACCTTGGAAAAGTTATTACAATAATATTCAAAACAAACGGAATATTTCTTTCTCAAAACTATCTCTAACATTCGTAAATGTTGCTTTTAAATATTTGAATTCTATTTTCCTGTTGATCACGCCTCTTAAGATAAATAACAAGACTGGACTGACCACGATACTAAATACCGGTGTCAAGGTTCGAATCCATGACCACACGAGTGACCGCGCCGCTCTAAAACTCCGAAACCTTATCGATACTTTTCACAATAATAATCATTCTACCTCCTTCATCATATTGTCATTTTTAATATTGTTAACAATAAATAGTGCTCGAATAATTTTCTTCCAGGAATGTCCTAAATCATCTTAGAGACAAAAACAGAAATTTCATCTCATGATATCAAACACCTTCCATATAAAGGTGTTTTCGACTACCGATACCGTTAGTAGATAGATACAAATAGATATAGTAGAAAGTATTCAAACTAAAGTACACACGTACATACCCTGTTTTAGTCTGAAGTCAATCTCACAATCCTTTATCAGTCGCACTTATCCACACAACACAGTCGCACAAAGTATAACGTGCTTAAAACTTTTTTATCTCCACCACAAATTCGAATTTTAACTTTGCACTGGCACTTTTAACGAACCTACATAGCACTGGGGTACATGGCGTGATTTAAGCATTCACCGAACGAAGGCTGTATCACTCAGGCTTTCACAGCCAACACATAAAAAAAACATTTGTTGTCACAAAAACCACACAAACGGTCCTCTAATTTAAATTGTGACGTGTTGAACACAACATTGCTGAAAACCGACCGTTAAATCGAATAAAACAAACGCTGCGTTACAACGTTAAGTTAAAACTAAGTTAGGTCCGCTACGCGAGAAAGACCGTTGATCCAGTCGGCGGTCGGTACAACAGCGCGTGCGCTGCTTTACCGACACTGAAAAGTTCAACGCTCCGTCTCTTTCACGGCGGACCAATGAGAGGAAGATGGCGATAATACTATGGCAGTATAGTGGGAGAACTTACAACCTGCGCCTGCGCAAAGCCTCTCAATACAACCATAGCAACAGGTGAATTGTGCGCGCGTGTGCGTGCGTCGTGCTGCCGACGTGTGCGTGCTTTCTTGATTGTGGTTTAATGATAACATAGTATTTTGTTCGGCGCTATTTTATCAGTTCCCCGCTACGGTAATGATCCGACTTGTATGCAATTAGCGTTATTTATTAAGGTTAAACATTATTTAAATGCTTCTAGGTCGATAAAATAGACGTGACCGAAATTTAAATCCATCAATGTGAAGCGTTTATCGTGGGCTGACGTTAATAATACCTAAATACTTCAAACCAACAAGTTATTGACGAGTTACAAAATTTTCCTTAGCTGCATATTAATCTAACAGCTATCTACAAGTTTTTATGAAACCTGTAATTGATGTTTTCCCTTTGTTTAATATTTAAAATAGCTAGGAGAAATAATAAATAAAACCGAGTAGGTAAATCATCGATTTTTTGGAACAAAAAATGTGTAAATAAAAATGCTATGAATTCTTTTATGCTATTATTATGTAAATAAAACTTTTCGACTTTAACATAATTAATAGGACGAGTGGGAACAGTACATTCTTCAAAAAACATTTATTTTATTTATTTGAAAATTATATAGATTTGCTATAATTTTATTTATTTGATGAACACAGTCTCTGGCTTTTACATCGTTTACCTATTTCAAGAAAATTAAATTATATTAGCAACAAATTTTTTGAAAGTAGTTATCGATTTTTTTCTGTATTTTGCATGTCATTGTTCATAGCATATTCAGCCTTTTAATGTTCCCACTGCTGGGACTCAGGACTCCTCTCTCTAGGAGAAGGAATGGGCCGTAATCCACCAAGCGGGCTCAGTGCGGATTGGTGAATGTTTGTCTTCGAATTTTTGGTTCCATGTCCTGGAACCAAAAATTCGAAGACAAACATTCACCAATTTTTGGTTCCAGGACATACCGGTTTTCTCACGATGTTTTCCTTCACCGTTTTGAGAGCAGTGGTGATGAATTAAATTATACAAAGTAATACGGGGTTTGCACCCGCGACCAAAAACTTGTAAGTCGGGGTCGTTATCACTCGGCCATCACTGCACATGTCATTGTTTAATCTGACAAAATTATGCTGTAAACTGTAGATGAATATTTGGTATTTGTTTAGGTTTTGTTTTATTGTTTAAAAGTTATGAGTTCAAGTGATAAGTGATCTTCTTAACGGCTAAATGGCAGTTGGATGAACATTCAATAATTACAAACATATTATCATACTTATACGGGAGTAGAGTGTGTGGGGTTGCGTGCCTCACAACCTCGCACATTCTCAATATTGCATTTTTACGTAAACCATTAAATTTTCTAGACATTTTATTTTTTTACCGTAAGGTAACGTTGTTTTTGCATATAATTATTAGAGCACATGTACAATAAAATTACCTTCTTAAGCTTGTATGACATAAATAATAATGAAGCATAATTTATATACTTTCTCCCGATGTATGATTTAAGCTTTTGAAATTAAGTATTTCTCCAAATCTGCTTTAGTCTGAAAACCTGTCAAAATTTGACTTTAAATTGGGGTTGGAGAAATTCTAAACTCAAAATATTGAATTCAGAAAACCGTCCCTAGTCTAGCTAAATCTCACAACACAACTACATATTATAAGTAGTAATGTATAAAACGAAAACGTACCACAAATGCATCATAAAATTTATATAATACATTATTCCAAACCTTTAATTTAAATATTGTACCCATGGGTGCTCGCTTTGACATCGTATATATTTTTCTAATACCTACACAAGAGGTTCTACAGACAACGTAACTCCTTTTTCTGCGTAAAACCCGGGAAAAATCTAGATAATCTTTGTTACACTTAAACCGGGGCCCTTTTCTGTAGGCCCAGCAGGACCGAAGCCGACTGGGGCCATAGGTTAGAGACCTGGAGTCCCGGAAGAAAGGGCAAAGAAGGAACATAGGTATGGTTTTAGCCAATAAAAATCCGACACGCCCTCTTGCACTACCCTAGAGCGGAAACAGTCATTGGATGATTTTCCGCCTTAAAAAAGACCCCCTTTTGTGAAAGCCATAAATAGATACGCCCGTTTGTATTTAACAACTTTTAACAAAAGCAACAAGAACAAAACAAATGATCAGTTGAAAATTTATGACCTCTCTCTCTTCTGAACATAAATTCACTTAGTATTCATTGTTTTCTAATAAGAGTCCAAGGCCTCATGAATAAATATTGTAATTAGGTCCGTCAGGGCGGCACACTGCGTAACAGACGACATCGAGCGAAAAACTAATAATCTATTCTCCCCAAGTTCAATTTAGAAAGAGTGTTTTCCCCCATTAATCTTTATCCGTCCATCAGTCAAGAGGAAATCAAGCAAAAGTAAGAAAGCAATTTGGAAATCTCATAAGAAGTATCGGAAAGTGACAATAATCACAGCAGGAATATGATGTCCGTGGTTGTATTAGCAGATGGGTGACTTTTATGTGAAGTTGGGAGGATAAGGGTGCCTCTAAGTTACTAAGTTTGGTACGAATAAAACGGATATATAAAGTATCCGCCTAATAGGTTTGCTTCGTGATAATCTCTGCTAACCTTTGCAGAGAATTAACACAACTTTTAAATAAAGGAACTACATACACTGCAATAAAAATAAAAATATTCAGTAAGAACTATTCGTAGAGTGTGACATAACCAATTATATATATCGACGGTGAAGTGCCAATACCTTCTAACTGACATTTTTCGATAAAATTACTTTTAAGTGCTTATATTTTAAATGCGTGTTTCCGCATGCTTCGTAAAATATCCGAAGCGGATATTTAGTTGCAACTGCATCAAATTAATTTGTGGAAACAAACACCTAACTAAACCAACGTGTCAATTTATAGTATTACTTCCTAACAATTTTTGGACAGATAATTTTGACTTCCGACAGTTAGGAGTTATTGGTACTTCACCGTCGATATGTAGATGCTTTACAGCTTCTGTAGTAGTAGCTTCACCTGCGTTAAAGTAGAAAATAGAATAAATAATAATAATCTATCTAAATATATCTTTATTCTTTACTTAAAACGTTTTAAAATTTTATTGAACTCCTGTGCTAGTTGATTAACCAGTGTTATAGAAGTCAGTGCCCTCTCCCGGGAGAAATACAATTAGTTCTTTTGTAATAAATATGCTTAAGCTACTCAGTGATAAAGTAGCATTCTACTGGTGAAAAAAAATTCAGAATCGAGGTTAGTTTCAGAGATTACCACATCCAAACTTAAAAATTTTACCTCCTTTTAATAATTATATAGATCTCAAAACTATGAATTCTTTTTTTGCATTTCACATCTACATTAATTTTATAATCTGGATATAACTGGATAACGTGTAAGCGTTAACAATGACTGACTACAATTCATTGTTGCTACAATATTATCGTTTCTTCATAAAACAACAATGTTAGTACGTCACTTGCCATTTTGCCTTTGAACCGATACAGGAAACTCTTAGCCCCAAAGTTAAACACATATACCAAAGTTTAATATACCTTTGACTATAACTAATGGTGCATTTACACTAAGTCGACTGAATTGATTCATTAAATTGGACTGTTTACATTAATTCAGTTACCGAATGCGGCGACCGTTTTCGATTTAAATTATCGGTTTTCCGAATTCGGTAAACGCATCCCGCCGAACCGTGTACACTCGTGTTGAAAGCATCAATGTCAAAAAACGTATTCATCAACGGTGAGTGGCGCGTTTCACACGTTCACTGTCAGCCGTGTTCAGTCACCGAAAACGGTCTGCGGCCGAAGACGGTTAACCGAAAACTTGCTTACACTAGTCTGTGACCGAATACGAGCAGTAGCCAAATACGGCTAATCTAAAATCCATACCATATAACCATAGATCCGATGTACAGGAGACATCAGACAGTTTATCAGGTCGCCCCAGACACTCACTAATGAAACGTTCGCAGCACGAAACTGATAATTCGATTGGCAGTCCACGGCTGGTAGTTTTATGGTGTCGTCTATAAGGTAGGGCGGTAATTACGGGCTCGATAAACAAACGTTCACGACATTATGTTGCTTACAATGTTGCTTAATCAAATGCTTTACTAATGTAGTTTAGGTGACTGTCTCAATGGTCGCTTCGTCTTCGGTAATATTTCGCTTCATTTCCCTGTTATGCTGTTGTTTTTCAGTAAGCTTGTTCTGCAAGATTTTCGATTCGATTCGATTTATTTTTCTTAACTCACTTGAAACTACTCGAAGTATGCATAGAATGTGTGTATCGTTATATCAAACTGGTTATTTATTTCGGTTCAATTATTCATTGAGATTTCAAATTACTTAAAATATGGAGGTTTTCTTTGAGCGGGAAATCATTCAATAGCTTCTCCCGCTCTGACTGGACGTGGCAAGAGTGTTACGCTATTATCGACTAAAACCTACCCGATCCTTCAGTATCTCTTTACGTTCCAAATCCGCGCTAACTCTTCCAAATAAAGCCCCTGAGGGGTGCCCAAAATATAGAAGAGTGGGTTTTTAGTCAGTAAAAGTCTGACACTATCTTCCGCTCCGCCCAAGAGCGCGGGATGTCATAAGATGACTTTCCCACCGAAAAAAAGGCTGAATTCTAAAAGTATGATTGGTAAGCAGAAAAACCCGAAAAAACCTCTTGGGTCACAATGTACAATTAAGTGGTCTAGGTCACCAAAACAAAAAATTAGATATTTATAGTGTGCCTACCGTCGATGTACTTGAGTACGAACTGGACGTCTGGTCCTAAGGCTGAGGCCACCTCCAGCGGCAACTCGGTATCTCGTAACACGTGCACTGTAAACAAAAAACAATTTATTACAAAAGATAGACACAGAAGAACAGAACAGAAGAGAGATATACAGTATTAAAATTTCAAGTTTCATAAGTTACAGACAACGACAAAGAGGACTGAATTCATCGTTAAAGCTTTCTTTGCTTTTCTTTTGATAATATTTGCTACATTAGTAACTATATAGTTCATAGTAGCCTTTGCTCGTGGATCATTCAAGTAGAAGCAATTCTTTTTTCAACATTTAAAACAAAAAGTATTAACTAAAATATGGCGTCAAAAAATTTCTCCACATCGCTGTCGACTGGAGTGTGGCCAAAAGACTGGCGGGATATGGTAAGTTAAAATTTTAATAATTAGTTGTTCTTCTTCTCAGCGTACCAATCACAAAACTAGTTAAATTCCGTAGCTGGCCCAGTAGGCCACGACAATGCCGTCCATTGATGCTGTCATTAGACCTTTATGTGAACAGCCGCCCTAGCCAAGTTACGATCGACGCGTTCGACGCGAACGAAACGATCGTAACTTGGCTAGGGGGGGGCAAGTTGTTTAATAAGTAGTATATTGTGTTATTCGGTTGCAAGTAAAATAGTCTACATTTTAAACTAAAAACAAACTTTTAACTTTGATTTAAAAAATAAAATGGTCAACAACAAGATAATTACAAAAAACAACATCAACGCAAAACGTTCAGATACCTAATTTAAAAGAATATCATTCAAACGAGCCCCTTTCATTACGTCAACGAGGATTGTCTGACTTTTAAAATCACGAAAGAAAAAATAAGTGAAGATTTTTTTCAGAGTTTGAATTGAAGTCATTACGTCTCGAGGGACCACGTCGTCGGCACACAAAACAGATTCCCATCTGATTGTTTGATTAAAACCGACCTTAAGTAAATATGCTGATAATGATTCCATTATAATATAAGTAGGTACATGGATACCACTCAGGATAGTAGATCATTTAAGGGGTGACCTGACGGTTTCAAACTAGCGTCCCAACCAAGGTGACCTTGGTTTATGTGTTTGGTTTGTGTTGCGGCTACATGGATGTAAACCACGCGCCAACACGTTCAGTGGTTGGAAAAACGCACCTCCCAACCAAGGTCGTAAAATTCATGGATTACAACAGCTGTCTACACGGATTGAAACTAGCAAGGTCACCTTGGTTGGGACGTTGGTTTGCAACCGTCTGGTCACCCCTTTATACATCATCCAGAGCGGGGGATGTCATAAGATGATTTTCCCACCGGGAAAAAAAAATAAAAAAGAAAGAACAAACGACTGGGTTTTAGTCCGTAAAAGTCTGACACGCCCTCCCGCTCCTTCCAAGGGTGGCAGATGTCATTAGATGATATCCCGCCTAAAAATATAAACGGTTGCAAATCAGGTTTTATTGAACAGGTCTGGTTTGAAAAACTCAAGAAAATTTCGCGGTCTACGCTGGTGCTTTCACCTTAATATGAAATTTTAGTTGAAGGCAGCGATTCCAAATAATGTTTTCGGAAAGAATCTGTTTGCGCATTTCGCTAACTTTGTCAACTGGCAAGCTGACATACCTTCATTTCATTGAAATTTTCCAAGATTTTTCCTCGGAACCAGGTGTTCACATTTTTCTCTTTAATTTACTTATTTGAAGTCGCTTGCCGACGTTCCGATATTCCACTTAAGGCTCGCTCCGTATTTCCGATTTTCTGATCCGATTGATTACTCGTTGAGTTCGATAAGACCTGGATCTAGAATAGTGATCTAATTTTTTAAGAGCGCTTATTAGCTTTCTGAGCTTTTATAAAGAGTTCTAGTAGTAGTCAGCTCCCCTAGCCAAGTTACAACCGTTTCGTTTCGATTCCCTTTTCGTTGATCGCCTCGAGTCGGCCACGCCTCCGATTTTTTTGTTCTGACATCATCTCAACGCTCAGTCACGTGGTCAGAACAAAGGAATAGGAGGCGTAGCCGACTCGTGGCGATCAACGAAAAGAGAATCGAAACGAAATAGTTGTAACTTGGCTAGGGGGGCAGGTATGTAGATACACCAAAGAAGTAGGCACTTAGGCAACATACGAAACGCACATACTGACAATAGTATGTTCAGAATCGGCTTCTGAATCGATTTCAGCTATTTTTAAAGTAGGTAATTTTTTATCCTAAAATAATCAAAAATAGTTTTAGGTTAACAAATTAAATACATATTTTGTTAAATTCATGATAAATCTTAATTGCGTCACTCGCGGGTTTTTTTGTACGTGCATACCTACATATCAATACCGATGCCCATCTAATATGATGCGTCGATGCCATAGGTAGGTCCTATTAAAACATGTAGATATCTAATTTCCAAGTATCTAAAGACACTTTAAAAAGAACTCAATAGATAGATTCGTATAAGCCCAAAAGCCAACATCCCTATAGAACCTATCTCCTTCAATCTATCTCAAACACAAATAATTGTAATTGGACTTTTACAGAGTAAACAAACCCTTCCCTTCAAAGAGACAATTTTACTGATTTATATAACGAAGTTGTTCGAGAGGTAACTACTCATTGTTCTCTCCATTAAACAAGGCGGTCGGCACTTGATTGTTTGAACAAGCGGAGACGGCCAGGCCTGACTAAACCAATTGCTCGAACCCAGTGCCGGTTTAAGTCAGCTTGGGGCCTGTAGCAAATTCTACCAAGGGGCCTCCCATACTTATATATGACAACGAATTAAAACTCCTATAACATACTTTTCAAAAAGGGGGCCGGGGCCCATAGGTAGCGATGGGTCCATAGAGAAGGTGCCTACATTGTCTTTATGTGAAATCTAGAAGTAATTAGAATTCATGTAACACAGTTATCTTTTTTTTAAGGTGGGAAATCATTCAGTGACATTTCTCGCTCTAGGGTGGAGCTAGAGAGCGAGAGGATTAACTGACTAAAACCATCATCATCATCATCATCATTTCAGCCGACAGAAGTCCACTGCTGGGCATAGGCCTCCCCCAAATGTCGCCACAAAGAACGGTCCTGTGCGTCTTGCATCCATCGGATTCCCGCAACCTTCACCAGGTCATCGGTCCAACCTGTAGGGGGCCTTCCAACACTGCGTCTTCCGGTACGCAGTCGCCACTCCAGAACCTTTCGGCCCCAACGGCCATCTGTTCTGCGAGCAATGTGCCCTGCCCATTGCCACTTAAGTTTGGCGATTTTTCGTGCTACGTCGGCAACCTTGGTTCTCCTGCGGATATCTTCATTTCAGATTCGATCACGCAAGGAAACTCCAAGCATAGCCCTTTCCATTGCCCTTTGAGTGACTTTGAGCCTTCTGATGAGGCCTATTGTGAGCGACCACGTTTCGGAACCATATGTCATGACTAAAACCATACCCATGTCCTTCAGTTGCTCTTTGTGTTCTAGGACCATGGGTTACCTTTTCAGAAAATACCCGCAGACTTAGCGGATATCGGCCCTGCTGGGCGTAGATGATAAGAAAGAATGGCGTAACTGACAATTTTATCAGAAATGAGATTAAGATGACATTTTCTTTGCTGATTCCGAATGTGTTAATAACTCATTTTTGACAAAAGTGTCAGTTACGGCCTTCTTTCTTATGACGGCAGTATATTGGCTTGCATCTTTTCATAAAAGCGGGGCCCACCCCAATGCGCGGGGCTCTTAGCATTTGCTACTCTTGCTACGTGTTTAATCCGGCACTGCTTGAGCCCCCAAGTTGTAAGATAATTTATGAACCACCATGAAATATTAGCGCGACCGCTATGTTGAGGAGACGCTACAAAGTGGCTTGGTCGACCCCGACTTAACTTTAGAGTAAGCTTACTAACCTACTATTGTAAGTGGCACACTAACTATTAAACTCAACCTAAAGTTTCAAAGGCTTGTATTAATAAATCATTTTCATTTGAGAATTCACTCTCTAAAGAGAGCCGTTTTATTATCTCATACGGTGTTTATTTAAAGAACTGTGAAAATCAGTTTTACGCTGAATTTGAAAGATTTTAATTAAGGCTTCATTGTCCCAGGAATATGATAAAAAATACGCTGAGTGGAGTGAGAAGGAGTATTAGAATTTGACTGACTAAACCCCACCTGACTTCTGTAAGTTGCCACTTGGTTTCCAGGGCGCAACAACTATTTCGAAAAATCTCGCACTTTTTTTTTAGGGTCGGTAAATCATGACAAATCTTGCTCTTGGGCTATTACTGACTAAAATCCCACCCCTGTTCCTTCTTTGACTTCGCCCAGGGCCCCGGGTTTCGCTTTCACACTACCCGTGGGTCCAGTAGGCTTCAACCCTGCTGGGCCCCTACGATTTGCTGACATCTCCCTGAGGCGTGCGTGGAACAATATGCGCCATCGACGACTTGGGTCTGGTCCGGATGGTTAACGGACGGTCGGACGGCGAACTATCCACCGCCGCAAGCCCGCGCCTACGGTGGCCGGTAACCGCGATCAGAATCCCGGCGGCGGTTGGGCGTGAGGACGGTTGACTCACGCGATCGGCGCCGCCTCCTTTGCTAGCATTACTACTTCGCAGAAGGAGGCTACCGCCTGCCAGTCATCCTCGCTCCGGAACATGGCCTGCACCAAGACCCAGCGCGAGAGATCCGCACTCAGACAATAAATCCTACAAGCCATGGAGAAGTTTGATAATTACTCAATTAAAGTTAAACTAAAACATTCTTACTCGTATCTACGAGTATGTAAATAAAACACGATATAAATACCAACCCTTGTTATAATAAATACAACTATTATCTTTAATACGATACATATGTATCCAAACTAGAGATCTCCCCTTCGTGCCTTTTTATTTGATACAAGTGTAGGCAGTACTTTCAGATGCCTGTAATTTCTGTCATCATCATAAATATTTTTATAACCCCGTAATAAAAGCGTAACCAACTAAATAACAATAAACGAAAGGCTCAGTGGGAATTTTTTCTATTAAAATGTCTCATAAAATATGTTGACTGAATGAAACAGGGTTATACTTACATATTTCCTTATTTACCAAGTCCAATTAAGAGCCTACTGAGTAAATAACTTTTCCTGTTTACTTATTTCCTTTTCCTGTAATTTTTAAAGCTTTTACAAGATAGAAAACGTCGTGTTTGTATAAAACGATATATAATGTATAAATAAATGGGTAATCAAATGAAAATCAAATAACACTGAAAAGAAAATGTTCAGATTTGCAACGCGCCTACGCAAATTTTGAAAGCAATAATTACTACAACACATAATGTTTGCGTGTGCTCTCGCAGTAGGAACTCAACAATGTTGCCATATACTCATTAACGACTCAGTTACTGCTTTAACAATCAAAATTGCAATAAAGACATGAAATGAGGTCAAATGTCAAAACAAAAGAAAGCTAACGAGCAGGTATAAAGTCATTCTCACACATTGTGTGAGCCCACCCCTTCATTTCGTCGTCGCGTGCTAACCTTATCTTGACCATTCTTTGAATGTGAGTTCATTATATCAAATTATGGTTGTTATGTTGCAATTTGCGAATGTATGTATCGCTGATGAATAACAACATTAACATGCACTTTGTTCACGATGCTAAGCCATGTCTACATGACCGAGATAAGCATCAGAATAACAAGTTACAAACCACAATAAAATCGATTGGACGCGAAAATGTCAGACCTATATAACCCAACATATCTGCTAAAGGAATTTCATAGCTCATCAAATATGTGCGTATTGATCTCGCCTCTAAACTATAAAACAAACATACTCAGCCCCATAAACGACTTCAAAAAACCGAAGGCATCCATCCGTATCGTTTACGTAATGGTAACATCCGAATATGGGTGTAACACCTTATCTATGTCAATAAAAGATCTAAGAGAACCGTCGTTTACTTTTCCATATAAAACTAGCCTTTAGGCTGTCTGCAGACTGTTAACATTTCGCGCTATGTTTCAGACATAATGCACATTATAGTCCCGTATTCTATTTCCGTGGATCAAAAGTTTTGTCTGGAACTGTCCGCCGTCTGCCGAAGGCCTAAGTTACTAGTTCACGGAGGTTAGGGAGGTGGCGACATGGGTACTTCCAGTACACCATGCGTCGCATAATAAGGCAGCTCTTTGCACCATTACTCTGTACATGGGCACGACGAGTAAATATTTATGAGGCCCAATGTACACAGAGCCTGTTCGACGATAACATCTGAACGGATAATTACGCTAAAGTACACTTTCACTGTCCAAATTCACATACGGACTTGTGAGGTATCGCCGAATCTTTCCTGTCTATTAAATTTCCAGTTTAATCGTTGAAAAAAGGAGCCTGGCGTTCTTGAATAATTTGGCTAATAGGTCTTAAATATTTGTCTACGCAGTTTCGACAGTATGATTTGTTTATGTATTTTTTAAATTCCACCGATACGAATAACCTTGGTGGTTCTTTATAAGGTATTTGTACACTATTAATAGATTGTGAAATATCAGAAATTGTCGTCGGAAAACACATATTGCATTTAATTAGTAAAATTGCTAGGCTTAGTAAACTAAATTGCGGGTTACTCCAATTAAACCTATATTTTTCTGCCAGCTATTAGTCGTACGTCAATAAAGAGTCACGGACTAAAAATAAATGAATGTCTGTGTAAGTATTTATCATTTATCCTAAGGTCAGAACGATTTCTCGAGGCGCGCTTGCTGAGTGAATATGACATTTCGGGCATATCTTTCCCACGGACTGGTCGATCGGGATGCAATTACTGCCGTCTCGAGTTTTTGCATCGAAGTAAATCGAGAAACCTTTTCTTCCGAGATGTAAGATCATCGATTCTCCACGCGGTGACACAGTCGCTAACGGTGATATAATATGCAAATGTTGTAACACGGAAATAATGCGGTTAAATACAAAAACTAGAAATGTTCTGTCGTAATTGAGTATGGCGTTAGATTTTTGAGATAATTTATTCAAGCGTACCTTGTTATCGTGTGTGTCAATCATTAATTACTGTAAAATATGTGGATGAACAGTCATACTAACTTTTGGAAGTATTCAATTTGAAATTCAAATCTGATCTGTAGGCAATAAAATTGAGTAACATGGGCTATCAGAATTAGAATATATTGTAGAGCATGATAATAAAGCATGCCTCGATAGCAGAACCATTCTGCCATTTCCAATCAGGAAATACTTAGAAAAATTTACACGCGTTCCCGACCAAGTAGGCCATGTAGGCCGGTATCCCACGTCGTCGTCTTGACAGGGTTAGAGGCCCATCAAGTACGGTTAAGGCGAATTAAAGTGACATCTCGAAGTAACGGGGCGGTCGTTTTTGCCGAGACATCGCAGGCCTGTAGCCGTACAGCCGTGGTCGGCCGCGGTTCGATTTCCAGATAACGCGAACTTAACAGGATCCTACGCGTGTTTTTCTTTGAACAGGTCAAGGGATATTAGATGTTCTATGTCTGGATACAACTGTTTGTATATATAAGAAAAGGGTTTATATTTTCAACGGTTTTCTTGTTTTAGCTAAGGAAACATTTATTTAGTTACTTGTTTATTGTTGTGACAGTATAGACCGAACGAGTCTTAGTAACAGCCAGACGATATTTCAGACGAAGGCCAAGATGGCAGAACGCGCTCTACTTCTGCCGAAAGTACTGGCCAGGATTAGCACAATGCAAATTTGTATGGAATAGGGAGAGGCCTTTATTTATTTTTTCGACATAAATATCGTTATTAACTTATCAAAATGTTTTTGAATTTGTTCTAAAATTTGGCACATCTAAAATTGGTAGAACATAATGAACTGCGCGAATGTGAATACATAACATCCAGAAATGTATTGATTGTATTGTGTTCAGTAATAACAAGGATTTAACTTTTTTATTATTTACTTTTACCTGAACTGAGACTACATAGGCGAGATTGCTACTAACGCGTGAAAATAGTACTTAGAGATTTGTTAGCTTAAAGTTGTTTAAGTTTTGTATTAAATAACACACTATGGGCCTCGATGACTGACAACAAAAGATATTTTTACTTATTTCAACATTACTCATCATCATCATCATCTTCCTGCCCTTGTCTCGTGTTATTTGGGGTCGGCGCAACACGTTTTTTTCTTCCACTCTGCCCTGTCACTCGTCATACTATCACTAACTTCCTATCACTAATTTCAACATTACTATAGTTTATTAACTGCAATACCAACCTAGCCTATTCTTATTATTTTAGCCCATTTCAGCTTGGCACATAAATGCTCTTCATATACCTACGTTTCTAAAGCACATTATATACATTGCTTAACCGACTAGCTCGTAATTACACATATCATAATAACTGATGAGGTACATATTCAAGATGGCTCATCTCAATTATCTCTGTCACGAACGTAGGATTGAGTGCTCGTCGTTTGCAGATAATCTGTCTAACGAGCGCCAAAACAAATGATGGCGACCATCTGGTAACAAGTACCTATAAGGACTTATGGGAGGCTATGCAGCGCCAAAAATAGAATACCAATAGGATAGACTAGAGATAAGCGAAATAAAAAATAAAGTCCCACAACCTCTATCGAAAAACGAGATTCCTACAGCCAGAAGGCCTCTTTTTTTGAAGAGGGAATACATTAAAAGACTTCCCCCACTCTAAAATGAGCAGTGCTGATCCAGTGGTAACTGCCCCAACTTACAAGTTGTAGGTCGCAGGTTGGACCAGCCAGACGCACTGCTTTGTGTAATTTATTTCATCACGACTGCTCTCGAAAAGGTGAAGGAAAACATCACGAGGAAACCGTCATGACCTAGAACCAAAAAATCGAAGACATGTGTCATCTACCATTTCATACTGGGCCCGCGTGATGGATTACGTCCCATTTCCACTCCTAGAGAGGAAATCTGAGTCCCAGAATGGGGAACAATACAAGGCCGATTATGCTTATTACGCTTTAGAATGGAGCGAGAGGGCGTTTCAGACTTTTGCTGACTAAAAGGCGACACCGTACCATACACGACAACGTATTTCTGCTCATAGCGATAACGTGACGCAGTCTGGCGCCGCGGCGCCGTGCCGTTTCACGTTATGCTGCGTTAGGCCCTTTGTGCACAAGATTACGCAAATCTTCGGCACCCGAAAATTCTGGTCTTTTTATTTTTTATTTATTCATTTCATCAATAACTTTACATTTGTGTCGAATGGTTAAAAATTTAACAATATAATAAAACATTCAAAAACTACAATACTAATAAATATTAAAATCAATTTACATCGACATGCTGGTACAGTAACTTGCCAGGTAAATAAATAAAATATCATTCCACATTATTTGTCATCACATTAATATCATAGTTTAAATACAATAATAAAAAAGCTAATTGTCAATTAAATGTAAATAATGTCAATACAGTGTGAATAATGTCAATAAAATGTAAATAATGTCAAAAAAAATAATAGTAAAAAGTAAAAAAAAATAATCATATAATGTCAGGTCTTAGTGACCACCGCAATATAAATTCATTGAGGTGCGCCGAAATTTTGTTAATTCATCAACGACACCAGAGGCGCGTAGTGCTTGCCGAGATCGTCGCGAAAAACATCGCTGCGACTTTCAATATGGCGGAAAAATTATTCGTCTGAGCCGTGTAACCACTACCTCTTCAGTGGCAGAAGACGACGACTCGCGTCTTACGATTCAAAGTCGTGTATTCGGATCGTGAGCTATCGCGTAAGGTATTCGCGACATGTTTTCAACATTAGTATCGAAGATGCGTAGCCTGGTGTTCGAAGAGCCTAAACAACGCCGCAATGTGGAAACATGACTAGGATCTGACAGAAACGCCACATCAAGAAGGTTCTTCTATCCCTACATGTGTATTCACGGATGTGATGCATACTTAGATGTGTACTTACTAGCTCCGAAATTTAAAAGGTTTAGTAATTAACTATTGAAGCTACTTCCACTTACTTTAACCCAACCCTAGCAACATACTAGGAAAAAGCTAGATGGACGACGTCGTATAATCTTTAAAAGCGTACCTATATCTCGGAGATTGCGTTTCCGACGGTAAATAAGACGAAACCACTTAAACTTACTCTTTTAAACATATAACTAACCAGTGGTTTCATCCCCGAGAATATAATATAAAATACTTATATATTACACTCACAGTGCCGTTTTAGTCAATAGCATATAGCATTCTACTGTTAAAAGATTTTTTGAAATCGGTCTAGTTGTTTTTTTATCATCACAAACAACACATATCTTTCCTCTTTATACATTCGTATATAAGTATAAATGAGATTTACTTCATCCTGTTGACGAAGCCTACGACAAAGCCTTTGATTCGATCGAGACCTGGTCTGTACTGCAGTCACTCCAACGGTGCCAAATTGACTATCGGTACATCGAAGTGTTGAAATGGTTGTACAGAGAAGAAAGAGGTCAATCGTTGAATCCGACTCGGCAGGGCAGCGTTCGGTAAGCTCCACGGTATCTTCTGGGCAATATACCAGTGTCTCAAGACGAAAGTCTTATGACCAGTGTTGCCAGTGATGACATATGGTTCCGAAACGTGGTCGCTTACAATGGGTCTCATAAGAAGACTTTAAGTCACCCAAACGGCAATGGAAAAGGCTATGCTCTGAGTTCCTTGCGTGATCACATCAGAAATGAAGATATCCGCAGAAGAACCAAGGTTCCGACATAGCTCGAAAAATCGCCAAAGTTAAGTGAGCAGGGCACATTGTATGCAGAACAGATGGTCGATGGGAATGATATAGCGTTGTGGGGGGCTTACAAGGTGGACCAATGACCTGGTCAGGATCGCGGGAATCCGATGGATGCGAGACGCAAAAGAGCTGTCGTTGTGACGACGCTTGGGTAAGGCCTTTGTTCAACAGTGGACAACTTTTGGCTGAAATTATGATGATGTTATAAGTATAGAAAACTTCCGCTCCAATTCTATTAAATCTCAAACCAAAATTTAGTAAGATTCGAAAATTAAAGCAATATTTTCAAAAGAACCGTGATAGGAAGCTGCAGCGGACGCGAGGAAATAATGTATAATGCAACAAAAGAAAAACTAAACATAACATACGAAAGAAAACATTGGCCAAACCAAACACTACTTGTGGATTGTTTCGCATTCTTAGACAGGATCCATTGTCTTGTAACACATTCCATTATAAAGGAATGCTTTACATATTGTGTTTTTTGTAACAAAACTGTATAGAATCATATTCGATCTTAGCTATAGGTAGAACAGAGTCTAGGGCCTCTGTGATAGGCCACGAGCTTTTAAAGCTATCCACTTTATGACTTAAAGCGAACTGTTAAAGGGATGGAGCTTTATAGGCTGTATATTAATTTATATCCATCCCTCTTTGTCATTCGCACGCCTGACTTAAGGCCCCTGAACAGTCTGTAAAAAGAGCCTAAAGTAGTAATTCTGAACTGCCAACACCAGCCAAAACTGCGCTAATCTTATAGTAAGACTATGTCACAAAAGTTTTCTAATCTAACTTTTGGATTGTCGGCACCTAACTAACATGTCAATAGTGATTTTGGGTAAACTCTGGGATACGAAAACCCGCTTGTCATCTCGCCTGCACTGTTTACACGGAAGTACCTATGTAATAAGAACAACACACGGTGAAGATGCTAAGTATAGAAGTCCATTGCTTTATAATAATTGTGTCCTTTTCTACATTTTTTTAAATTCTTTCTATATTGTATTAATTGACATTTGAAAATTGTATTTTCTTAATAAATTGTGACCGTGGACAGACCGCATTGCTCGCAAAAAAGATGGTCGATAAGGCCGAAAGGTTCTGGAATGGTGATCACGTACCGGAAGAAGTAGCGTTCAGCGAATACATCCTACACTAATACGCAAATGAGATAGATAGATATACTGTTTATAGATACTGTTTATATACACCATAAAAGATTAAAGAACAGTAGGAGCTTGAAATTAATAGGGTGTAACAAAGGGTGGTCTATCTTAGTTTATTTTTTATTTCTTTATTCTTGATAGGTTCGCGCTTGACTGCCATCTCACCTGATGGAAAGCGACGATGCGGTCGGCGATGGAACACGCTTACCTAGAAGTAACCTATTCACTCTTGACTTAAAGATTTCCGGGTTGTAGCTATCAGGAAACACGTATCTTAGTATAGGATCCCCACAGTATTTCATATTAAGAGTAGAGAGAGAGAGACTGACTCAGTAAACGTTGTTCTGGCATATAAATTATCAAATAAAAAAATAGGGGATAGGGGTAGAAGAGTATAAAATAGCCTAAGTATAGCCTAGCCTGGGCTACCCATGTATATAAATACCTTTTTACGTTTTAAGCATTATGGAACTTCCACTATTTAAATATAAACTCCGTAACTTTTTAATTGATAAGGCTCACTACATTACTAATTTTTAAGGTTCCGTACCTCAAAAGGAAAAAACGGAACCCATATAGGATCACTTTGTTATCCGTCCGTCTGTCTGTCTGTCAAAACCCTTTATCGGGAACGCGTGGAGGTACCGAGTTTAAATTATGCTCAGGTCTGCATGGAGGTATCGAGTTTAAATTATGCTCAGGTCTGCGCTACCTTGAAGCTGTGAAAAAATCAAACTTTTGAGTTAACAAAAAATAAATATACAGACGTTTATGTCGCAAAAAAACGTATATTTTGAAACTCTCAAGTAAATCAAAATTCATAGGAAAATTCCCGTTGAACTAGAATCCTGAAATTTGGCATAGAGCAAGGCACAAGTATAGGAAAAAATCTGAAAACTGTAAATTTGTAGTTTCGACACAAAAAAAAACATTTTTTGCGATTCGGAAAAATCTTCGTAACTCAATTCGGAAATTGAACTGTTTTTTTTTCAAAGGTAAGTTCGTACGGAACCCTCAGTGCGCGGTTCCGACTCGCACTTGCCCGGTTTTTTTGATTTGCGATGCATACTATGTCGAAAATAATTTCCTCGGACTGATGTGCGGCTTGAATGACCGGCCACACGTTCAAGTAAAGCCGTGCAAGCCAAGTTTGCGCAGTCCAAATCTTCGGTAAGTCAACGAATGCACAAGCAGCGTTTCCGGGACAGCGCGAGCTACCGTCTTGCCGTGCACACGCACTTGCTTACCTGCGCAAACTGGTTAGTGCAGGCATGCTCGCAGGCAAGACGAAGCGTGTAGCCGAGCTATTAGGGGCTGAATTTTCAAGGCTCTCCAGCCTTGTGCAAACTTTCACAATCTTAATCCCAGTAGTTTCGACTGTACGATATACGATACTGCTGATATGTCGGTCAGTAAGCTTCGTCTTTTATATAAATAGATAAATGCATTAATCTCTACCACACACGGTTAAAATACGAAATATATAAAATCTTCTTGTTCCTTCCAAAATGTGGTTATAAGATGGCATATTTACCTACTTATATTAAAATAGTAAGATTAACATAAACCAACGTTCGCTCACTATCTTCAGTTACGGGCACATAAAATATATATCGGCTTCGTCGTGTGATTTGCTTTATTCAAATGTACATAAATCAATGGCTGGCAATATTGTGAAATATGTGAGTATGTATACTTGTATACTCTAAACTATGTAAGTATGTATACTTATATATTCTAAACTAGCTTCTGTCAGCGGCTTCGCATGCTTGAAAGTAGATTTTTCCACATAAACTTTAACCCCCGTTCTTAGTGCTCGCTTAGGGCATAAAAGGAAACCTTGTGCAAAATTTCACGTAGTCTCAGTATTTCCGGCTGTGCGTTGATATCTTAGTCAGTTTCTCCTTTTATATATTTATAATATATATGACTACTATAAATATTGTAATATCTTCATCGTATGTGACGACCCTTATATTAGAACATAGACAAACAAACTTAACAATGAAATATTCAAGTTTTATCATTTGGAAAAGTACATATTTTCGTAGCATGTAAATTGTTGTAGGCCACTAAGTAAAGGTCGCGAGAGCCTATCCGATGTGTAAAGAACAGTACCAGAAGTTGTAGTGATTTTTCGATGAAGATTGGACATAATGGACATTGTCAACAATAGAAATCTTTCGTTACTATGAGTGCACTAGGGCTACATCCACCGCGTTGGGAGTGCACTCTGACCTGCAAGCCTCGTTCGTCTTCACGTCACGACAGCTCCTGTGCAGCGAGCGTTACCGACTCGAAAGGCAACAATAGACACAGTTAAGTTACCTCCATGTTGGGGGTGCACGCTGAACAGCAAACACGGCTCATCTCCGGGTTCCCGGCAACACTCCAACACGTCGCGGCAACTCGTGTGCGGCGTCACCGGCACGTGAGTCGGCGCCCAACCGGCACCGCTCTCGCACCACACTCGCACTATCATCTGAGGAAAGGAGAGAAAACTTTATTTAGGAATTAACAAATCTCTATAGATATATCATCATATCCTTCTATTTAGTTGGTTGATATCTATATATCAACCACACACTAAACAGAAGGATCAGAGATGGAAGACACATTAAGAGAGAAGAGAGGTGTGATGATGAGTGATAGGACTCACACACACTCACTGACTGTGTGTGTGTGTGTGTGTGTGTGTGTGTGAATGACACTCTGTGACTTTGTGTGTGTGTGTGTGAATGACACTCTGTGACTTTGTGTGTGTGTGTGTGTATAGCAGACTAATAGTAGATATCGCTAAATCCTGGTGGTTATTTTGTTGTCAATGTAATCATGGTTGTACCTCTGTAGTATCCCAATTTGATATAGTACCTGATAGAGTTGTAAGTACAGTCAACAAAGGAGATAAATAACCAGGGTCATTAGACATAGTTGAAGTTTTCATGGAAACCGATGGATGGATATGATTGAATTTTTATCTTATCAATGAATTGTTTATCTACTATGAATTTAATTATTCGTGATTTCAGCAAAACCGTAGAGGCCCGGTAGGGCAGAAGTCTACTGGGCCATGGGTTGGCTTCTGAAAAGTTTACCCATGGTTCCAGAACGCAACTAACGGCATCTGAAGAAACGTAGGTGTGGTTTTAGTCAGTAAGTCTGAAACGCCGTCTCGCTCCACCCTAGAGCGGTAGTCATTGGATGATTTCTCACCATAATAAATCTCTACCTAACCCATCAGAGAATACCAACAAGTTGTTATGTTATTTTATGTAAAATTACCTACAAAGTAATAATTATGATTCAGTTTTATCTTTACAAATGATTTGAATGACGCTGTAAAGTTCATAGCGGCATGAAGTTTCACACCGCGGAGACTTTGTAGCATCACAGACATCCCAACGAAACGAGCTTCAAGATAAAGTAAAATAGCGGAAACTCTGATATAAGGAAATATGGCTGACTAGTAGAATTCCATCTTAATAAAACAACACTATAAAAGCCTTACGAAGATTTCCTCAGGAACCTTACATAGTGAAAAGACTGACAATTAAGATTTATCCAGCTACTGCTGCCGCTTAAAAGCACTTTTATGTATAAGAATCGTAAAAAAAAACTAAACAACAGAGAGACTTTTACTACAACCTAGCCGTTTTAATCAGTAACAAGTGTAACATTCCTTCTCACTCAACACGAAGCAGGAATTATTTGAAGAGTTCCCACCGGCAAAAAAAACAGTACGAGAACCGTCTTTTACTCCTGCAGTTTAGAGTCACGCAGATGTTTGAATCTTTTCGGACGGACATGGCCAGTTCGGGAGATTCCTCTTTCGGATTCAGGTGAATGAAACATCCGAATGTCATCACTGTGCAAACCGCCCGGAAGATACGATAAAGCAAACGGTGAAAGTCTGCCCCGCTTGGGCAGAGCACCACTGTGTCCTCGTGGAGGCGATCGGCGGAGATAAGCTCTCGTGCATGGCCCAGATTCAACGTTTCTAACCCTGGACCGGGGTAAGAAGGATTGAGAAGCGGTCACATCCTGCGAAACAGTATTTTACGAACGATTATTTGTTCTGTGTCTAGGTGTAATTTATCTATAATATATATGTTTTAAGAAATATATAAGTAGGTTTATCAGTTATCTAGTACTTATAACACAAGCTCTGCTTAGCTCGGGACTAGGCGGCGTTGTGGAATATTATTATTCTTTTATTCGTTCATTTGCGAGAGCAGTGGTGGCCGAGTGGTAACGACCCCGACTTACGAGTTGTAGGTCGCGGGTTCAAAACCAGCTTTGTGTAATTTATTTCATCACTACTGCTCTCAAAACGGTGAAGGAAAACATCGTAAGGAAACCGGCATGTTCTAGAATCAAAAATTCGAAGACATGTGACATTCACCAATCCGCACTGGGCCCGCGTGGTGGATTACGGCCCATTCCTTCTCCTAGAGAGGAGGCCTGAGTCCCAACAGTGGGAACATTATAAGGCCGACTATGCTATGCTATTCGTTCATTTATCTCAGTACCCTGAGGTCCTGGACCTTTGGAAGGCGTACGAGGGGCCGAAACCAACCCGCAGAGGTTAGATAATTTTTTAGTTGAGAGGTTGCACAGAGGTTAGTTTATAGAACCGGGGAAGCCTCACCATGACGTTATTATTGTGAGCGATGGAGATGACCGCAACCGTGCGAGAACGGACATCCTCACACAACGCAAAAGGTAATTAAAGGACACAGGTGGATTTTTGTAACTAAAAATCTGACACGTATATTCGCTCAACACTAGAGTGGGAGAAGTTATTTGATGGTTTCACAACCCAAAAGAAAAAGTTCATCAGATTAGAGTTTCGATTAGTCATGAATGCGGGGGTGTACCGAAGGCGGTAGCCAGTGTAATTTCTCCATTGATTAACTTTCTAGGCTACTCGTCAAACAGGGTCCCTTCACTGGAACACACGCTATGTGATCAAAGAGAAAATGGAAAACCTAGTAACTGTACAACCTACGTATTTCCTTTTCAACCACTTTTTAACCGACTTCAAAAAGGAGGACGTTCTATGTTCGGCTTAATGTATGTTTTTTTTATGTATGTTTACCGATTTCTCGGTCAATTGTGGACGGATTTTGATTTTTTTTTTATTGAATTGTTATGCTTCCATATTGGTCCCATAGAAATATTGTTATGAACTGGTCATGAACTTCGAAGATATGGAACAGAATTCCTCATAGGATCACAGCAGAACTGTTGTAACAAGTAAAATTGCGTTATTTATACGTGTAGTCGATGACTGACTGAAAGAAGAGGGGGAATATATTGAACTGATCTGATGATGAAGCCTGTTAGGCACCGGAACTCTGTAATGAATTAATTTAAAAAATTGTTTGGTACCATTAGAATTGTCATGAGATGCACTCTGGCTATAAGGTATTTTAATATGGCTGAGGGGTACTTTTTAGTCGTGGTACCATAACTAAAAAGTGTAAAATAAAAAGTTTTTACAAAAAAAATACAACCGACTTCTATGTAAAAAAAAAAACCTGAAAAGTGCAAAATAACTTTAATTTCGAAAGTCGGTGTTAAATAACAAAGAGACTAAACTATTATAGAAACACCGACTTCCGAAATTAAAGTTATTTTACACTTTTCAGTATTTTTTTTACATTGAAGTCGGTTGTAATTTTTTTGTTAAAAGTTTTTATATAAATCGCGATAGGATGCGAATGTTACTTTGAAAATATTTCCAAAGGCCGCCCGTTCGGCTCGGGACACATCGGACGTACACTTTAATCAATCACTGCAGCTTATAGACATAGGACTCTACAAAATCACGGTACAGCACCATTTTTTGAAGTGCGAAATCATCAAATAGCTCGAGAGTGTTAAAATTTTATTGACTAAAACCCACCTATATTTCTTCAGTTTGCCATCTGCGTTCTGGAGCCACGGTAACTGTTTCAAACAATCCCACAAACGCTACAGCACCTGACTTTCCACTCCTTACATGCAGCCAGCACCCAAATATTCATCATCATCATTTCAGCTGAAAGACGTCCACTATTGGACATAAGCCTCCCCTAAGTGTCGCCCGGTTCTATACGTCTCGTATCCATCGGATTTCCGCGACCTTTCGGCCCCATCGGCCATCTGTTCTACGACCAATATGCTCACTACCACTAAGTTATCCTAGCCTAAACATTACATTACTATAATAAGCAGCCACCTAAATCTCAAAATTAGCAGCACAATGAGAAATCTAACACATAACTGCACTCCAAAACAATATCCACAGTTATATGCGTGATAATTCACATTCTAATACACCATAAACTGTATCAGCCGCAAGAGAACCTAATAGGGAACTCTGGCCTTATTCTGAACACAATTTGTCCAGGTCC
This sequence comes from Mythimna vitellina, assembly GCA_949316375.1. Taxonomy (NCBI): domain Eukaryota; kingdom Metazoa; phylum Arthropoda; class Insecta; order Lepidoptera; family Noctuidae; genus Mythimna; species Mythimna vitellina. The sequence goes on from OX438697.1 coordinate 14,384,469, forward strand.
CATTCATTCGCTAATGTGATCGTAATAAGTCCAAAACGCATTTGGAATTCTCAGAATGTAAGTGCAACTTGTGTGGTTTTAATGAATGCAGCGCATATTGGGAAATAGTTGTTGTGAGCTGCGTGTTTTATAAACACTCAATAGATACGTAGTGCACGAATTAAATTCAATTACTTGTACTAACAAGTCCTTTTTAAGACGCCATTATCTGAGTATCTACTTGGAGTGTAGATTAGTGATGGTCCACTGGTAACAGACCCGAATTACAAATTGTAAGTAACGGGTTCAAACCCAGCCAGGAGAATTTCTTTATTACACGACCACTGCTCTCTAAACAAAGAAAAACATCGTGAAAACTACTAGAACTAAAAATTTGAAGACGTGACATCTGCCAACCCGCACTGGACCCGCGTGGTGTATTACGGCCCATTCCCTTTACTAGAGAGAAGGCCTGAGTCTCAACAGAGGGATCATTAAAATGCTGATTATGCTATTATTATACTACTTGGTGTAACGGCGCGGTGGAAACATCAGGACCTTTATTATCTCAGGCCATCTCTCCAACTGTCATATTTTTGACGGTCGGAATGTCCGTAATTTGTTTACTCAGCGCCTTTATTTCTACTGTCGCTATCCAAATATATTTTATCCCTATTGCAACAAAAATTCAAGGCATTATGGCAGTATAAAAGTGCTTACAATTTTCTACACGCTCCACCACTGCAGTAAACTGTTCAAGTTTTCTTAGAATTTGAATTTGCAATTCTGATATATCCCGCTGTCCCACTTCGCACTGAATTTTATTCCAGTTAGTGGCCAGCCCTGAAAATATTACAATAGCTTACGACTACGTAGTATCTGTACGTTAGGCAAGCCTTATTAATGGGACAGGAACTATTCGGAAAGACACATGTTTTCTGGGCGTTGTGCTCAATACAGCTAATACGGCATGGAAAATCTTTCGAGCTACAAAATTTTGGTTACAACTCAAAGGCATAATAATATTTTCAAAAATAAACCTTACAATAGGTCATCTTTAGCCCATCCCTAGCGTTCTAACCTAACCTAACCAGACGCGGTTGAATACACTCGTCGTCATGGAGCAACTACCTATCAGACCTCCACAACCCAATTACTGGGTAACACGATAATCTTTTGATCCGTTTGGACAGATGGTGAGACTTCCTGGGTGTCTGACTACCAGTAACGTCTGTCAGAGATCTACAAATGACCACAGGGACCAATGGCTTTATGTGCTTTCTGAGACACGAGGTGTCAGTATTGTCGTAGATAAATTTAGAAAAGTACATATGAATAGAAAAAAACACTTTTTTACAATTTTCCTTTAGCTTTCCTCGCAGTTCTTCAAGTACTTCTAAAAAAACCTCCCTTATTTTGTGAAGATCTAATTTATAGAAGGATAATCTGACATAAGCCCCTAATATGCCTTTTATCTACTAAGCCAATTTGGAATAAACGCTGACTTCCGCCTCGGGGACCATTTAGGATGTACTCTAATCGCAACTTATCGCAAGTCGTGGGTCGCTAAGTACTTAATTAATCCTCAAGTAGCAGGGTCAGTTACATAAAATTAGAAGAAACGTACGAAGAAGTATACGAACTGCCTCCATTTCCCTCTCTAGTATTTACACACAAATTTTGAAATCGTCTAAGCTACACTAGAATTGCTATAGGATGGTACGGGTGACAACTGTCCGACTGTGAACCGACTCACTGTTCCGAAACATTTTAATGTTCCGAAAGATTGGAACACCAGTAATGTTTCAAATACATCATTTGGAGCAATTGGAACACTGAAACACTCTTTACTTTAAGTGACATGCAGTCATTTTAAAATTCAAATTAAAACGTAAATGGTGTAAGTATAATTAATGACCTGAACTAAAAACATCTGCTTTAAATTAGTCTCAAATTAAAATTCAAATAAATAAAACTTTTAGGGTATATGACGCAACGTAACAGATCACGATTCATAAGTCAGTGGCTGTATATATCTTTTGAGCCGTTGTTCCAAATTTTCCGTTTGTACCTTGTGAGCCGATGTTTCAAATGTTCCGTTTGTATCTTTTGAACTGATGTTCCAAATGATCGAACATTTCAGTGATCTATATGATATATATATCTAGTGATAAATGTTCCAATCGCAAAGCTGACACACTTTTCCCACATATTTTCGTCCTGCTGTCATCCTACCCATGGTATGTAAAAAAGACCTCAATCACAAATAAAAACCTCATTTTAACTGATTTCAAAAAGAGGGAGGTTATTAAGTATGTAAAGACCAAAATATAAATCTTTCGATAGATCGCTAAACACATGGTTATACCATTTCACAGTTTGATAAATAAACAACACAATGCAAGATGCAACACATTAACAAAACTCTCCCATAGAATCGTCATGAGCACTTAACTCACTCATTGAAGTTCATACAAATGTTTTCTGTTTGCACTACCGTCACATTCTGCCGTCATAAGCAAAAGGGGCGCTTCTGACTAAAGCATAAAATGGAGGAAAACAAATTCAAAGCCAAATATTTGTTCGTCGAAACTACTTTTCACTAATGTAACTCGAGAGTTCGTAAAAAATGTTTTAAAAAAAAAACTAGCTTCAACCAGCAGCTTCGCCCGCGGAAATCCTAGGGGATAATACTCCCAGGCCGGGATGAAAAGTCTATTGTTTTTATCGAAAAGTTGAAGTTACAAAATAAATAATGGATCTGCGGTTTAGGCGTTTTTTTTAGAGGTGAGGAATCGTCAATATTTCTCCCGCTCTGGGTACAACAGGAGGAAGTGTCAGACTTTTACTGACTAAAATCCACCCGTGTTTCTTCAGTTGCCCTCTGTTTTCTAGGGTCTCTTTCGAACAAGGCTTAAAAGTGTAATTATTAGACAGACATGTTACAGAATTACTCGCACGATATTAGGTACTAAATGCGCCTTATATTCCTGATTCTGAATATGTACATAAATAAATCAATTTTGTATAAAGGATAGATGTGCCTCTTTTTCTTTGGACAGCAGCATTATCTATCTTATGGGACCCAAGACCATGAGGAAGCGACTCATTTACATTCCGATGATAATTTGTGAGATTTTTTGTAATTAGCACTGCGCTCACTTTCCTTGTTGCGACGTGATTACACGTACGCCCATCGCCCATGCTTGAAAGCGAATGATGAACACGTAGATTTAAATGTACAATTGTTCCCATGTTTATAGAGAATAGCAGCTTTGAAAACATTTTTTTAATTCATTTCATGAAGCAGCAGCTAATTCGGCTTAAGCTTAAGTTAGCTCGTACAACTGGAAGACCCGGCAAGTTGGGAATAAGATTCGACGTGAGCAAACTTTTTGACTTGGACACCCGTAAAGCCTTTCAGCATGAGCTGCGAAATCGATTCTCTGGACTCGAAAATGTTTCGGACTCACTAGATGAGGAGTGGAACCGCATTAAAATGGCCTACACAGAGACCACCACCGTCATTCTCGACTGGATGTCTCAACACACGTGGAGTCTTATTGAAGACAGAAGAAATTTGCACCTAAAACTTCTTGAAATCCGTAATGTTGACGAGCGAGCCAACCTCATTATACAGTCGTCGTCCCAAAATCAAGGCGAAAATTGACTCAAAGGGTTAAACTCAAAATCTTCGGGTCCAACGTCAAATCCTCTGTACTTTCTGGCCCGAGACCATCTCAAACGTAGAGCTGCTGGAGAAATGCCACGAAAGCCCGATCGACCACCAGATCAAACATCAACGGATTCCGATCACGTACCTAAACAGGCGTTGGACTGGAATCCCCTAGTGAAAAGGAAGCGTGGCCGTCCTCGGCAAACCTGACGACGTACCATGTTGGCAGAAGCGACGGCCATCGGATTGACATGGACCGGTCACGATGGGTAACTACTGTCGACGCCCTCTGCCCTAGCTAGGGGACATAAGATCTTAATTCAAGTAAGTCAAGCAGCAGCTTAATGACTTGTTTATTAGGAACTAGCTTGTGCCCGCGGCTTCGCCCGCATACATAAAAAAATTATGCGGGCGGCTTCGCCTATGTCACTCAGGAGTAAAGCAGCTTTCTATCGGTGAAAAAATTTTAGCAATCGAACCAGTACTTTTCCTCCTACAAAACAAATAAAAAAAAAATATCTCTTTATAATATTAGTGTAGATTAATGAAATATATTTACATAAATGATTTAAATATGACTGACTACGTACATACATAACTACATAAAAATTCCAATATTTTGAAAATGGCGACTCATAGAATGATTGCGAGTTCCACAATGCACGACGTAGTTTTTAATTGTTTTGTTTGACCACGGTGAAATAAGATTAATTTGAAAAAGCGAAAAAATTAAAATAGGTTTTCCTAGACGGTTTTTTCTGCGGCCTGCACATCGCTAATTTAAACTTAGCTTTCCAAAGTTTAGCTTCAATAATATTAAAACTTGCCTTTTCATGAACAGAAGTCGTTTCGTTTCAATGAACTTCTACGAATGGTTTAAAATCTCAATATTTCGGAGCGAAACTTTATTCGAAAAGCTCCATTTGTGTACGAAATACGAGTGCTGTGCGGATTTTTCAACCTTCAGCACGGAATTTAATCAACCCTATTCGAATTTTTCGCTTTTCATCTGCTACTCCTCATAGAAATTAGTAAATAAAACTACTGCGACGAAACTACGCATTTGTTGTTCCTAAAAACTAGCTCTTAGTTTGTGCTTTGCTATTTTTGTTTCAGTTACGTAGTTTTCTAAAATCGATATGTAAAACCAAATTTCACAAAATAAAAGTTGATTTATTTATTTAAAAAATTTTAAACACACATTAATAAAAGAAAAGAAGAAGGAAACAGAAGAATGTTACTAAGGTGATGCTTGCAGTATACCTGCGAAAGGAGAGTTGGAGAAAATAGACATGTAGACACTGTGTGTTTAAAAGGAAAATTAGTACACACAAAATACAAAGTTAACAATGAAATAATATAAAATGCAAAAAAGATATACTATTATATTTATATGCATAAATTTAGTAAAATAAATATCACAAAAAATACATACTAAATAATATAATAAAATAATACATACTAATATGCAATTATGACGAAATAGTGTTCTTATTCAAGTGTAATATGTTTCTAAGTAACTGCATCTGTTTCATTCAGCACCTATTTGTTTTCAAACAAATTAAAAAGTCTAAACTCTAGATTATGCGTAGCATACGTGGGCTCAGTTTGTCTTTAGCTTTAGTCTACCATTAAAGGGTTGTGAGGGACCTATTTATTCAATCCTGTATATTCCTTCTATCAATCAACGTAACAAAAATAAAAGTACAATTCATAACTTACTTCCGACTAATTGAGAAATTATATGAAAGAAATTCCAAAAGACCATTTGCCAAGGCCAAACGTAATTTGAATTAAGAATGTAATTATTCTTAATTCAAATTACATTGTTTCTAAGTAAAGGTTGTTATATTGTAGCTTCCTTGTTTACCTTATCTTCAATTGTAAATTGAGGGAAAGGGCTCGTTCATTGTACACGTAAATGTAAATGCTATCGTTACAACAGCCTGTCATTATACGTGTACAGTTGCGGTTATTAATGGTAATAAATGTTGTAACGATAATAAAAGTCACTTTCTGTTGCAGCCACCATTACGCTACAAACAAAAGTACAAAACTCCTTGTAGGTCAATGCACCTTGTGCCAAATAAAGTATTACGGTCCATTAACAAATGTTCTAAAATATAGTAGAATAACTTTCAACTAGAACATGAACACAATAACTTGACAAAAGATTTTACAAACAAAATAAAGGACATTGTTAAAATTGGCTTATGAATCACCACGTAAGACACATTTACAATAAATACTAGGTTTGATTTTATAAGTTATTTTACTATTTATTATTATAACAATAGAACGGACACTTACGATGTATATAATTTTTAAAAATAAAAAATAAAATTGTAGTTTCAAAAATTTGTAATTAGTAAACAAGTGAGATTTCAAATAAAGAAGTATAAAGATAGAACAATTTTGTCTAACTAATAATATACAGGTTCATGTTTCTATTGACGCTATTATAACCTCAAACATCCAAAAGTGTTTTGGATTTTTTACAATTCTCAGAAGTGACCATGACTTTTAATTTAGTTTCAATCGACGATATTCATTATTAATTAGAATACAGAAAATAAAATCACGTTCCTGTTCGTTATTAGGCGAACGATGTATGAACGGTGAACAATATCCTTTCGGGGTTACCATGACGTTCAAAGTAAGATTGTTTCATTCTGATTTCCAGTATGGGTAAGAGATGGCGCTAGACAACCTGTATAGCTCTGTCTCTTACCTACACTAAAATTGGGCACGCCACAATTATGGCGGTAAGTCCCCTCTTTGAGGCGTGGTTGGAAAGACCTCACGGCGTCCTCACATTCCGCATGACGCAGGTCCTCACCGGACACGGTAAGTTCGGGAGGTTCCTGCACCGGATTCGTGCGGAAACGACGCCCGGGTGTCGCCACTGTGTGGCCCACCCGAAGGACACGGTGGAGCACACGGTGGAGGTGTGCCCCGCTTGGGCAGAGCAACGCCGTGACCTCGTGAGGGCAATCGGCGGCGGTGATCTCTCGCGCCGGGCCTTGGTTCAGGCCATGCTCCGGAGCGAGGAGGAGTGGCAGGCGGTCGCCTCTTTCTGCGAAGCAGTAATGCTAGCTAAGGAGGCGGCCGATCGCGTGAGGCAACGGTCCTTACGCTCCAACCGCCGCCGGGATTCCGATCCCGATTTCCGGCCACCGTAGGCGCGGGCTTGCAGACGGCGAGCAATGGGTGGCTCGCCGTCTGACCGTCCGGTAACCGTCCGGACCAAGCCCAAGTCGTCGACGGCGCGTTTTGTTCCACGCGCGCCTCAAGGAGATGTCAGCAAATCGTAGGGGCCCAGAAGGGTCGAAGCCTACTGGGGCCACGGGTAGTGTGAAAGCGGAACCCGCGGCCCTGGGACGAAGGCAACGAAGGAACAGGAGTGGGTTTTTAGTCAGTAAGAGTCTGACACTATCTCCCGCTCCGCCCAAGAGCGGGGATGTCATTAGGATGATATTCCCACCCAATAAAAAAAAAAAAAAAAAAACCCACACTAAAATAAGAATGAAACAATCTTACTTTGACTGTCATGGTAACCCCAAAAAGCCACACGCAGCGATTTTTAATAATGTCAACCCATTGAAGATGCTTCACTTCACGTAATAACACCCAAATCTAACTTCAAAAAGCAATAAATATAGAATAACACCCTCCAACTTACATCACAAGAAATTTTATACATGAGAAGTAAAATTGAAGAAAACTATGGAGGACAGGCAATTTACAAGGAGCGCGCGATATGGAGGCGCCGCTAACGAGTTGCGAACTAGCACACTACCGCCACCTGCTGGCACTAACGGAAAATCGCATTATTGGAACTCCTATATAGCAAGTGCAACGTCACCAGTAATTTTAGTGATAGCTTTTCAAGTTTGCCTTACTAACAAAGTTGTGGTCTGTAATGTGAGCAAACATTTATGCAGTTTACCCCCTGACAGTTTACCACCGTAGGCGTGGCTTGGCTTGCAAACGGCGAGCAATGGATGCCTCGTACCTTGCCGTCCGGCCGTCCGGTAATCATCCGGACCGAGCCCGAGTCAGTGTTCCACGCGTGCTTAAAGGAGATGTCAGCAAAACCGTAGGGACCCAGCAGGATCGAAGTCTATTGGGGCCATGGGTTGTGCGGAAGAAAAACCCGGAGCCCTAAAATGAAGGCAAAGAAGAACCAAAGGGTTTTAGTCTCAGTAAAAGTCTGACACGCCCTCGCGCTTCGCCCTAGAGTGAGAGAAGTCATTGGATGATTTCCCACATTAAAAAAACCGCTGAGATACAGGTTACCACTAATTCATATATATAGATAGAATCAAAACTTTTTCGTACCTTTCAAAGCCACCGACCACATTTTAAAATGCAGTACAATAAAAAATATTGCTTTGTATTGAGTATTTCTAAATTAAGTTATTTTATATTGTAATTTTTTTAGTGGTGAGAAATAAATAATTATTAGTTTTCACTGACTATACGCACAAAACGTTTTGGGAACACTATCATTGTACGTACAGCTAAGGAGTGGAATTCCTGCCGAAGTCTGTTTTTCCTGATAGCTACAGCCTAGGGGTCTTTATGTTAAAAGTAAAAAGGTTGCTTCCAAGGAAACGAGCTCCACCGTCGACCACATCATCGCTTGCCATCAGCAAGCCTAGCCAAGTTACGACCATTTCGTTTCGATTCTCTTTCGTCGATCGCCTTGAGTCGGCAACGCCTCCGATTCCTTTGTTCTGAACAACGTGACTGAGCGATGAGATGACGTCATTCCCGTACATTTGAAGTTTTCTACTAGCGTTAACGATTGTAGATTATCAACTTGGCTAAGCCCTCAGGTGAGATAGTGGTCAAGCGCGAGCCTATCAGTAATAAAAAAAAACTTTTTTAGGTAAAAAAATATTCAGAAATCATCACATTACTTCTCGCGCTCTAAGGTAAAGCGAGAAGGCGAGTCAACATTTACTGACTAAAACCAACATATGCCCTTCAGTTGCCTTTTGCGTTCCAGGTAACTTTTTGAAACGTTCCCGCGGTACCTACTCGTATTTATGCACTGGAATGTAGTTGCGAAGTACTTGCATCTTACTCGAATAATTAAGACGTTGGTGGCGAATCATTATCGTCTTTGTTTATTAAAATATAATGTTTAAGTACAAAGAAATTGTTGGGTCGGTCATTTTATAGCTTATTCTTGAAACTTACAATGTTATGATGAGCCTGAGAAATTCTACTGCAGCAATCTTCTTGTGTAATGCTCATCTCGAAACAGTCGTAAAATACAAATATATATCTGGCAGTCTTCATTACTGATAATAAAATATAATGATACAGAGAAAGACCCACAGGTAAGACCTTACATCAATATTTAATAATGTCATCAACTCATACAAAATGAATGCGGCCCCGACACGCAACACTGTTCCCTGAGTGAAGTGGTTACTGACAAACGTTCGTCTGTTAGATTTTAATTTAATTTAATGGACTGAAATATAATTAATTATTCCTTTACTCGTCATTAGTATTAAATTGACAAAGGTTGAGATTGAATAAGACATTAATTTTCTTAATTTTCAGGGCTTCATTTCGTTGCGAATAATTTGTTTAATTTGACATCTATAATCAATTTATTCATTAATATATCATATAAATTATATTTTTTAATATTTCAATAAACATATAAAAAATAGTGGCCCACCGGCATCGGCAACAGGGTCCAAACTACCGGTGGTTAGGGCTCCTGAGAGAGGAATCTCCTAACAATGTGCGCCGTGTCCAGGAGTACTGCTTTCTGGATCAGGCCCTTAATCCAGCTGCCTAACGAGAGCCTCCTTAGATGTTGTTCGAGGCACTTAGCTATTACGCCATTTGCTGTTACGACTATTGGCACAATGATTGCTCTATCCACTTCCCACATGTAGACAACCTCGTGAGCCAAGTCAAGATATTTAATTTGTTTATCTTTCTCAGCTTTCACGAGGTTCTCGCCATGAAGGACTGCTATATCAACAATCATTGTGTGATGCTCTATTTGATCTATCACCACTATGTCAGGCTTATTGGTAACAATAGTCCTGTCAGTGATGATAGATCGATCCCAATACAATGTGACGCTACCATTCTCAAGGACTGGATCGGGCACATACCTATAGTACGGTACTTCTGATTCCACAAGATTGCATTTATGAGCAAGTTGCTGGTGGATAATCCTGGCTACAAGGTTGTGTCTATGCAAATAGTCTCCGTTTGCTAAATGAGAATACCCAGAAATAATGTGTCGGTTTGATTCTCCGGGCCGGTGGCATGCCCGACAGATGTCAACCGTACCGTTCTTCACAATGTTTTTATTATTATTATTATTATTGATAGGCTCGTAGTTGACCACTATCTCACCTGATTGAAAGCAACGATGTGGTTAACGATTGAGCAAATGAGAACGCTTGGCCAGAAGTAACAACTTATTCACTCTTGACTTAAAGACTCCCAGGCAAACAGACTCTGGCATTGAATTAAACTCTTTAGCTATACGCACAATGAATGTGTTTTAACATGTTTTTAATTTTATTCGTTCAGCAGAATATTTAGAAAAAAACAGTAGTTTAAAATCCATTAGAACTTATTTTTAAAGCTACTAAAGTTTCCATAAAAGCTTTCAACTTCCAATGTTAACATTCTTTCCATATCTCAACAGACTAGAGCTCTGTATATTTACTGAATTCCTAGTACACTAACATCTACACAAAAAAAGGCTAAACAACATTGTATTAATTACAAACAACTTAGTTCTTTTACCATTCTACTAAGAAAATATCAAGCTACAAGGTGTTTCGAGAATTAAAAACATGGAACAATGCCCTGGGGCTTCCGGTGGCCTTTAAAATCAGCTTAACGATTTTTTTTTCTTTAATAAATTCGCGAGAGATCCCTTGTACTGGCCTGTGAGGGATTATATGAAACGGTGACACGCAATTAAGAGGGGTTTACCATTTATAAAGCAGGAAATCTAAGATTAAAGTGTCTCATATTTTACTGTGTGTTGTATGGTAGTTTCAGCTGAGGAAGTGGCTGACTCAGTAAGTCGCGAAGGTATTAAGTTCGCCTTTGTGTAGAAGAAATTGTTTTTCAATGATTGTGTGAACTGTTAATTAACTTGCTGCTGCTAGCGGCTTCGCTTGCTTGATAGTAAAAAATTATCCCAAAGGTACTCCTGAAATAAAAATTCCAAGATGCTATTCCTGGCCATAATCTCTAGAAGTCATAAATACTTGCAAAAACCAATTTTAAACTAAATTTAAGCATTTACCTTAATAATATTAATTTTACTGTAATAAACGGTAATCTTTTTTAGGAAGGAAATCATCAAATAACTTCTTACGCTCTGGGTGGAGCGAGAGGGAATGTCAAACTTAACACCCATTTTACGTTTTTATGTTTCTGTCGTGGTGAAATTAATAATTAGAAATCTGCCATTAACTGCTTAAAAGACGTAAAACGACTTCATCCATTCAGTTAAAATGTGTTTCTCCAACCAACAAAAAGTCGATTAATACTTATTGCCAACGATAATAACTTGTAAAATGACACTTTATCTTGTGGCTTTCTTATAGAGGAGTAAAGTAATAAAAGGAAAATTAGCTCTTTAGAAACTTTCGCTAGGAAACTATTCAATATTACATATCTGTACAAGTACATATAGTAGGTACTTTCACTTAGTAACTTTATGTTACTTATACTTACGTAAGCTAAGCAAAGTATAAAATACAGTCATTGTATAGAATGCCTAGGCATTACATACATATATGCCGAGGTCGAATAGGCAATCTATAAAATATTTTATCGTTCGTTTATTCTGCCTAGGTAAGGTATATAATGTCTAGGCATTATGTAGAATGACTCGAGGAGGTCAGGCAAAGTATAAAATGTAGGACAAATAAAACATCTTTTATCAAAATATGGATAGGAAGTATGGATAATCACTAGACCCCGACGACTCCTAAACTAATTAGTCCAAGAGCCAGCGAAGTGGGCTCGGTAACTTAGGTCACGCCGATACGGACAGGTTCGAAGTAGTTGACGGGGACTAGAGTGAGCGTGCAATCGAAACGGTCATCATGTTCTGTTGCGTCGGTTCATCCTACTTACGCCTGTCGTTAGCACATTGCCGGTAGAACATTCAGCATAGTGTAGAACGCTTAGGCAAAGCATAGAATAAATAATAAATATTTCATTACACGAACGTTTTAGACATTTTGTAAAATATAATGCCGGATTGTATAGATTGCCGGTAAAACAAATTAACATCTCTGAGATTTCGGTGTCTTAATAAAACATAATAATCCTAACCGAAAGATATTAAGTATCACACCTAAAGTCTTCCTAACACAAGAAAATACTCTATTTTACTATGTCTCTGACAAACTTTGCAACCCATGCTAACAATTAGTCAAATGGCCCTAGCAATGACAGAAGACATGGCGCGAAAATTCACAAGTAAGAAATTTTAATGCATATCATGAATTAACAATAGCAATTCCATATCGCTATGTCAAATATGCGAAATTTTACAACCAAAGCAAGACAATTTCTAAGTATATTAATGTAACGATATCCCTAGAGTGTGTATAAAACCTTATCGTCATTTAAAACAATAGAAGACCACTTCGTATTTAATGTTCCCATTAAAGCAGATACTGGAAATGTAACCAGCAAAGTAGGTGGATCATGTGGGAAGCAGCCAACCCAAAATGCCAAAGGTTGACAATGGTCAAATACTCACAGGCAAGCAATGTAAGTTGTAATAAAATGACAATGAAATATCTATAAACTAGGTACTAATTCTTGTGGCGAAATTCTATATTGTGCAATATTCAATGGGTGTGGGAATAGCAGGACATATGCTCACTCTTCCTGAGTAATAAAACGTAGATTGTTGAAGATATTATGCTATTAAATCATCAAGAAAGTTCCAATAAAATTGCAGTAGGGAATATGAATGAAAAAAATATTTTTAATCTAACGAGTTTATCAATAAATATAATACTAACTGTAAAAAACAATATCAAAATTGATAGTAAAGCAAACGGGATATACCAACTATAAACAAAATGTATCTGTCTCTCTCGCCAAGATGCCATTTTCTATGGCGAAAGTACTGGCGTGATGAACTTTGATGTCATAGACCATATCGAACTTCTCTTTCTTATTAGTAGCTTTAAAGTTTATAACTTCGTTGTTGATGAACATATTTCAAAATTTCTTTCATATTTGTTTACTAGTGCTAAAAACGATTATTTTAACAAATAAAAAAATTGCATGCATAATCCCTGTGAGGTATGTAGTCATAAAACTAGACGGACGTGTCTCGCCGTGTCCAAGATTTTCAGTTTTCAAGAGTTATAAATCGCGCGTTCAAATCCAAACAGGCGTTTTATTTTGTGTAATTTCTTTCATCACCACTGCTGCTCTCATAACGATGAAGGAAAAACGTCATGAAGAAACCAGCATTCGGTGCATTACGGCCTATTTCCTCTACGAGAGAAGAGGTCTGATTCCCAGCAGTAGGAACAATATAAGGCTGGACTTGATTTATTAATATTCTTTTAACGTTTTATAGATCTTACAAACACATTACGTCGTCTCAAGCCGTCTCCGCTTGAGACCTCCGTTCATTGTCTCAAAACATCAATAAATAATGAATAAGACGATTCTTTATTCGCAGGAAGCTCCTGTGTTATGTTAAGTTCCACCTAATCACTGTCTACTATGAACAACGGCCTATCCGTCCGTCAGTCAAAACTGAAAGAAACATATTGCCACGATAGAAAACTTTCCTTCATTTTCATCAGTTGCCAAGTGATAATGATCCTTATTTGGATGTTGTTAGTGTCTAAAGAAAACTTTCAACGCGCAGCCTTGTAGTTGTTGATAAAATATGAGATACCTAGGAATTACTTTTTATTTATGACGTGATATTTATTAACTTTCCTGAGAATGACGCAAGACTTGTGACTTGACATAACAGAAAAGCGAACCATGCAAATACTTGAACTGACTCTTATAAAATCTTTTGATGTAAAGTTTTAATTTTATTTGAAATTCATAGTTTTACACTTTGCTGCATAATATACTTCTGACCTGAATATAGAGACATGCCTAATTAATTTAGATTTTTAACTTCCTAATTATATACCTAATGCCTGATTAGAGGTCCCCCGCGATTTCACACGCGTCTTTAATGACTATTCTGATCCCGTGGATCATAGCGTGATATTATATTATATTTATATTATTATATAGCCTTCCTCGATAATTGGACTATCCAACACTAAAAAAAAAACATTTCTAACCAGCAGTTTTTGGGATTAACATGTGTAAACCAAAAAAAAAACTCTTCAGTGTTATTCTATTCTAGTATTCTAATAATAAATGTATAGATAACAATAATTACAAGAAAACACCCACATTTGACATTTAAAGTTCTACCAACTTACCATCCGCAACAACCCTACACGGAAAAACTTTTCCTCTACCAACTTAAAAAACAAATGACCACCTACAGGCACATACGAAGAACAAAATAGTTACTAGCAAAGTACTAAATACTCAGAAAAACATCTTTACTAGTCCGTCGGCATTCAATAAGAGCTTGCTTCCTTTATTACGATGGCAATAAGTCTACCAGCTGCCCCGGGCAGATGCTGGCGTAATTATTTGTGAGGGGTGACTGGCGTTAAGCAAATTTCTCATTATATGTTAGTACTAGCTTTGTATATGGCGTTCTTTATGTGATGCTCTTTGTTTCAAATTAAGATGTTAAGCTTACAGTAAAGAACATTCATTGTATTCAGATTGAAAGACTTCGGTCTTGTTTCTGTCTCTAATCTTAATAAAATTCGCCATGATTGCCAGTTTTAAATCTATGGACGAAAATAAGTTGGTCTGTACTAAGTTGTTCGATGTTCATGAATTACTTCTTTGTTATCATAATCTTAACCATTTGTTTGTCAGAATGTGGTTATGTAGGTTCTTAGATAATATGGTGGGCTTTTCAGTAGCGTAATTAGAGACAAAATAGAGAGACAATGACCGAGCGAACGCCGGCGTTCACTCGGGGTTTAATGAATTAAATTTAAACGAATACCCTCGCATTTTCATTTAAAAAATTACGATGCATGCAGCATCTTTTTGAATGAAATGTGTTTCAGGCCTCAAGTCCTGTCACTATCATAAAGGATCTCCATAATGTGTGTATCTATTATCTAAATTTATTCATTCATCAATGTTATTGTAACGAATTGTTAGTTATTTATTGTTTTCACAGAACGTGGTTCTAAATTTTTTACTCACCGGAATCATTTTTGGGGGACATGTGTGTTTCCCCCTTTAGTAACTGCAACACCTGAAACAAATAACATTATTTTAGTTTATATTTATGTAATTAATAAAAGAAAGTAAAGTAGCGGCGAAAATATAACAACCTCGTCGGCAGTTATATTTTAAAGCCGTTTGAGGTTGAGACTGTTGGGCCGTGGGATCCGAGCGCTCATGCGCTTTTTAAAAAATTATCCAAACGACTAGTTGACACTTCGCTTGACCCAAGGGCTGCATTTTACTTCAGTCAGAGATTATAATTTTTAGTATTGCCATACAACGTGGCAATGCCGCCAGTCTTTTGGGCACACTTCCAGTTGACAGCGATGCGAAGGAATTTTTTGACGCCATATTTTAGGTAGGAGTTATGGTGTATATGTAATTTTAATTAGTTAAGTGTTTTTATTTTTCTTGTTCTATCTATGTTCAAAATAAATTGATGCTATATCTTTAGTAATAAACAAACAAGAACAACAAGGTAGTGTGGTTTACCACAAACATCTTCATATCACATCACATCAACTTACCTATATTACCTGCTGTATCGATTTTGCTATATTAGGTTAACATTGATTATTTGGCATGTTGATGTCAGTAAACATTATTAGAATGACTAATTTATTCCTACGATTTCTGTTTTTAGCTCAACTTTATTATTATTTAGGTACAGTAGAAAAAATAAATTAAAGATTCAGCGATTTAAAACCACAGACATTAAAAATCATTCATAATATCCTTTGATAGTGATAAAGACGTAAACGCTAATGCTTAAGCAAATTATAAGTTACGTGTGGCACGGCCGTGGTGGCCAACCGGTCGAATGGCCTGATCTTGATCTATAATCATAGGAAGCTGGCTACCGTTGGACTACTTTCTTCCGATGTACTTGCTATACCTACTTTTTGTTAACTACTAACTGTCATTAGGTATGCAGCTCATTGGAAGTATTTTTTTTACTTTGTGTCGTACTTATTCGTTACATGCAATCATGTTGTCACTTTATGGGGCCTATAATAGACCCTTGAGGAACACTCGAAAACAAAGTTTTTTAACATTACTCTCAAGTCTCAACTGTTTTATAGACGAAGGATTCTTTAAAACCACCTTCATTTTTTTTTTTCTATAGGTATACCCATATTCTTAAAAAGTTACAGTTACATTTTATGTCAATATTAATGTAAAATAATTCATCATCTATTGTCTCTTACGTTTAGATCATATTCGCCAAGTCTCGAGTCGGGCGTGGGTTGACACGAGTCATTGTTTGTCCCCGACCTAGCCCCTGAATAATAACCGTATAAAAATCTTAACTAGTTTATATCGTACATTCATCTAAGCGTCTCGCCTTTTTCACGTCTACTGCTTCACCTTGGCAAGCAAATAATTATTCGTTTAAAGACATTTGCAAGAAGCTTACATTATTTCGACAAATTAATTCTTAAACAAATAAATAGCCGCTCTCTGTGGGTGGGCATCACTAAATACTTCCCGCTATGTACTTCATACAACAAAGCAGGCCTCTTATAAATATATTTCGGAAGTAATAACGCTAACAGTCAAAAAATTTTCCACGCGAACCCGTTTAAAGTTCAGAGTTCGTATTACTTCAAGACATTTCAGTGCACATAAGAATTCAAGGAACACATCTCGCGTGCTAAATATTCATACATTCAAACCGCAAACGCGTCGTGTGAGCGTGTGGGTGTGACATAAAACGTGTTATTAAGATTTCAACTCTAAAGACAAGTCGGCATAACAGAGAAGTACAAGCAGTGGTCTAATGTAGGTGTGGTGAAAAGTACCAATAGTAATCACAATGAAAGTGTGGTAATGACGACAGGAACAGTATGCAATGTACCACGATATGCAGTCTCTTTTCGATTGCATACGAACTGTTCTAAAAAATGGCTTGTTTGGATATGCGCTTTGGTGTCACATTTTTTTTTGCTCTAGGTTTTTACTAAAGTCATATTCAAGTCACAAACGCTACACCTATTTATCTTCCAAAGTAGGTCTTTGTGCTATTTCTGGAAGTTTAGTATTCATTATTTTTTTCGTAACGACAAACAAAGTTTTTATTACTCGTACTTAACTATTTTCGGGTCACATGTGCACGTCTCATGTCGAAATTACGTTTGGACAAAACAGCAATCGGCGGCGCATACACCACGCATATTTGTTTATTGTCAGAACATTGAATGGAATGGTGTGAGGTGTTAAGTGGGCATGGTTGTGAGTTGTGTAAAACGTGGCACGAGAGAGGTTGGCGGGCGCTCCGGTTAGCGGCACTGGCGACGTGACGGTGACGATACAAATTACATTCAACATCTGAATGGCAATGACGTTAGGAATTCCTGACAGCCAATTTGTCTTTTGCCGTACCAGAGCGAAGCTGTGGTGCGAATGCTACACAATAACATTATAATATACGGCCCACAGTTATGGCCGAACAGCTATAGGTACGTTATTTGTACTATAATTGGTATATAGAGACCGCTTTGGTAGGGAGCACTTTGTCGCCTCAATTAAGACACGAAGCCTGAAATCTCAGTAGATAGTTTCGAAGGAGCAATATTACAAAATCAGAACCCATAGCTGTGGGTCTGCGGTATAGATAAAATTAATTAGATATCTCCAATATTCAGTAGGACACCGAGATTCAATCCCTTATAGAGGGAATCTATTTCCACAGAACCGGTCGCAGTGGCCGGCGGCTCTTTATTAGCGCGATGCCTACGGGAATGACAAAATCACTGGCACGGAAGGGACAAATTGGTGGTCGCGCGGTTTCTGGAATGCTTATGGGACCGTTCGATAGTTGGTGGGGTCGCGTAATTTGGGCGTCCCACGCGTCGCTCGCAGGCCGCCGTCAGCGTGAAATATTTGGTAGCGAACGGGCGCAGTGGACCGATTTGCATACAATGAAATAAACTGATACAATCGAGGGTGGGTCTCTCGCTGGAAAGCTTAGCCTTCTTACTAACATTTCGGAAGTACCGTTCTAGTGGCATCCGATATTTTATTTCGGTTATTTGGGTCGTGATCCACTGAATTATCAAAGGTTTCCATCGGTCAATGGGATAGTAGAACGCGAATATTGCCTTCAAACGTTCCATATTGCAGACACTCCTATATAACTTTATTGGGGCCCCAAAACTTTATATGCGAACCTTTCCAAGTCGTGTAAAACTTTGTGTAAAAACTTCAATGGCAAAATATTTTAGTTTCAAATGGACCACTACAGAAAAGTAGAAAATATATACTTGTTGTCTAAGGGTCCACATCATAACTCTTGATGCCTTATCATCAGGAATTTGCGTTATAACTTTTTGGCAAAGTTCGCAAATTTAAAACATAGTATCAAAAACGTTTTCTCTGCCCTCTTTTTATAACCCTTGTCTACCAATCATTGCCGCCATTAAATCACGTTTCCAATAGCTGATAATCCCTATTTCCGAACAAGTCCTTTAATCCGGTCACTCATCAGCAGACCACCCAGTAAACGAGCCACCTTATCGTTACGTTATAAGGATTAAGTCAAAAAAGGGCTCCTTGTCGGCGATTCAAGTATGGCGGATCCAGACGAGGTAAATAAGCACATGGCCAAACGGTTCAAGTAAAACTATACTGATTTGATAACATTTGTTTCTTTTCGCATACCTACACATGTAGAATACTATTATATAGAGTTATTTTTCAATGATAAGCCATTTTTTTCAAGCATTATTACTTATTGGCTACTAATGCCTAAGTGGGGATCCCTTCTTTTCGCTTAATATTCTTTTTCCTAATATACTTTGGCATAACGATTTTGGTATAATTTGTTTTGCCATAATAAACTTTGCCATATTTTTTTTGGCATACAGTTTATGTCGACGTAATTATCTTGAAAGCTAATTTGTTTTGGCATAAATTTAAGTCGCATAACGTTACTAGGCCTAATGAATATTAACATAAAAATACTACAAAAGTTAGTGACAGAACACAATCGCTGCAAAACCGACTTTACGTAGTCTTGTCTGCCCTACCCCTAGAATGTAATTTAAAATCGCGTAGGCGCGTGGGACCGCCGGAGGCCTGCAGCGCCGGAGCCGTGACAGAAACCATGCCTGCTGCATGTTTCATGCTCGCTTGAATGCTGCATGCTTGCTTGCATGCTGCATGCTTGCTTGCATCCTGCATGCTTTTTTGCATGCTGCATGCTTGTTTGCATGCTGAATGCTTGTTTGCATGCTGAATGCTTAAAATAGTAGTCTGTAACATCATCAATGACAGTTCACGAGAACTTCATTAAAATTCACTAATGTCTTTGCGAAAAGCTCGCAAGTAACGTTTGACGTTTTCACGATAATAACTACAAACACATATAACTTATTTATATAAGAAAACGTATTCAAATTGCAAACTAAAACAGACATTTGTAAATAAGGTATGTAACCAGTCCCTGATTACATATAAAATAAAATGTAGGTATATAAAATTTTATAGGGCTTTCTTCTTTCTTTAAAATTACCTCTTTCACATTTATTAGGCTTTTACTGTAAGGTGAGGTTATGTCATTGATAAAGAATTAATCCTAAAGGTAGTGGTACTGTGTACTAGTGGAGAGATTCCTACTTGTCTGGGCCTTGTGCTCCACAGAAATAAATCTTGGATCCAACCTTGGCGCCAAGTACCCAAAGTACTTTAAGAACGACGGATTTAAATTGTGTCTCTTTTTTTTATTGTAATCGGCACCGACGATTAGCACTTACCTACCAGTTTTTAGTGTTCATGTCGTAAACAGACCTTGTACTTGGTGTTTTTTGTACACGCCTCTCGCAGGAAAAAGGCATGTTTCGCTACCACTAAGCGTCATTGTACTGAATAGGTAACACGTGTTCAAATAACAGAAAAAAAAATGACTTACATAGGTCTATGTGCTATAAAAGTAGTTTAAAAATAACACCACAGAAGATGAGTTTCACTCGTGTGTAAAATTGACCTTAAAGTTTCTGAATGTTAAGTTCAAGCGTTTTCATCAAGGCGAAACAAATAAAATAAAAAAACTGGGCAAGTGCGAGTCGGACTCGCGCCCTGATGGTTCCGTAAAAACTTACCTATGTAAACAGTTCAATTCCCGAATGGAGTTTTGACGATTTTTCCGAATCGCAATTTTTGTTTTTGTTTTTACGTAACAATAAATTTACAGTTTTCAGATTTATTCCTATACCTGTGCTATAAAAAATAGCTTTATGCAAAATTTCAGGATTCTGGGTCAAAGGGAAGTACCATATGAATTTTGATTTCCTCGAGAGTGTCGAAATATACTTTTTTTGAGACATATCCAACCGTATATTTTTTTTCATTAACTTGGAAATTCGATTTTTTTACAGCTTCAAGAGACCGCAGTCTTAATTATATGATTTTAATTTCAACTTGATACATGAACGCGTTCCTGAGATAAAGGGACTTGACAGACAGACGGACCACAAAGTGATCCTATAAGGGTTCCGTTTTTCCTTTTGAGATACGGAACCCTCAAAAAGGTTATTTAAACCAAAATACCGCCTACAGTAAGACATGACCTTTCACATTCGTCTCTGGGCTCGACTGATGATGGACAAGTACGAAAACCTTAAAATCGTGCAGCGATGTTTTGGAACTTTTTTCTTTAACCCTATAGTTCACGGTCATCGCCGGGGTAAGTTCGTGAGTGAATGCCAAATGTAATTGGTGGAAACGGCATTTAGCATGTGCAGTAGAGGCGCGGGATCTCCGATACTTACGCCCAATCATTCTGTCAATCCATCCATCTGTCGGAGCGCCCGTGGGAACCCCGCCAATCGATAAACAGGATAATAGTATTGAATGTTTTTAAGGGGTAAAATGGCAATGAAATTGTAATGTTGTAGATACCTATATATCGCCGTAGGGTGAGTGCTATTTTGTGGATATTTTGTAAGTTTGTCACAGACTACATATGTTTAAGCATGTCAGTAGCTCGATAAGCAGCTTTCTCAAGATCAAAAGTTAAAGAAAAGTCGTTTTTAGAGCACTTACACATAGCATAGCATAGTCGTCTGTATAATGTTCCCACTGTTGGGACTTCGGCCTCCTCTCTAGGAGAGGGAATGGGCCTTAATCCACTATGCGGGCCGACTTACACATGTTTAAATATATCTGCTGCTGTTTTAAATTAGAAACCTGTATGTCCACTCATGTGTACATTATGTTGTCCAGTTGTGCGACAAATAGTTTATATAACAATTTTAATTGACTGACTTACAGTTGATTAAGTGTGTTGCGTTATTCGATTCTGACTCGTATGCATTATTTAGTGATTATTTTTAGTAACAAGACAGCTCATAAATATTTGGTGGGTACATGTGTCCGCGTCACGGTCAGCTGGAGAAATCAGCAATTTTGATTTGATGACAAAACTTTTTGCTGCAATCGCTACTGTGGAAACTGATAGCTCAGAACTCAGTATACATAATTAAGTTAAGAGATATATTAATGCAATGACGCTTGTAATTAATTATGCTTGTACTTGATACTATATCTAATTGTTTTTTCTTTTGTAGGATCATCATCCGCCTACCTTTTGTCAAATATTTTATTGTCGACTGCCTATTTTGTTGTGGGAAATTATCAAATCAAATCAAAATGCGCATGTGCAGTTTCTACATATGATGCAGAAAATCATCAAATGATTTCTCCCGCTCTGGGTGGAGCGAGAGGGAGTTGTAGACTTATACTGAATAAAATCCACCTGTGTACTTTTACTTGCACTTTGCGTTCTAAGATCACGGTAACAATTTCGGACAATACAGAATATCGACTGCCTATCTAGACTTCCACAACTCATTCACTGCATAACACGATACCCCTTGGCATCGATTACCATCGTTGTTTTAATATATATACAAATATACAATATACAAATCTAGACATAACCGTTGTACTAAACTAGGGGTGACAAACCTTTATTGGAAAACGTGCTAAACTAGATGCTATTAATTCTTAATTAATTTGCAACCCAAATTTCGTATAACGTAAAGTTTACAGTTGTTTAATTATTGAACCTCACAACGTGTTTTTGTTTTTTGCTTTTTACTATACAACGCAAAAAAAAACAAAGATATTTTGAACCTACTGCTTATCAACCTAAATGTTCATCTGACATATCAAATGTTTTTTCTTATGAACCTAAACGTTATCATGCTTTATTTAAGAAGTCAATAAATAAATGTGAAAGTAGTGTGATGTAATCATCACTGCTGTTTAAAAATTACGCAGATGTTAAACTGAGCTAGTGTGCCTGAATAACTTTGCCGCGTGACACTATTGGCATGCGTGCCATAGGTTTACCATCCCTGTACTAAACTATTCGTTTTCTAACTATTCCGGCTATCCTTGACAGGCAGACGATACATATATAGGATTCTCCAAATAGCTTTATACATAATCATATGACATTCAAAAAACAATTACGTAGAAGATGTAACTACTATTGTTAAATGACAAGCTTCAGTACAAAGTTTCGTGCCGAAAATATTCTCAAACAAACGAAGACCCATCTTATAATATTTTCAATGCCACACACTCTGTTATTATGTTCAAGGCTCCAAGATAAGGCGAAGGCAATTCAGTTTTTTAGTGAATGAATTCCTTAATAACATAATGTGTGTTATCGTGCGAACTTTGTGGTTATTAAACATTTAAAAACAGTTGAAGTAATTAATGCTATGTTAACCTTTCAGTGAATGACTCAATGTTGAAAAATACCTTTCGCTCAACGATGTTGGTGGATTTTATCTCGGTATTATTATTTTTTTATCAAAAAGTTTTAAAAACTTTGGTCTTTGTCAGGGACGAGTAGGTGACTCCATCTCTTTTCGTAGCAGTTGTAGCAGGGCGTAGACTTTCGTAGAGAGTGCGTAGAAGACGCGTAGCAGCGTCTTCTTGCGTTGATTGATGTTTATTTATGATGAAGCGCGTTTACTTCGACTTCTCATGTTATTTTTTTTTTGTGTCGTAGTGAAATGGAAAACACGATACCCTTTTTATTTTGTCCTAGGGCCTTATCATGACGTATTAAAATGTCAGACCTGAAACGAGAAAGAGGGATGGAGCTATACACCCTCCATAGCTCCCTACGCTTTAACAGTTCAGTTTAGGTCTTCAAATAGATCGCGTTGAAAGCTCATAGCAGGGCCTCGAGCTGTTTTTCTGGTCTGGACTTTTTTCTTCCTCTATTACGCTTCATTATTAACGATTGATGGCTGAAATATGTACTACGTTTTGGACCGTACTAGGTACTTATAGGTATTATGGCACGAGGATGATACGGATGCCTATAACAATAGAAACGAATGCTCCGCTAACCTTTTGATGCATAATTCAAAAAAATACTCTACTCTACATTCCAACTGAACGTTGGATCATTTTGAAGTTAGGACTGTTCTCATTCTCATGCACCGAGATGAATTTCATGCAGCCTTTATTCACGCCATTGCATTCTAAATGAGAGCCCGAGCTCCGTTCCTTTTTCAATGAAGCTTTCAAAGAGCTGCTAAGCTGTATATTTGAATTTAGTTAACTTTAATTTCAACAATATAAAGCTTTTATTTAATTTGTGAGTACAGCTAAGGAGTGGAATTCCTTACCGACTTCTTTGTTTCCTAATAGCTACAACCTAGAGATTTTTAAATCAAGAGTGAATAGGTTACTTCTAAGTAAGTATGCTCCACCGTCATCCACATTATAACTTACCATCAAGTGAGATAGTGATCAAGCTAAAACCTATGAATAAAAATATATAAAATTAAATTTATACGATGACCTTAATAGTTAATGCCATAATGCCTCTTCACATAATACCACACGACGCACCCAATTGGACAACTAATAATAATGATTGGTTTGAACTTTTTACCGTAGAGGTTTTTTTAGGTATTATAATATACTTGCTCACTCTAGTGCAATGCAACACTCATCATCTATACGAATAAGTACACGATATTATGTTACCCAGTCTCGTGTATGAACATTAACATGAAGATAATAAACTAAAAATTAATAATCATCGTTATTTTAAGTTAACAGCATAAATCATAATAGGAACATAATTATTAAATATTTTGTCAACGGGATTGGTTCATCCTTTGTTTTATTTTTAATTATTCCGAAATAAAATTATTTTATACTAATTAATATATTAAAATAGAAGAATTTTTTAGTTTGTTTACCGCATTCGTCTCTAAAATTGTCGCTCGGGTTGGAAAAATCTTTCTATATGGGCTAGCCCGGTTCATGACGAATATATAGGTTAATATGTAACCAAAGACGAAGTTGACCACCGCGCGGTACCATTAGCGTCTTTATTTAAGGTCAATTCCTATAACATATTTCAAATCTGCGTAATAAATACAACAAATATTTGACAAATAAATTGAACATAAATAACAACAGGGTAGCTCGTATCGCTAATTGAGGAAATATCTAAAGTCTCGCCCAAGGCCACGGCACCGCCAAATGAAGGCAAAAACTATGAGTTCAAGGCACTCTACATGACTAACAATATTTTAAAACATAAAAACAAGAACAAAGAACAATATTTTAAAATCAGACTTCACATCAATCAGGAAAACAACCCACAAATTGATGTGAAAAGATCTTATCTAAATGACTCAAAGAACATAGGAACGTCGCAAAAGCAATTTCTCAAGTCTTTTTGAACCAACAGAGTCGTCGAATTCGCTCTATAGCAAAACTGAGACTGACAAGCGAGTCTCAGTACATATCGATCACTCTCGAGAGCCACAAAGCGATGATTGTTCAGAATCCTTGAATGGAACACAAAAACTCGCATTATTAATTTTATTGTATTCGAAACGAGATGTCGCCTTGAAGACAAGATCATTACAAACACCATGGCCATTGTGAACTGACCTCTCGTTAGCAGTAATAAAACGCTTCGATTACTAAATGCTTAACACATAGAAGAAGTCAAGAAAGGTCAAAGTAAATTGGTGGCGCTACCCAAACTTCACTCTCCCACAAACCTATTGTAGAAACCGGTTACAAAGAATCCGCGTTGCGTCATTTAGCCACGTGTAAACATTTTAATTGATGATATGCGGAAGACAAAAAGCTAAGATAGCGATCGGCATTTTGATGCTGGTTTAAGTATGTATATGTAGATATCTTTCAGTATAAAAAGTACGGTTAGAAGATTATCTACGTAGCGCTTGAAACCACCATATGTTTGGTTGACCGCAGGAAGGAACATCAGAGAACACTTCTGAAACAATATCAAACAAGTACAAAGTAAAACCTTCGGTGCGTAACAATTTGCACTCAATTATAGGGGACGCCAAGGAAATTGGAAATATGATAACGAGTTCACGAAAAAGGGAAATAGCCTTTGGTAGGGCAAACATTAGATATTCTTTATTCGTTTTACACAAACGGACAAAAGGGCAAATAAAATTCTATAGAGTTTCTTTTTTTGTTTTGTCTGACACATGAAACACATCGAGTCCCGCTATGTAAAACGATTGTTATTGGAAGACGCTATTACGATTAAGAGTAATTTACTTGTATTACTGAGTAATTTAACAAATGTATGAAACCACCTACGCTCATTATGTCGTCGTCTAGATTTCTTGCGGAGGAAATAAAATTGTGCGCAAAATTGCCGTGAAATGCGCGGTAGCGGATTGATATTAACGGCATTTTACAATTGAATTATCTCTACTAGATATAAATATACGTATTATGTCTACCTTTTGTGCGCATTATAAAATTAATGTAACGTTCGTCCATTTATTGGAATCCAATCGAAAACCACTGACTCGGCACTTATGCGGTTTTCTCCTCTGAATAGTATAAGCATTGTTACACGAAAATACGTTTTATGGCTACATTACAGCTTTTATGGCTTTATTTTAGCAAAATTGCCTCATGTTTTGAGGGAAATATTAAAATTTACGAATGCCTGAAGGTTCGTTTGTCTTCGACATTTTATTACCTTCTTTATTCATTCATGTAATAGCTGATAGACGTTGCCCGCGGAACATAACCGTCGTCTGAACACGACGTGGTTAGATCTCAGACCACACTGAAGAATCACATTTAATCTAACATCTTTATACTTAGAAATGACAGCCCTGGGTCTGAGACGTAGAGAGCGGACACAATAGTAGGTTGACTGGTAGAGAATACCGTGTTGCATTAAGTCCGCCTATGTACCACTACTGTATATGAAATTTAAATAAGCAAAAAAATAGCAGACGTGTAGGTTTGAGCTAACGATTGACACGACATAATGTGAGTGAATCATCAACCATACGACAATTACGAAGAATTTAAGCAGCATGGAGGCACGCTATGTATTCGTACAGATAGTGATGTATAAATTCCATACAATTTCCATTATTCACGTGAAGCTGTGTCGGTTCCAACCCATGACATAATTAACGACCACCAACAGATGGCTACTGTTTATGGAATACCATCTCTACCATAACCCTTGGAGGTTGAAATATTATATAATAACTGAACTTAACCCTATGTAGTGTTTAGCTATAACATCTCTGAACATGTCTGCATTTAGGTGTTAGTTACATTGAAAAAAATAGTATCACTGAACCCTTTTTAGGGTTCCGTGTGTTAAAAGAAAAAACGGATCACCTTATAGGATCACTATGTTGTCCGTCTGTCTGTCTGTCTCTCTGTCTGCGGTCCCTTGAATATGTGAAAAAATCAAACTTCTGAGTTAACGAAAAAAAAAGATATAGCCGTCTATGTCACAGAAAATGTATATTTCGACACTCTCAAGGAAATAAAAATTCATTTAAGGGTACTTTTCGTTGACCTAGAATCCTGAAATTTGTTATAAATTAAGGTTTTATAGAACAGATATAGGAATAATCTGAAAACTATAAATTTGTTGTAACACCACAAAAAAAAATGTTGCGATTCGCAAAAATCTTCGACTCTATTCGGGAATTGAACTATTTATATAGGTAAGCTTGTACGGAAACCTCAGTGTGTGAGTCCGACTCGCCCTTCAACAGTTTTTTTGTATCCTCTGGGTGAAGTAAGAGGGCGCACCAGACTTTCACTGACTAAAACCCATCTGTGTTCCTTCAGTTGCTCTTAACAATCCAGGATCACGATAACTTTTTAGAACATTCTCGCAGCCCAAACACAAAAAAAAAACTCTCATATCATTCTTATAACATAGCATAACAAAAACTACTCTATTTCCAACCCGCTAATTAAATTTTAACATTTTACACACTGTTAATTAAAAACCTAATGTTAATTATCGAACATCAATAATACTTCCACCAAAATGTACATGACCGTCTAATTACGTTCGATAAACATATCCTGTATTTCAATCATTTTATGGCACTTAAAATATTAGCCACAAATTACTATACATATATAAATCGTGATACTATGCCCTTAGGTGACACCATAAAAATGAAACCTGACTGGTGAAGAAGTAGGCAACAGTCAACCGAAGATTTCGAAAGGAAATTTTATAGTGTATACTAGATAATATTTTCACATTACTGCATTTATCTGCCGCTGTGATCTCTACCATTCGTGGTGATTGCTTCAGTCAGGTACACCATATACACAGAAACCCAATTTACACTAGAAAGGGCAGTAAGCAGTGAGCTGTGCTCTTTAGAAACGAGTAAATCATTACGTCACTAGCCTTCGGTGCACAGGCGTGAATCGATTTAAAATTAAAATCAATCGCACAGATAGTGATGATCGATGGAATCAATCGGTCGGTATGCTATCGACACATAATTAAGCTGCGATCGATCGCTGTCTGTCGATAGGCACGCCCCGCATCGTAATAAGTGTCGAGTACGATTGACGAGTTTAGAGCGACAACGATTTGAAGTCGCAATGTCAGCTGGAAATTGCACAATAGGTAGACAGTTTGTTTTATGTCTGTTCTAGTTGTTTGATATATAGAATGTCACTAACGAATTTCTGTAACATACTTGAATTAAATAACAATGAAATAGGTAATGAAAATAACGAGCCTGTATTAAATATGAGTAGGTATTCCTTCACCCATAATATAATAATAAATAAGTAATTTATTCCGTATTTCTAATTTTAAGCTTACATTTCAAATGTTGTTAGTAATTTGTGAGTAAGTTTGCTTAAATAATGCGAGTAATATCTTTAATTGAAATATGGACCTATGGCTATACGCCTTCTCCATCTTCTTCCACAACTCTCTCTCGGTCTTTGCCAAAATGTATCCATACGTTTCCTACTACCTGAATGATATCATCAGCCCGCCATCTCATTGGTCTTCCACATTTCTTTTCCATATTAGGCCATCGTGTGGTTTTTATACTACTTTCCCTAAGCATCATTGGCCAGGTCATTGTGGAGAATTAACCATTACCCCTCTTCACCCATATTATAGTTTAATATCATATGAGTTGCTATATAACCATAATATTAAATCGTCACTACTTTTTTTTTTGTTTCCGTTTCACATTTGTTCCGACCTATTTCCTTCAAGTTCAACCCGAACCCAAGAGCGTAAAAGTGTTTTTTATCATTTCCAAAACGTTTTACGGCTAATGAAAATCATTAAACACGATTATCTTAATATTTTAATTTAAAGCGTTGATTATCTTATAATTTATATGTTTTATCAAGACGATCAACGATGGCCGCTTCAGTCACGCTTCTCGTAAAATGTGCAGCCCATCCAGTAAGTCTATCGGCGTGGCGGCGACCGCATTCGATACGTTCGAGAGATGCAGCTTGTAAATCTGTCAACAGCCAAATTACAGCCACACGAGGGCTCCACGAAGGGCCCATTGTGCAGTCGGTGTGTGCGTGCAACACCCATTCGTGAGCCATGTTTATGACTCTAGACATATTCTAAATTACATCAATATTTGCCAATCATTTCCTTCTAAATTCATCAGATTTTTTGTTTTTATTTGAGGCAATGGCCTCCTTCCAGAATCTCTACCACGATCACTCAACGCGATCCATTTGACGACCTAAACTGTACTGTTAAAGGGATAGAGCTATATAGAGTGTATAGCTTCATTCCATCTTTCTCCCTCGCACGCCTGACATTTTACCACGTCATGATAAGGCCCCAGACATTCTGCTCCCACACCGTCTCGAACCAGTCTTCTTAGTACCTCTACTAATTCGCCAGTAAAACTCCTTTTTTTCTTTGCTTACGTTGCACCTACCTAGTATCTATATGCATAAAGCGGACGGTTGAATTTCAGCCAACTTTGTACCATGTAAGCCTGAGTTTGACACTAACATGCTAGCTAGCCAGCAAATTTCATTAAAACAAAATTCGGTCAGTTTATAATATTCGTGTTTCCCGAATTTCCATCTTCATTTAAGTTTCAAGCGACACTCTATTACAGTGGAACTGTTGTTCTAGTACTAGTTTTTAATTATCAAAAAAGTTACGAACCTTCGTAGCACCATGGCGAATTAAATACAGGCTGTAAGATTGTACAAAAGAGTTATCATGGTCCTGGAAGACAAAGGGCAACTGAAGGAACACGAGTGGGAGTTCCCTCTCACTCCACTCTAACCGGGATTTATTTGATGATCAAAAGGTAGATTAAATACTTCATGCTGTACTATGTCCTCTGTATACTTTACTATGTTATACAAAATCCCTATTATCTATAAACATTATAAGATTTATATTTGTCGCAACCAACCAGCAACATGTTATGAAGCTCCATATCCATAACCGAAATTATCGGATATCCGAAATAAAAAATATCCGTAAGCTAAATCGATATAAAAGTTTCGGTCAATTTCGGAATTCAAATGACCGTTTACGACAAGTTTTTGTTTGTGTTGATCGGCCAAACAAATGATAATCTAGACTACTTTTATAACTTGAAACTTCTAATATCCGTAACTGAAACTATCCGAAACCTTAGTGGATAATCCGAAATAATTTCGCAACAGTAACGGTATCCGAAACCGGAATAATATGATGCCTTTATCCGTATCCGGATCCGTATTTTCATATCCCTGGTCGCAACACAGACTCAACAATAGTTTTCATTAATTACTGTCATTTCACACGTAAAATGAACGGCGAAAGCCATAGAGTTGCATAATAACAAACAACGGCAAATTAAGAATTAATAAGGGTGTACGGTAACAGTTTTCACACAGTTACTGATTTATTATACAATGGATTAATTAAAATTAATTGAATTCTTTTTTCCGTCTTTAATAACCGAAACGTTTAATGAGTTATGTGGAACTAGTAATTGAGATAGAGAAGCTCATGGCTAAATAAAAAAAGTCGTACTGTTATCTTATTTATTTATATATTTTTATGCTTGATAGGTTCGCGCTTGACCGCCATCTCACCTGATGGAAAGCGACGATGCGGTCGACGATGGAACGCGCTTACCTAGAAGTAACCTATTCACTCTTGACTTAAAGATTTCCGGGTTGTAGCTATCAGGAAATACACATTCCGGCAAGGAATTCCACTCCTTAGCTGTACGCACAATGAATGTGTTCCCAAAACGTTTTGTTCGTATAGGTAGAATGTCCACCATGTACCGGTGGCGCGTTGCCGTACGCCTGGTGGTCCGATGATGGAACGGGCTAGGCGAAATTAGGTTATGCAATTCCGACACACACACTTTATTTATTTATTAAACTTCATGCAACATAAAATACAAAGGCGGACTTAATGCCTCAGGCATTCTCTACCAATCAACCTAGGGTGGTGAAGAGACAATATGGTAGGTGCATAAAAAGAAAATTTTACACGAAAAACAAGAGTAAAAAAAAGTATACATATAATTATAATGCACATACATATATATTTAATATAAAGTAACGAAAGAAGTATCTTCAAGGTACCCTTGGTCCCATTTAATGCCATAAAACAGTTACGTTCATAAGCCTACTCCTCGGTAACGGCTGGGTTAATAGATTTCAAATATATATATATATTAGATTCATATATAAAATTACCAACATATAATTTTTTAGTATGACTAATACTTTTGCCAAAAAAAAAATGACAACATGATATTTTTTCATTTTCCCTACTCCTTTCAAACGGCTTTGATCTTTAGAAATATTTATACACAAAAATATTGCTGGTTAAGTGTTCTTCGTTCTTCATAATGTACAGTCAGGGGTCAAAAGTGTAGTTGCACTCCATCAAAGCTAAAGGGTCTAAAATGTCTTTGTAAATAGTTTATGCCAGATTTGATTTGTAGCTTATCTATATAGTATTGATTAAACTTGTTGTGGACTATGAAAATTCTATTACAAAGTAATTTTAGACACTTTAGCATTGGTAGAGTGCAACTGCATTTTGACCCCTGACTGTACATAGCATATATAAATCAATCAATATTTTGTAAAAGAAATTGTTTTAAAAGTCACCGCGGCTTTATGCGGGCAGTACCTACCTACGAATAAGTGTGCATTTAACTCCGCCCAAATTTTCAAAGGGCTATACGGCTGTAGCAACTCTTGCCGAGGCCGGTCCGTGGATGGGTGACCATTCACTTCATACTGAGATCCTTCCGTACCTCGCAAAGCTAGGCAGATAGACTGTTGAACTATTAATAGTATTAATCAAGTTATTCGTACTGTAATGCATACATGAATAACATTGTTTGTGAATCCTGAGTACCTAGGGCTACCAACTTTCTTTTAGAAATAATAATAGTAGGTACCTATAACTAATTTTAAAAGAGGGATATTATTAAGAGTACAAATATTACAAGAAGCGTGCTCTTTATTGAGATTCTTTTTTTAGAAATCAAATTTTTGTTGACTTAAAATACTTGTACAACTACTAATTCACCATTTTGCATTTTATGACCATCATCATCATCTTCCTGCCCTTGTCCACTGAATTCTTCCACTCTGCCCTGTCACTCGTCATGCTATCAATAACTTCCTTTTCTTTCATATCACTCTTCACACAATCCATCCATCTTTTCTTTGGTCAACCATGAAAACATAAAATATTTTAGTAATATACTGAAAGGGCAAGATTTAATTCATCTTAATTCAAAAACAGAGTCAAAATATGTTAAGTAATTTAGAGTATTCAATTGTGTTTGTCAAGTCACTCCAAAGCAAAATAAACTACAAATACTTTTATGTTAGAGTACGTGGGCAACCCTATATGTGAGCTAAGCTAGGTCTGACTTAGGCGCGCCGCAGAGGCCGAGTATGCGGGCACGTCTTGCCCTACGTATGTTAGTATGTGATATGTCAGACTGTATAGGCGCGTCTGCTTAGAATTCTGGTTAGCCAGTATGTTGTTACTACATAGAACGGAGGTTAATATACAATTAACCTCCTCCCGCTCTAGGTGGGGCGAAAGGGAGTGTCAGACTTTTATTGACTAAAACCCACCTGTGTTCCTTAAGTTGCCCTTTGCAGTTCAAGGCCACGGTAAATCTTTCGAAGAATCCCACAGCCCTGGCAAAACTGTATTATCCTGACATTCTATTCTCAATTATGCGAATACCATATCTGCCAATTATACAACGCATCTTTTTATATAAATCCATAATGCTGCATTTTTTTTCTTTTTGAGGTTCTGAATTGGTCTTTGATTATGCAAAATTGAAAAGTCATGGCTTTGATTGATAACTTCAAACTGTCAAATACATGAAAATAGTATATTTTTATATTTTATACCAGCAAAATAGGCTGAAGGTAGGTACTATTAATTTGAATACAAAGCCCCATAAACTATGAATAAAAATTTCTATCCACATTACCATCAGCTGCCACACAATACGTTACCGGAAACGCTTCCACAAAACGAGGGTACTTTTGACAAACGCTGTTGACTGGTGTGAGCCGCTGTGAATGAGTGACGTCATCGCCGGACGGCTCCCATTACTCACACTATCATTCCGTTCAGTTGACCACCTCCGCGGTGACCCCTTGCTTTTACACAATACGATCAACGGCCTCATTTAAGAGTTTCGGAAAACTGGAATGAGATAAAAATGAATCCTAAACTACTGATTTTTTAGGGTCGAACCCTTCTGGGGCCAAGGATCTGATTCTGAGAGGAAGACTCGGCCCTGGTACGAAAGGCAACAAAGGAACAGGAGAGGGTTTTTAGTCAGTAAAAGTCTGACACTATCCCCCGCTCCCCCCAAGAGCGGGATTTGTCATAAGATGATTGACCCAACGAAAAAAAAAAACTCCTGAAGCTTATTTCTGGGTTTACCAAATGGTGATCTAAAATTGTTATCCACATGTATATCAGCCAAATTTGATATCACAATGAACGTAAATACGTGTCTAACTTAACCAACAAATCGCCTTTGAAGTTTTATTTTTTATTAAGGACAGACTCGCGTTTGACCACTATCTCACCTGATGGTAAACGATGATGCAGCCGACGACGGAGCACGCTTGCCTAGAAGTAACCTATTCACTCTTGGCTTAAAGACCCCTAGGTTGTTAACAGAAAACAGAAACTCCAGCAGGGAGTTCTGCTCCTTAGCTGTACGCGTAATGAATGTACTTCCAAAACGCTTTATACTTATGAGTGAGATGTTCTAACATCGCGTCAATCATTTTAGCAGTGTAAAGATTGATACTATTCACGCATCCTTACCCTTTTCTGCAAAAAGTGCAAACAATCACCTACAATGTTCTTCGTACAAATGTTCGATATTTTAAATTATTTTCAATAAGGATTCAATAAAAATCAAAACGTTTATTATTACCAGCAGGAGTCAGGACAGTAGCATTCAGTCGGGTCGGAGAGTGTGTAAGGGTTTCCCCGTACGTGCGAGATATGTCCACAAATGTATCACTTGTCTCCCACTAAAACAATGGACCGGATTCTCAGTTTATCCGCGTCACACGTTTTGTTTCCATTTACGTCGGACACTGCCGTTACACACGGATACATTATGTTCGGATCGTGGATACCATTGCCTAATGATATCGCAGACGTTTCAAATGGGAGTGTATATTTGACGAATTTTTTAGGCCTCTTTGTGAACTTATTTGGAACAGATTAGTCCTAATTATTTTTATTAAAATTTTGTTCTGATGATTGAATTCATAAAGAATTGAGGTAACACTACAAACATACTAGGTATATATGAGAAATAACGAATAATGAGGCAGAAAGGTCCGAACCGGGACTTTTAAAACTATTTAATTTAAAACAATTTAGAGCTAATGGAATTGAATACCTTATTTAGAACTTATAAACCAACTTAGAAAAGAAAAAGTGAGGTAACACAACTAAAAAGTGGAAAATAAAAATGTGTCTAGAGTCACGACCATTCTTTTATCGCACAGACTCTAGTGTTTATTACAATTATATAGAAAGCGGTTTTATTGATTATTGTTAACAGCTCTGGCTGTGGTAAGTTGTATAGCTCATGTGACCTTCAATCGACTAATTCAAAGCTTATACTTTAACAGAATTTTAAATGAAAATATTAAAGAACCCTACGGTAAAATCGGACAAATCGATGGATCACAATCATCCCACCACACTGAACTATCAATCTAGAGCTGGAATCGTTTCACTCTGTAGGCGTAAATTAAATCAATGACAGTGTTCAATTACTTTCATTGCATAATTATAGTTCAGCTTTTTTTACTTACACAAAACATGATTTGTCAATACGAATAAAAAGTTGTTGAAGTGAAGTAAAACTGGAGAACGGCAAGTAGGCATGGAGGCCACTGGATCGATGGCCGGTGTCTCTTACACCGAACCCGCTGCCGATCAGATTACCACTGCATGCGGTTTGCAACACTGCAAAACGCTCGAAAACTGCCATTACTTTAATATTACTGAATCGTAATTACAATTTAAGTAGGATCATCAAGGCGAGCCACTTAGCCCTCGCAATCTGAATATAAAAATATCGTGGGACTTTACTGAAAAAACTGCGCCAACAATGGGACGTTTATACATTTCAACTGTTTCCGAATTGCTTCAACCACAATTTTTTTATAAATATTCTAACGCAAACGGCAGACTAGTCTGATATTTTTATACGAATGCATAAAAATAACGACTTTGTTTATTGTCGATGAAAAAAATGTCCGTATTTGAATCTCAAACAGGGAATCGATCAACAAAAGATTGTTTATAATATCGTTTTCTCACTTCTAGGCAATTTTCCTTGTTCCGATTGGCCACGGATCAAACCTGATTCTTTGTTTTCCTCTACAATTCGTCAGAGATCGACCGAACCAATTAATATTAAACACACACGATACAAATAAAATCGAGGAGCTCTAGCGTCGAAACTTGGTTTGTTTGTGACAGCCGTGAAGTCAAACAGAGAACATTATACAAACATCGTTTAGCTTGCGAAACATTTTGAAATACAACTTTATAACATGTGAAATAAGGTCTCTAATAGATTGAATGTTAATATTTCCGATGCGCCACTACATCGTGGCTTGTTCAGCAGGCTACCCCGAACTTACCGCGCAGTACGTCATCAAACAATTGCACTGCACCCATTCTAATACAATATTTGTTATAGAAACATGCAAACGTTTGCAATTCTTAGTGACTTAGATAAAACAAACACAGCTACATAATTTAATTTACGTATTCATTTTAACTGGTAATATTTCTTCTATAAACATTTTACAAATATTAATCGCAATTACATTTTCGGTTGATTTGAAATGAATCAGGTTTTTTACTGGAATACGTGTTTCTTTCATAATATTTTAGAGGTATGCCGCCGAACAGGGTAAAAAGTCCCGGAAACCTGCATTGAAAAGGGAAGATCTTCCGAACAGACAGAGATTTTTTCTAATCCGGGCAACTACCCGGGTGGTGAAGAACAGATACAACAGCCCGAAATCATTTGATTGTTTGTATACTTAGCGTGCAAAGAACTCTAAAACCGCGATACATGATTTTCATTCTTAGTTCCTATGTGTCGTCATAGATATCGCTACAATATGTTACTTTTTAATTTCAATTTCAATTATTATCTAGCCATAGCGGACATAGATCGTTTTCACTAATTCCTTGTCATTTCAATACAACTGATCAATTTCAGCAACACGAAATAACTGTAACTGAAAGTTCTCTAATAAATACTGACAGCATCGATATTTTCAATGTCTGACAGTCTCATCCCTTATCACATTAGATTAGCTTAAGTCTATATTGATTACAAAGACATTAAATATATACTAAATTGAAGACATCGCTTACAGTAAACGCCACATTTCGATATTTTTCTTTCAATTATACTTAAATGATATGGAAAAGCCGAAACTGTTTTTTTTTTAAATGTCTTGGTCAAAGCTGCGCGAATGTTTGAAACCGTAGCCCTGGATCACAAAAGTCAACTAAAAGAACACCGGTGGATTTTAGTCAGAAGAATTCTGGTGGATTACCCACCTCTTATAAAAGGTGTTTACAGTAAACTTGTGTGACAATAGGTACTTTTTTCAGACAGAAACAAATCTACAGTCACGAGCAATAAGATAATTATATATATATATATATTTTTTTAATAATCTTATATTATCTCCAGGTTACAGTTCACAGGGTGACTTATAATTAGACACAAGTAAATGTAATGTGCTATAGGTACTGGTACTATCTCCCAAACTAAACAAATGCTTGTGTTTTGGATGGCAGTGTTCAGTCGTTTAGTATGGTTATGATTTACATAATTGGTGTTTGGAGGTATGCGGAACAGAGAGTAAAGTCCCGCAAACCTCCGTTGAAAAGGGAGGATCCTCCGGCCAAACGGGTGTTATGTCTGGTGGGCAATTGCCCATGTGACAATATACATTGTCACCTTTTCTTTCTATCTTAACTTCTGACATTCAAGAATGATGTGTACGATAATTGGTTCTAAATCACTTGTTTGATGGTTAGATGATTAAGAACCATTTGTCGTAAACTTATTTCTTGAATAGCAGAAATGAAGATAAATTGAAAAATATTTTATTGGTCATGACTGTATATCACGTAAGTACATAAATAAATATATGATTGAACTTTACGCCTCAAATAGATCAACACACAACTTGATGACATCGGTAATCCACATTGACATTAACGAGGAAGCTTAGGATCAGGTGACACAATCCGTTACGGTCCACCAGACTCGACACCTTTCTGACTAACCACAGTTATTGAACGCACTCGAAAGGCGTTTGAAAGTTCTCTGAAAGAAAAGTTTTTTGCTAAATCATATGCCAACAATAACCCAGCTTTTGTAGTAAAAGTGTTGAAAATATCGTGATTTATAATAACTGATTTATAGCTAGATTTAACACGATCTGTCTGTTTCTCAAGTTATAGAGTATAATAGAATATAATATTTTATTTTAAAACATGAGTATACTTATATCAAGTTATAATAACAGCCGCGGAAATTAAATCGACACCGTCCACTCATAAACATACCTTTTAGAATGTTATTGCGGAACACTCTTTAGAATGTTATTCCCTTAAGACACAGGATAACCTAGTTTAGGGACAAAGTTTAAATTATTGTGTACAGATTTCTGCAACATCTAAATGTTTTATGTATTAATTTTTCTTTTCCTATACCATAAAAGTATAAACTGTTAACATAGATTTAATTATCTGTAACTTTTGGGAAATAAAGATATTTATTATTATTATTAAGTTTTTTTAGTATTATTATTTATAGGCTAGCGTTTAACCACTTATCTCACCTGATGGTAAGCGATGATGTGGCCGATGATGGAGCAGCGCTTGCTTAGAAGTAACTTCATCATTCACTCTTGATTTAAAGACCCTTATGTTGTAGCTATCTAAAACATAGACTCCGGCAGGGAATTCCACTCCTCCAAATAATATGTGCAAGGTTTTAAAATAACAAGTAGGTCTGCATATTATGCGATTTATGGCATACAAAAATCATATATTTAGTTTAGAATATATCATAAAAGATTTGAGTCTACACAACAAATTATAAAAATAATAACTTCATCCTAATGCTTATTAAAAACGAAGAAAAAGCCATGAAGTTTAGTTAGAAAGTTTTCTACTTATTTATTTATTTATTTATTAAAACTTTATGCACTAGTAAGAAACACTGTACAAAGGCGGACTTAATGCCTTAGGCATTTTCTACACTTATGTTCGAAAGGTTTTACAATTACCACTTTTTTCACTAGGTGCCATATATTTTCGCCATTACCTAATATTTTACGGCGTTTCTGTTTTCATTTGCATATTTTATTTCGAATCTGAAACATTCACTTCCATCATCCGACCCCAAAAAGTTTTGGAGTTTTAACATACGTAATCCCAGATTAGCGATGCCATACTTTATACATTTTTCATTTCCGGATTAATAATCACTCAGAAAAAAATGTGCCGAATGTTTTTATCGAACGAATGTATGTATGGATTGGTAGATATAGATTCGAAGCGATACCGTGACGGTTGTTAGGGCGTATTGGAAATATCTTCTACAAGTAACACAGAGTTAGATCAATCATCATCATCATTTCAACCGAAAGACGTCTACTATTGGACATAGGCCTCCCCCAAGTAACGCTACAACAAACGTTCTTGTGCGTCTCGTATTCTCACCAGGTCTTTAGTCCACCTTGTCCGAGGTCTTGTAACGCTGCGTCTTCCGGTGCGCGATCGCTACTCAAGAATCTTTCGGTTCCATAATTCAGCAGGATTCGGCTAGATCAGTACCTAGTTAAAATAAATCCACAATGATATTGTTACTTATAAGTTTAATTCAATAAAAACACCAGTTACACTTCTACTTATCGTCTAAATGTTAACAATAAAATCTATTTCGACTTTTTCAACACAATGACAAGAACAGTAATAGCCGATAGCTTAAAAATCGACTACATTTATACTCATCATATTTTAACAAAAATACAAATAGGGTATCATTAAAATCCAAAGTTCGAAATTAAACTTATTTCAACGAGCTGTCTTAATTTATTTTCATGTTATCAAAAAGACAATTTGCGTAACCCAAAGACTGGTTTAACAGAGGCCTTGGACAGAGGATAAGCATTGCCATACAGCGTGGTAATGCAGCCATGCTTTTGGGTACATTACGAGTTGACCGCAATCCGGCTCGAAGGACTATATGTTTCGGGAAAATCAGGATTATTTAAATAAAATTACTTGTGTCTTGTTAGCGTTTCAACAATAGCATGGGAAAACTGCAGGAAGGTGATGATGACTAATATTTGCTGTGCCTTCGGTTCGGACGTGCCCATAATATACGTAGTTTATGTTAAGTGCGTTGGTACATATACACAGCTTCATTATACTACCCACATTTTTAGAAATCTATTCATTCAGCCATCCCAACGTAATTGAGAAACAAATAGAAATACAAATTCACGTCGTACCTATCGCAAGTAAAAACATTTCAGAATAATCTTCCGTTTCTTAACCACGCTCCGAGAAGATCTAAGATTGACAACTTCATCTTCAAAGTGCATGCCTTATTAACATAAAAACATCTTAATGTGCTATGCGAAGTAGTTAGGTAAGTAGCTAGTATTAACTATCAAAATTTCAACGTAAGCAGATTGTTGTGTGAGAGATGTGAAATTAATCTAGTTATTAAATTTTGTTTCACTTTGTTTTACTATTATGTCCTTTCCATCTAACGTACCTACCTAAGTTTAAATTGATTGAAGAGACTAAAGTGGGAACTACATTAGATTGATGCACACGTTGGCCACCCCTGAATTATACGTAGAGTCGCATCGCGTGGCGAAGATCTAATGTAGCTCTACAAGTCTAGTTGCCATATAAAATGTATGGAGACTGACACGCCCATGTGTGACCAATGTAGTTCTACCTTTGATGTGTTATGGTAATTCTAGATGACACTACAAAGCTGGTATTATTACTTTCAGAACTTAGCCAAAATACCTACATGATGTCTTGTCTCATTATGTTTGCAGACATCAAAAAACTTTTCCTTGTACTAAGTACTCAAATATAGCGCCTTATTCACAGGAACGCAGACGGAGCTAAAAAATATAACACAAGAGTATTAATAAATGTCAAATGAATATCTGTAACAACGAAACGCAATGAGATGGAAACTTTAGTGAGGAGCTTGACATTTCGCGAGGCGACAACGACACCGTATTCGTGGCATCGTATGTCGCATCACTTGCAGACTGCAACACTGCGGTTTTGTCATACGACACATGTAAGGCGACACTGGAAAAAGAGTGCGTAGTATTTAGCGACGACGGAGATATGCCAGGCTTTGTCGCGCTACGTTTTGTCTATGTGCATATCCTGAACAGTCGCGGGCCGTTGACCCCCTTTGAAAAGCCGATTTCTAACAGCTCTTTTGTGCGAGATGTGAATGTCCGACGGTGCTATTTTACGTGCTGAGCACAATTATTTTTAGGGCCCCGTAATTGCATTCATTAGATCGTGACTGAGGTCCTACATCCGCAGTAAGTAGCAAGTGACGGTGGATTTTTTGTAAATACCTATTGAAAATTACACATCACAGAGCTTAGCTGGAGATAAGGCGATGACGGTAGATATATTTTTGATACCAGAATTTTGCTACCTTTTTCTTTTTGTAGAAAATAATTAGACGATAAACTTAATAACCATTAATGATTGATGAGCATTTTGCCACCAAGAAATAA
Source organism: Mythimna vitellina (assembly GCA_949316375.1). NCBI lineage: Eukaryota > Metazoa > Arthropoda > Insecta > Lepidoptera > Noctuidae > Mythimna > Mythimna vitellina. The sequence continues at coordinate 14,425,192 of OX438697.1, forward strand.
GGCCGGGATATAACCGCATTCATGCATATCGAGTTTATTTGCCTGAAGGTAAAAACATGTAGATTAAGAATAACAATATTCTATCGAACAGTCCGAGATAACTGCCATAACCTTATACTCTTTTTATTATATAGGCCATTGCTTTCATAGTTACAGCTTTTTAATGGATTTTATTTGATGTCAGCGGCCATCATAATAATATCTCATGAACAGCCTCCATGGGTTGTAGAGTGATCATTAAACGTTAATTTTAGTGCATTTTGATAACTACAATAAGGCGAGAACATTATGACGGTAGCTATGATATCAAAGTGGCACTTACATTAAGTAAATGCTACTTACATAGTCGGTAATGGACGGAGAGCATGTTTCATTTATTTTGTAGTAAGATTACGCGCGTAATGTAACATTATACTGTTGAAATACTGAATCTTTTAATGCCGTCTGACTGATACGATCATCGCTTTCGTGTTCATTTCATTTTATGTGATTGTACGTTTAAATTTTCTGTTCCATTTGCTCTGTCAAATATATTTCTGTCAGTACATTTTTTAAATGATATAAACTAGTGCTCGACTACGATCCCACCTGATAGTAAGCAAAGATGCAATCAATGATGGTTTCACTCTAGCCTTGAAGATTCTTAAATAATAATCAGATGGGAAGAACACTGCAGGCAAATTGTTCCAGTCCTTCGATGTACGCGGTATAAACGACGAGGTGAAACATTTAGCCTGGACCGTAGAAATTACAACAACGAAAGTATGGACACTCGCCGTACGTCGGGTTGTGAAATGTGATAGCGGAATCAAGTCAAGTAATTCCTGCGCTCACTTTCCAAAATGTAGATATCCTATAAAAATGTGCAGTCAATTCATTTTATTCCTATTTCTTATTTGTTTCCATGTACCCACTACTCGGGCAGCCCTGTGGTAATTTCGTGCAGTTTCATTTCGAAAGAGAAATTGCCATAAACTGCTACGCCTATTGCAATGCTACCTTACTGAGTGGACGGCACAGCCTCCTATCTTTCTCAAACCACTCCATTGTACTGTCACCTCACGTTTTCAATTCTTCTGCAAACAATATGGCTGCTAGTAACGCAATCGTAATAAGAACTTTGTAACTTCCAAATTAAAATACTTACGATCAAACTTGCGTAGCGTAATGAACTTGACGATCGTGTAACTTGGTATTGGAGCAAATATTTGTAATATAAAACTTCGTACATATAGAGCAGAGATATTATAGATATGTAATTTCGGATTTATATAGGAATAATATTAGTAGGTTTCAGATACGGTTTCGGATATGAAATTATTTCGGATTATCCGCTAGTTTCGCGTTTCGCTTCGTCGTTTATACCGCGTACATCGAAGGACTGGAACAATTTGCCTGCTGCGGTCTTCCCGTCCAACTATAATTTAGGTGTCTTCAAGGCTAGAGTGAATAGGCTCTTAATAAACTAGTGCGCCTGACCATCAATGATTGCATCTTCGCTTACCATCAGGTGGGATCGCAGTCAAGCACTGGTTTATACCAATTATATAAAAAAAGTTTAGGATAGTTCTGATTACGGATATTAAAATTATAAAAGATACAATAAGCATGATTTTACTTTTATTTCTAGTCTAGATTATCATTTGTTTGGTCGGGCAAAATAAACAAAAACCTGTTGTAACAATTATTTAGACTCCAAAACTTTTATACCGGTTTCGCTTACAAATACAGACCTTTTTTTAATATCTGATAGTTACGGAGCCTCATAACATCCCTGAACTTGCAACAAAATGAATATACTGTTGTATTGCTCATACGCGATAGAGATTTTGTGCAACGCAGTATAGACCAATATAAAAGTTTGGAATAGTTTCGGATAAAAGCGGTTATTCGAAACCTGTCGGTTACGGTTATTTTTTTTATTTCGGATATCCAATAGTTTCGGTTACGGTCACAAAGCTTCATAACATCTCTGATATAGAGGTACCTAACCTTGACGTTGTAACACTTTGAATAACTAGCTAGGATCGAGAAATGAAATAACAATGCTAAATCAAACAGTCTAGACATTGTTTCTGACGGTCTCATGACAAATGCACGCAGTATTGAGGCTTAGCTGAATACTAGAATTTATCTTGGTAAGTTTGTACTAACTGGATTCGTCATTATGCATATTATAAACGCTCTTGCACAACACTGTTTTAAATATTTTTGAAGAGATAGAAAAGAGGAGATTTATTTAAATTTTAGGGTTTTATTTTCATAGTGTGGAATTGGGTAAAAAAATACTAAAAGACACTAGAGCTAGATAGGTATTTCCCATAGACCTTAATGAGAAGTGATAAATAATATTTATTTTTCAAATTCATAATATACTTTCATATTTTTCATAATCTTAATTATTATTAATATAATCGATACTAATATTATAAATATGAAAGTAGGTACTTAATTCTGTCTGTTGTGCTCTCACGGTTAAACTACTGAAGCGATTTTGACAAAAGTTAGTACCAAGTACAGATCAGGCACGAATCTTGAGCGCTCAGCGAAAGAGCAGAGATCGATTTGCGCATCGTACACATCGGCGAGCCAATCACTGTACAAGGATTGCACTCCCCGCCCCCGCATCTCTTTTCATACCACTAAAGAACCGATCCACCACTTCTACGTGCTTCTGCGCAAGTAGAACTGTAGAAGTCAGCGCTCAAGATCCGTGGCGGTATTTGTAAGCTATAACCCCAAGAAAGGACACCATCACAAATATGTAAAACAGTACATCATCATCATTTCTGCCGAAAGACGTCAACTGCTGGACATAGGCTTCCACCAAGAGCGCCACAGAGATCGGTCTTGTAAACTCTCACCAGGGCATCCGTCCACCTTGTAGAAGGCCTTCCAAAGCGGCGCCATTCGGTGTACGGAAGACGCAGAAAGGACATAGGCCAATTTTTATCTGGCTTCTACTTCGTGTCTTCATAACATTCACGCGGCAAAAGTCGCGGGAAAAAGCTAGTAGGTTATAAATAACACTTTTATACCTCAATTTTTGCCGGTGTTTCCTATTTGATAATCATGTATTACAGTTGTTGCTTCTAAGAGGCTGTGAGAATATTCTAAAGAGTTACTGTTGCCTTCGTAAAGTAAGGCAACTGAAGGAACACACATGGGTTTTAGTCAGTAAAAATCTTACCCTCCATCTCACTCCACCCAGAGCGGGAGATGTTATTTTATGATTTCACACCTTAAAACAAAAAAAACCATCCCATATTTGTTGTCCCAAATCCAAATTCTAAGTTAATTTTAGAGCAGTGGTGGCCGAGTGGTAACGGCCCCGACTTACGAGTTGTAGGTTGCGAGTTCAAACCCAGCCAGGCGCATTACTTTGTGTAATTTATTTCATCACCACTGCACTCAAAACAGTGAAGGAAAATATCGTGAGGAAACCGGCATGTCCTAGAACCAAAAATTCGAAGACATGTGACATCCCCCAACCCGCACTGGGCCCACGAGGTAGATTACGGCCCATTCCGTCTCCTAGAGAGGAGGCCTGAGTCCCAACAGTGGGAACATTATAAGGCCGACTATGCTATGCTAACCCAAATTCTAACAAAAAAACAACAACGCAACAATATCACTTGATGGAATCTTAAAATTACACTACATTAGTAACACATTTCCCATACATGGTTCATTGAATGCATTTCATACTTCTAGTGACGTCACTTTCCAGTACCTACTGGCTTTTGAATGGAAATTTATATCTTCACAGGAAATATAAGACAGCGCGGAAACGCCTCCGCGCGCCCTCAATTTCACTTTGATCTATTCAGATGCGACATCCTATACCTATATGTTGTTTTATGAATCTGTACTCCGGTTCAATCGCGGTGTATCATTGTAGGTTCATTTCTCTTTCCTCATACTTGAGATGCGGAAGTTTATATTCTATGTAAGGCTGTTTTTATTACCAGTTTTAGTTTTAAATTTTGCATCAACTTTAGACCTTATATATCGTCCCTTAACTTACAATAACCGCTCAAGTCCAAAATTGACGGTTTTAACATTTGAAAGGTGATGGAGCTGCTCATTGCGCGTCTAACCATAGGTCAAATGATATAGATTTTAGTCAATCAGAAGCCATAATTCGAAAAGTAGTGATACTGTGCAAATCGGCTGGCCTCTCAACACCGAACACTTTTTTTCTTTCTTGTAAAGTTGGTAAAAATGACTTAATAATGCGGTGTTGTTAGCTAAGGGACGATATGTAAAGTTGAAAGTCTTAAATTCATCATCATCTGTTGGACTTAGGCCTCTCCGAAGTGTCGTTACAACGACCTGTCCTGTGCGTCTCGCAGCTATTGGATTCCGCGACCCTCACCAGGTGATCGGTCCCCTTGTGGAAAGCCTACCTACCATAGCTGCGTCGTCCAGTGCGCGGTCGTCAGTTGTCCCAAATCTTTCGGCTCAATCGACCATCTGTCCCGCCCCTGCCTACATGATTGTATGTATCATAGCCTTTTGACAGTATCATAATTGTATTTTACTAGCTTATGCCAGCGACGTCGCCCAGTTGATAGTAGAAATTATTCTATGGGAATTATAATAAGATTGAGGATTACGATTTTGATAAAACGTTTGCTATGCCAAGACTTGGTCTACCCGTGTGCCAATATTCATCCAAAACCGTTTCGCTGTTTGAGTGTAAAGGTGTTACAAACACACACACACACACACACACACACTTAAACATGAATATAAACTATCATCTTTATAAATATAGTGAAATATTAGGTACCACGTGTTACTGGGTATACACTCTAGCTACCTACCTACCTACCTAACCTTCGGCAATATATCTTCCTTTGTCAGATTTTTCCGATACTTACGTTTTAAGGTTTGAAAAGCTTAGCCACCACCATATTCTGGGAAAGTAGATAAAAAAAACCGAGCAAGTGCGAGTCGGACTCGCACACTGAGGGTTCCGTACAAACTTACCTACACCTAAAAACAGTTCAATTCCCGAATTGGTTTACGAAGATTTTTCCGAATCAATTTTTTTCCCATACTTACGTGTGCCATGAGACCGTTGCTTCATGCCAAATTTCAGGATTCTAGGTCAACGGGAAGTACCCTTTCAATTTTGATTACCTTGAGAGTGTCGAAATACACGTTTTAACTCAGAAGTTTCGATTTTTTCACAGCTTCACGCGTTCCCAAGATAAAAGGTCTTGACAGACAGACAAACAGACAGACAGACGGACAACAAAGTGATCCTATAAGGGTTATTTTTTTTCCTTTTGAGGTACGGAACCAAGTACTTAACATACTCAAGGATTATCCTCGAAGTAACATAACTCTCAAACTAATCTTAGAACTACTCGCTGAACCTATTCGTGAAACTGTAGATTAGCAATGGCGAGCAACATATCTAAACGACGCTAATCCAGACACGACTTAGCACATTTGTAACCATTCGCTACCGGTAACAGTACCAACTATCAGCCACAACACTATACCTTAAGATGTGTGTATAAATTCACGAGGGTTGCCAGAACTTACAACCAAATACCCAAACCGACCAACTTCTTTTTTTTACGTGGAAAATCATCAAACAACTTCTTCTGCTCTGAGGAGAGCTAAAGGGAGTGTCAGACATTTGCTGACTAAAACCCACCTAAGGTCTTTAAGTTATCCTTTGTGAGGGCCCCCGGTAACTCTTTCGAACCATCCCGAAATCCCATGTTTTATTGGCCCACAAGGTATACGGCAGCAGATATGTTCTGCCTCGTCCTGGGCAGCCTCAAAATAAAACAGAGAAGATAATACAATAGAAATAAGACAATAGAATTATAAGAAGGTGATGATCACAGTCGAATTTCTGTCACGCATTCAAAACAAATTTTTCAGCTCTATCCGGATGCCTGACAACCCTATACGATGAAAACGCGGTTGTTCTCATTCGAGCATTTTATTATGAACGGCTGATAGGCGCGTGCCGCGAAATTGATTGTGCGTTCTCTCACGTACCTGACAAATTGCTATTGCAATGCCTCTTTATTCCATCGTACGTGAACGATGGCTAGCTTGCGTTTGCGTGGTCTAAGGATTAACTTAACTGTCATAATTTATAGCCAGAATCAGCCAGACAGTATTAATATTGTGTTGTACACTTATAAGGAACGTTACAGTCATAAAGCATTGTCGTTGTTTTGTATAAACTTTTTGTGTTGTTACTGTCAAATTATAAAGGTGCTTGTGTGTACTTTTCGTCAGATGTCCAAAATGAAGGCGCGCGAAGAGGCTAATTGGTAATCCAGAGTTGGTTTAATCCAATCTTCAATGCCTTGAGCACAGCCGTAGGGTAGCCAGACTTTAGATGTTTTACAGGTTGAATTGGACAACCCGACGTACGGCGAGTATCCACCCTTACATTGTTGAAACCTCTACGGTCCACACTAAGCGTTTCGCCTCGTTGTTTATACCGCGTACATCGGAGGACTGGAAAAATTTGCCTGCTGAGGCCTTCCCATCCGATTATAATTTGGGTGTCTTCAAGGCTAGACTGAATAGGCTCTTAATAAACTAGTGCGCCTCACCATCAACGATTTCATCACTGCTTACCATCAGGTAGGATCACAGTCAAGCACTAGTTTATATCAAATTAAAAAATACCCATGTTTTATATAGAGCGACTATCAGGCCTCCCCACCCAGTTACTACAGAGCAAAACTATACTCCTTGGATAGACTGATGGTCAAACTTTTTGGCGTCTACCTGTAACGACTGTCAAAGATATACTAATGACAGCCGGGACCAAGACTGTCAGTGGTGTCCTAGATAAACTTTAATAAAAAAAATACATTGGTACCTACCCGGTTTCAAATTCGCGGATGCCTTATCCACTGGACCATAAAACCTGCTAAGATTTAATTAAAATCAAATAAAAGAATGCTTCGATTCTTAAGAAGCGAGGTAAACTGTAGATGGCTTCAATAACTTTGAATATAGAAAAGTCAATTATATCGATTCACTAAATTAATCACACAATATGTAAAGGATATTTTCCTAGCGTACATTATACAAATTACCCACGCTTTAATCAGATAAAAAGGGCTTGTCAGATTTAATATAAAATTATTGACCGAAACAAATTCTTTAAAAGTGAATCTGTCCTTTTTATGATATTGCAAGCTGCCTTTGAGCTTGAAAGCCGTATAAATGTGTTTTTATTGGTCACTTACTTTGTAGTAATCTCTGGCAATGTTATAAAGTGCCACTTAGATAATGTTTTACAGACAAACCTTTAATGGAATGTCGCAGGGACTTATTTACTGTTAACGACTAGAAAAAATCAATTTAAGTATTTTTTGATAGGGTAATAAAAAGTTACTATAAAATGTTATAAGTATGATTGTTATATAACGATGGCTTAGAGTAAAAACCTCGGGTAAAAAATTTTAGGTAATTTTTGTTTTATTATATTTCTGAATAGAAAAGCTCGTAACGCAAAATTTTGATTTGATACTCGTAGCGCCATCTACAATGTTGAATGCATTCTTTGCTCGAGTCAGTTTGGTGTGGTAACTTCGCAATGGCGCGTCAAAACTTGTGGCAAAAAAGAAAAACAAGAGAAACAAGCGTTTGAAATAAATCGATAGTTATAAATATTTGAATAAAACACGTAGAAGCCCAGTATAATTACATGATAATAAAGGTCTAGTTTGGCTTTTTGTGCCTCCTGAAAAGTTACGTAATTCACAGTTACGAGGTATTCACTATAAGCCGTCGATAAATTAGTATAAGATGATCATGTATCTACACAGCATGGTTGTGTGAGGATGCCTAACTATCAATAGTGTAAAGTCAATCATTTTTTAGGGTTCCGTACCCCAAAAGGAAAAAAATGGAACCCTTACAGGATACCTTTGTTGTCCGTCCGTCTTTCTGTCTGTCTGTCCGTCTGTTTATCGTCTGTCAAGACTCTTTTTTTCGGGAACGCTTGGAGGTATCGAGTTGAAATTAAAGCCATATACTCAAGTCTGTGGTCCCTTGAAGCTGTGAAAAAATCAAACTTCTGAGTTAACGAAAAAAAAGATACGGCTGTTTATGTCGCAAAAAAACGTGTATTTCGACACTCTCGAGGAAATCAAAATTCATAGGGTACTTCCCGTTGAGCCAGAATCTTGAAATTTGGCATAAATCAAGGTCTTATAGTATAGATATAGGAATAAATCTGATAACTGTAAATTGGTATTAACGTCACAAAAATATATATTTTTTTTTACAATTCGGAAAAATTTCGTAACTCAATTCGGGAATCGAACTGTTTTCATGTGTAAGTTTCTGCGGAACCCTCAGTGCGCGAGTCTGACTCGCACTTGTGTTTTTTTTTAAAGTAACCATGGAGTTTCTTGCTAGTTCTTCTCCATAGGAAACGACCAGTAGGAACCGAGCTTATAACGTTTTATTAGTGGCAACCATGCGAAATAAAATAAAAATTAAATTTGAATTTTGAATAGTGGCGGCGCTGCCGGCTTTTATATTTATTATTAACGTTATAATTATTATTAATCCAAACCAAGAGGGTGCAAGTACACTTTCCTATGACAAACAAAGTTTGGTTAAAGGTAAAGAAAAAAAAAAGAATACTTGGAAGGATTTGCAAACCCCTTTGCTCGGCAGTATAACGGGAAAGGCAAATAAAGTAATATAATGAAAACGTCAAAGTAATCCCAGTCTGCATAATACGATGAGTATCAGTGTGAAGCCCTGTGAAGCCTTTGAAGGGGGATGGATATAATCTGTCTGTCTGTCTGGTGTAACCCTGCCAATGCCCGGCAGCCCCTTGACTTCTGAACGAAAACATAATAATGTCCAATGTAAAAGGGTATAACATAACACGAGTGCATTTCTATCGATCTAAAGCCAGCCTTGATAACTTGAGCGCTTGAAAACTTCGTAATAGTTACACTTCTCTATTTTTTTACCGTAGTTACGAAGTTCATATTAAATTTAAAAGGGCTCACGAAAAGTGGAAGGAGAGAGAGCCTGGACTGTGGAACAAAATTTGTAGGTAAGCCAAAAACCTCTTTGGTCTTGACCACTTCACACTTCAGGTTAGAAAGTGCTTAGAAAAATAATAATGTGACTATAATCAACATCATCATCTTCCTGCCCTTGATAGATAGATATTCTTTATTGTACACCAAAAATACAACTTACATTAGGAAATTAAAATTAATAGAGTGTCACAATGGGCGGTCTTATCGCTAAAAGCGATTTTTTACAGACAATCTTTGGCCCTTGTCCCGTATTGCTTAGGGTCCGCGCAACACGTTTTTCCCTTCAATTCTATCCTGTCAACAGTCATGCTATCACTGACTCCCGTTTCTTTCATATCACTCACTCCTCACAAAATACATCCATCTTTTCTTTGGCCTCCCTCTCCTTCTCTATCCAACCATCTGTATATTCATAACTCTTTGAGTAACTTTCATCCCTACTCTTCATATGACTATACCAAGACAAATGATTCCCTTTCAACTTTACTGTCTGGCTCCTTTTCAGTGGCGATAATATATATATGTATATAGATATATTTTTAATGATACAAAGTCTTGCTTTGACTGCGATCCCACATCATCAGGTGGGTAAGAAGTGATGCAATCGGTGATGGTGGATCGCACTAGTTTATTAAGAACTTACACACCCTAGCCTTGAAGAACCTAAATTATAATGAGACAGGAAGACCGCTGCAGGCAAATTGTTCCAAACCTTCGATGTACGCGGTACCAACGATGAGGCGAAACGCTTAGTCCGGACTGTAGAGGTATTAACAACGTGAGAGTTAACACTCGCCGTACGTTGGTTTGTCCGATGGTAGAAAGGTGATGGCGAAATCAAGTCATATATGATTATGAACAATATATTAAAAACTGTATAAAATGAAAAATTTATCAAATGAAAACCAAATAAGTTTTCGTTTCATGAACGTTCACTCTCAGGTTGTCTCTCTACAACTAAGGAAAAAAAAAGATTCAGTGTATCGCCCGCATAAGTTGTTAACATGAACTAAAGAAACAAGTTGCTTCAGTACTTGTTACTAAGAGCTGGCTTCACTTCACGAACTTAACGTCTATTGACTTAAACTTGAGCTTAAAGCCAACATGTTATTACTTGGACTTTTGAACACGTCAACACTCGGTTGTCCAAGAGGAGTTCTAAGTTAGTTTAAATCCTCACTAATATGTAGTATAAATGTGTAAGTGAGTTCATTTGTATCATTTTGACGCTAAAACTGCTCGATAGATCATCATGAAATTTCGCATGCCAGTCAAAGAGATGTTAGCATAAGAGACAGGGCCCGCTAGGGTACATGCCTGCCAGGGCTGCAGTATTGTCCGAAAAAAATACCGTGGCTCTGGAACACAAAGGTTAACTGTAGAAACACTCACTTCATTTTGAGCAGGAGATATTTGAATACGGAATTAACTTTATTTTATTTTAACTACGGAACCCTACACTCAGCGTGGCCCGACACGCTCTTGTCTAGTTTTTTACTTTCTCTGTTCATCAAGATAAAAAGTAAGTATTGTTATACAGAAATCTACACTAACGCAAGCGAAACCACGAGTAAAACCGTGTAGTTTATTAGTAGTCTCCTCCTACGTAGAGCAAATGACGAAAACCTAATTCCAAATTAATTTCCGTAATTCTAAATTGATTATTGTAATTCAAAATTGATTTCCTATTGTAATTCTAAATTAAATATTATAAGTGTTTATTGATATAGCCTGTATTTATTTTAAATTAAATAGCTGCCCATACATAAAATTATCTTAATTCTTTAATTTGGTCGCACACACACGTGTGGCTCAACATACCCCGGGTGTACTTGTCTCCCTACCTGAGTTGTAGGAAAGTTCTAAAGAGTAACCGCAGACGACGGGCAATGGGTAGCTCACCGTCTGGCCACCCGCCAAGGACCGAGCCCGATACGTCGATAACGCGTATTATTTCACGTGCACCTTAGAGATATAAGCCTCCGGAATTTTTGAAATGAGATGCCGTGGTCTTGGAACGCAATATGCAAGTGAAGGAACACAGGTGGGTTTTAAACAGTAAAAGTGTGACACTCCCTCTCGCTCCACCCCACAGTGTGAAAAGCCATTTGAAGATTTCCCACTGGAAAAAAAGGCTGTAGGTACTTATCTCACTCCAAAAAGAATTGTAAATATAAAATACCTTGGGATTATCATTAACTTTCAACACTCTTTTATTAAAATCTCATTTTAATGTACTTGTTCTGAAGCTGCGTAAAGTTATCAATATTTTTAAAAACATTAAACACATTGCAGATCAAAAGATTACTAAAATGATTTATTTTTGCCTTATGCCAGTAGTTAATTCAATCAGGGGGCGGTGCCGCCAAAAGCCCACCTTGATGAGGTAGAGAGCGCGCACTGCGCTATACCTACTCAGTTGGTGCTGGTCTTCCATCTCGTTTCCCGACTATTGGTCTACATAAAGAACTAGAGGTCCCGGCAGACGTTATCCTGCCTGAAAACTGGATTTTTGACAGACAAAAAATTGAGAACTTGATTGAAGCTCCACCTACCGGGATCAATTTTGTTTTCAAATCAGTCAGACACCCATTCAAATTCACACAAAGTTTTATTGTTGCTCGCACGTGTGCCACACACGTCGATCTGGGCGCGTCGGTCTCCATACATTTTATATGGACACTAGACTTGTAGAACTACACTTGGTCCACGCCACGCGACGTCGTTCTACGTACAAATCCGGCGTGTTACACGTGTGCGTCGGTCTAATGTAGTTCTAGCTTAATACATATATAAAGATGTTGCATCCTTACGGTCAGGCAATCAGTCATCCTGCTTTCTATAGACAAAACACACTCACAATTACAGTTTGACAAAAGTTTACTGCTCTTTATAATTATTATTTCGTTCATTTAACTTCTTGACACACATTTTACATTTTTAAATAATTCTCATAAAAAAAGCGTTTAAAAAATCGATAAGTAGCCCACCGATATCGGGATAAGCTTGGGCCAAAGTTAACCCAGAGGCAAAATAATGCGACGTTACTGTATTGTAAAAGGAGAATAAAGAACTTTAAATTGTATTGAATGATAATCGTAATTCTTAAGCAAACAACCTGAAGTCTCGTGATTCATCAGCACAGAAAGATGAGTCAACCTTCGGAAAAGAAGAACATGAACCACTTAAAAAAAACAGACGACTCGTGAAAAACACTTCACAAAAACTATTCATCTAAGTCATTGACTGAGTAACGTGAATTCCAAAGGTAATTCAAATAGGAATCCTATTGTGTTAGAAGCACAAAGCCACGCTAAATGTGGAAAATTCACATTAGAGACCTCATAATTCAATTAGCAACAAGTAGCCGAATTTTAAATTTTTAAGCCTTCACCAAACTTGGGAAATCGGAACTTTTATGAGATTTCCTATTTTTAACTTGGCATGGGTTTTTGTTGTTAGTTCTGTAAAATATCAAAAAGTAACTTAAAAAGTGTTAGGGGATTATTTCAATAATTTACTTTAAGCTTTGCTTGACTGTACAAATTATTCCTGTATCGTGAGTGCGTTCACAATCACAAACATGTAAACTTACATACACAAGACACGCAGACCCGAAACAACCATAATTAAATAGGCCATACAAATAATTGTTCCATGCGGAAATCATTGATCAAAGAAAGCGAATCACTACGACTAATCGCTGTACATCTATGATTCGATCTCATTGAGAATCGTATAAACAAACCCCTATTGGTAACGTACACCGCATCAGCAACGCAAACAGGATCGTGGTTAAATTCGATTGTAATACGGGCTTACCAATCACAAACGGATATTTGACAACGCGCCGCCGCCGCCGTACGCGCCGCAGTCGCCAACAAACGCCGCCACACCGGGAGAGAGCATTTGATCGTGACACACAAGCTATTATTCAGACGCACTCAAATCAACTATTACTGATTGACGATACTAGGATTAATTTACATGGCAAACGGCTTTGCATAAATCCCAACTACATGAAATACAGAGCTAATAACATAACCTGGTTTATTATGAAACAATTTTGTTGGCTATTTACGGTAAGTGAGACTATGTTTGGTTATTACATTTTCATAGCCAAACCGCTGAACTAATCATTTGAATAATTAAAAATAATAATTTGAAAATTGGAAAAATACAATAGCAATTTTGAAAAAAGAAGCAACACAATTTTATTTTACAAGTTCGTATGGAAAAATCCGTAAACCACTCGCACGCACGAAGTCGTTAAAAAAGGTTTCTATTTTATAAACATAAGTCACAAAGATCTGTTTGTCTAACAGTTACAAAAGAATTCTTGTTAGTGACGACTCACCTACTTTTAAGTGAAGAATGTGGATACAGATGTTATGTTACCCACTATTGTTGAGCAAACGTTGACCTAGGCCTTGGGTATTATCTTTCATAGTTTAATAAAATCTATTATTTTTACGTCTACAAGTGATATATTCCATATAATAATAATATATTAATAATAACTCTCAGAGCAACTAATGGAACACTGTTTTTAGGGTTCCGTACCTCAAAAGGAAAAAACGGAACCCTTATAGAATCACTTTGTTGTCTGTCTGTCAAGAACCTTTATCTCGGGAACGCTTGGAGGTATCGAGTTGAAATTAAAAATTTAAACTCAAGTCTGCGGTCCCTTGAAGCTGTGAAAAAAATAAAACTTCTGAGTTAACGAAAAAAATACGGCCGTTTATGTCGCAAAAAACGTATATTTCGACACTCTCAAGGGAATCAAAATTCATTAAAAAATCTGAAAACTGTAAATTTGTAGTTACGTCACAAAAAAAAATCTCTTCGTAACTCAATTCGGGAATTGAACTTTTTTCATAGGTAAGTTTGTACGGAACTTTCAGTGCGCGAGTCCGACTCCCACTTGCTCGGTTTTTTTATGTGGAAAATCATCCAGTGAATTATCTCGTTCTAGGGCGGAGCGAGAGGGCGTGTCAGACTTACTAACTAAAACTCACTTCTATGTTCCTTACATGCTTTGCGTTCCAGGACTCCGGGGTTCCCTTTCGGACAACCCATGAATAGGAACACTAGTGGGTTTTACGCAGTAAAAGTCTGACACTCCTTCTCGCTCACTGCAGAGCGGAAGAAGTTTATTGATGAATTCCCATCAAAAAAGAAATTGTTTTTGTTTTGAATAATATTATCTCAATCGTTATTAAAATATCGTCAAGCACCTAATGAAGACACAAGCAGACTTTTAATTTGAGAGCGACGCCGCAGTATTATGCTAATAGCTAATAAATTACCTTTAAGTGTACAAATCAATAAACTATGTCTGCCATCCAATAATTATATGCGAACCGACTTGAAACATTCCTTTTTCGGAAATTCCAATTATATGGGCAGCTTTGAACGTCGATTTCACTACTCGCCATGAGTTTGGTTTACGATCGCGGCTGATATATGGTTTCCTAGATACCATACTGTTTCCCATACCAATGTTAACTACCTCTCGGTAAAGTTTCATTGTCAACTCAAATATTTATTGTAATTTATTCCGACACTCGACAAAGTTTCTTGAGTTCGCGTTATGTTCGTACAATAGATATGTACACACACATAACTCGTGGTTGCTATTTCAGAATTTGCATAACACTAAATAATAGTGAGGTTTAGCCTGTTCAACGATATTACTGACGCCAGTCGCACTTTCGTTTGCATACGTACTTTTTGTGGCGTTGGTGTAGCAACCTGCTGAGTGCTATGTTTTTACGTTAACGTGATCGAAACATTTACCGCGTTTGTTTTCTGATTGGTTAAGATCATGACGCGGGCCAATGATGGATCTAAAAAATATCTTTTGAATGATGACTATGTAGGTGCAGTGGTGGCCGAATAGTAACGGCCCCGACTTACGGGTTGTAGGTTACGGATTCAAACCCAGCCAGGCACATTACTTTGTGTAATTTATTCCATCACCACTGCTCTCCAAACGGTGAAGGAAAACATCGTGATAAAACCGGCATGTCCTAGAACAAAAAAATTCAAAGACATGTGACATCCACCAACCCGCACTGGGCCCGCGTGGTGGATTACGGCCAATTCCCTCTCCTAAAAAGGAGGCCTACGTCCCAACAGTGGGAACATTATAAGGCCGACTATGCTATGCTATGCTATGTTTACCTACTGTTTGCCTAAAGGTATATTTTGGCGTCGAGTTTATCGATTCTGACATACCGCCCGCGATGGTTTGTGCTGGTATGTAAATACGTTAGCATGAATGTATTAATGTTGTTTAATAAACGATTTTTTTTTTATCGGAACACATACGTCATCATCATAAGTGAACCAACTCGCCGTAGGCACAGATATATGTTTCATTTTAACTCACAGCTCTCTGAGCCTCATTATAACAGTTGAAAAGAGAATTCTCCACAATATATTCCATACCATTATAAAAATAAGAGTATTTTTGTATCATTTCGAAAAGCTCTACCGACTGCTGTTTCCGTCGGATCGGAAAAGAGTTGAACAGGAAGAACATTTTCAATTTTAAAACAACTTCGAGCCGTCCCTGAGATAATAGAAAGTCACATCTTTACTTGTTGATAACTACGAATTGAATCTTTTCTACGATGAACTTTTTAGAGAAGTTATAACTTTACTCCCGCGACATAGGTGAACAGCCTTTTAATTTCATCTAGGATTAATCTACATTAGGAAAGAGCAAACGAATTTCTTAAATTAATTTTGATATTCTGCGCAGAAAATTCACTATGTTTCACCCCTCACTTAAGATAATTTTGACACAAACACAATCAAAATTTTCTTTTACAACGTACATCGCGTACAAAGCCGCTAGCTAACTAAATCATCTAGTCATCAGTCTACTTAGAAGATATTTAGGTCCTTACTAATCTGAAAATTAGTTAACAAACTACAACAGAACATAAAGTCGATCATATTAATAAAGATAACAAAACATATGAACTTAATAAAATACAATGTTATACATTTTTCAACACACTTGCTCAGAAAGTGACTTTTATTTTTATTACACTGCACTTAGGTTGCCATTGATGATTACCATAACGCACTAGTGCTATAATGTAGTTAAAACCTTTTTGTTCATCCTCTTTGTTCGCAAAACAAATTTTGAATTCGAATAAAATTCCCATTAAGTTATTGCGTTCAATAATATAAATTAGTGTCTTACTTACTTATTTCATCCAATTTACAAGTTAAAATAGACAAATTTAACTTATTTAATAAAAAACATTTAGTAAATAAATCGTACATTCAAATAAAATTTGTTTTTTTTGTGGTCTATGGGCGCCATTTTAAGAGGCGTGCGGTTTTTGGCGTAATTTTTTTTATTCCAGTGAAGTTCAGTGGCTGTAATAATTAAATACTACAAAATCATTAGAAAATGTTATATCCATATTCTATTGTCACTACGAAATACATTATCGTAAAAACTTTTCACGCAAGAAAACATAAACGTAAGACTGGGCAGTATGATCAAAATACTTTAGCCTTCCTTTAGGGGTAAATAAAAAAAATTATGCGCGCGCTTATGAAAACAGATTTTTACCGCCATGTCACAGAAAATTTTATATGTTTTACTGTTGTTTTGTTCAGTGTATTGAAAAACGTCGTATGACACACGTGAGTAATTAATGATTACCGTTCTTGGCTCTCTTAAGACCCTCGCCACGGCTCGGGTCTAAATACCGCCTCGACGGTAATCACTAACATTCACACTTATAATATAATGTGCTATTTTAATGCTGGCTTTCAAGGTCTTGAAAGTTGAATATTATCCCAAAGGAATATACTCCCAGGACAAAAAAGTAGGTAAGCTATGTAATATTTAAAAACACGGTCTACCCTTGAGCCAAATTTCATCAAAATCTGTTCAACCATTTGAGCGTGAATGAGTCACAAACATATGTACATACAAACTTTGCCTTTATAATATTAGAGTATAATTTACATTCCTACCAATCTAGTCCTCTTTACATCTTCGTTATGAATGAACGCGTGGTAGGCACAATGATTCAAGTATATCAACCGCCTACGATTCACGAGTCACTACTTTCGTGGGAGGTTATTGTTCCAGCATCAATATCAAGTCCATAGACGTGGAAACGTAAACGCGTACGTTACACAGATCTCGATTAAGGTCAAAAGACTTTTTCTTCTCGATTTGTTGTGAATAATAACATAGTCGTGGTGGTATTGATAGCAATGATGGCGTTTTTATTTGTTCAAGTAACACTATAATGTGAAATCGTTGTAGATAATAAAAAGAAAATATTACGATTTGAGTTTTTGATAAGTGATGATGAGTCTCTACAACCTAGGGGTCTTACGTCAAGAATGAATAGGTTAGTTCTAGGCAGGTGTGCTTCATCGTCCACCACATCGTCCTTACCATCGGGTGAGACATATAATAAAAATAATAAAAAGCAGATTTGGGGATATCGCTCCGCTGACTTCTAAACTCTGTCACTGGCAAATTTCTTCTCGAAAAGTTCCAATGGCCAACCTCTGGTGTTATTAGCAGCCATTGGCAAATTTATTCAGATGGACTTATAATAACTTACAGTTACAAATCCCTCGCTTGACTCTTAAAAAAGAATGAACCAAACTAGAAAAATAACGACTTCGGAAACCTACTAACGACCGGAACTTCCGGCTCTCACCTCTAACATTAACACAACGACCTACGTCTTCTTTTCCGATTAAAACCCGTTTCTTACCTCTGCTTCCCTGGTAAGCACGCTTCATTACGATTATGATTAAGTGCAACCTTTAGAACGCTATATGCTATGCTAGAACGGCATGCGCATACGCATTATTTAGTCATAACCTGTCGCTCTCCGAACTAATCGTAAACTTTAATACCGCATTCATAATTTGTTAAGATAGGTAGTTCTTTAATAGGGCTCATGAAGTCATGTGGCTCCTCAATATGTTCTCCGTGCAGTAATATCGTACGTAAAATAAATTAAACATTCATGGTCGGTGTTTGAATTGAGAATGTCTATAATACGGTCAAAATAAGTTGGCCGCTCTGAAGTTGGTGTTCCAAACTATTTTACATAGACAGTACTCGAAAAAATACGCAATACGCATTCGCCTTAAATATTTCTTAATAAAAAGAATTACTGCGCAAGCAATCGTTCGAAGTTCGGAGCGGTTAATTTTATATCGGCCGTACTGTAGATAAGAACGTGTTGGTTTTTTTGGCGGGATTTCTTCGAGTGAAGTTCATTGGCTGTTGTAATTATTTGCAAATAGATTCAGCTGAATATTATGATATGAAATAGGTGTAGTTTTGTTTCTCAAATCTCCACCTACACAGCTGGACAATTACCTATGTGGAATCATTGAAATAAGAGCGATCTCGGCAAAATGGAGCTGAGGAACTTTACTGTGGTACAACCTCATCGAAGCTTACTGAGAACGCAGTTAGCCTTCTTAGTTACATTTGCAGCAAAAAAAAACGGCAAAAACATTAGAATTTATATTTTTTACATCATGTGACTGTAAAAACTAAATGCCTACTTTCTAACCTTGACACTGGCTAAATGCACAAACCGTGCGAAACTTAAAAAAAAAAACTTGTCAAATAAAAAATATTAACAGGTTTTCAGGCTAACGTAGAGATTGACTAATAATAACTAAGTCTGACTATCAGTCTATCCAAAGAGTTGCCCAAAAGTGAACTGTTGAGGGCCGTCGCTCCATGTAAAACACGACCATTCAGCCACATATGGTTAGATCGGAAGCCGACCCCAAAGCTAGTTTTTATTTTTTTATTATTGTGGATAGTCTCGCGTTTAACCACTATCTCACCTGATGGAAAGCGAGGATGTGGCCGACGATTTAAAGACCCCTAGGTTATAGCTATTAGGAAACACAGACTCCGGCAGGGAATTCTACTCCTTAGTCTGCTGTACGCATAATGTACGTGTTTCCAAAACGCTTTGTACGTATATATAACTGGTGTACCGGTGGCGCAACGCCGTACGTCTTGGGAAAGGCTATGGAGGGAGATGATGTAGAGATTGACTAATGCTCAACTTCAATTTCTTAATTTACCATCTTAAAAATTGTACCAATTCAACTAAAAGTCAAAAGCAGGATGTTTTAGTTATTTAAATAAGTTGCCTTGAACAAAGGGTTGTATACAGAATATTTAGATACATTTTGAAAGGTCAGAAATATTCACCCACGTACCTAGTAACTACCCACCTACCTACGTCATTCGGAAAACTCATCCAATGCCAAAAAAAAACCCTAAGTATTCATCAACCTACCTATTTGTGTGTACCATTGCTTTTCAAGCTGCCTGAGTTCTGGGTTTTTCTTAAGCCAACGCATCAGCAATTGCTATCTAAGCTGCTAACGTTCTGGGCTCTTCTTAAGCCAACGAATCAGCATTGCGATTCAAGCTATTAGCATTCTGGGCTTTTCTTTAAACAACAAATCCAGCATTGTTATTCAAGCTGCCAGCGTTTTAGGTTTTTCTTTAGCCAACGAATTCATTGTTAATTCAACTTGTTCGTTCATTCATTCAACGGGTTCATGTTTTCTCGAACTTTTCAAATTCTCGAGGTTTGTTTCTCGGGGTTTCTCGGGTTGTCGAGAAATTTACATTTACATATTGTGTCGCAAATCTTTTCGGTTCAAATAATGAAAAATATCGCCACCAATTTTTTTTTATACATAAACTAGTGCTTGATTGCAATCCCACCTGATGGTAAATCAACAAATTAAAAGGCTTATCAAAATAATCATAATTTTTTTTATTCACTGTTGTAACATTCATAGAAATAATTATTAAGCGTTACTCCAATATATCTCTTTCTGCAGCGTTATATTTACCTATATATATATATATATATATATATATACTAGTTTCTGCCAGCGGCTTCGCCCGTGTGAAAATAGCCTTCTCCATAAAAACTTAGGCCCCCGTTTTATCCTCTTAGGGGGTGAATTTTGGAAAAGCCTTTCTTAGTGCTCGCCTACACTATAAAAGGATGCATTATGCAAATTTCCACGCTCCTTGGCCCAGTAATTTTGGCTGAGCGTTGATATGTCAGTCAGTCAGTTTCTCCTGTTATATATATAGGCTCCAAATTATAATGTGTTGTTTCTGTAGCATGAAAAATAACACTAAAACAGCGTTTGCTATGTATACTCGTCCATTAGTCAATATTCACACCTAGCCGGTTTCCCGAGGAACAGAACTCTAAAGGTTCTTTTATTATTTCTGTTTTCTTTTTTCCACAATATTTCAGTATCAGATTTATAACACCATTAACACACCTGGGCAGTTTATATCCTTCGCAGAAAGTGAATTTCGAATAAATTCACTTTTAATGATACGTTCAAGTTATCGCGTGCCCTATACTTTCCGATCCGACCGAATTCGGCTACAGTAGAAACACGTATGAACGTGCACAGCATCCCACACCCCACGTTTATAACCAAAAGGCAAAGTCGCCTTTACAATATTTTAGACTCAAATATGTTTTCTTAATATCTTGACTTTTCTCGAGCTTCATAACCCGGGAACAAAGCACAAGGATTTCCCGAGAGTGTTCGGCTCGAGAATTACCGGGAATGCACCTTACCAACGAATCAGCATTGCTTCCCAAACTGTCAGCGTTCTGGGTACTTTTCTAATCGACAGTGACGATGTGTGTGATTTTTTTAAATTTCCAATACATTCTTGTACCTTTTAAGGTATTTATTAGTTTACTTGTTTATAAGTATATTATAATTAGTTAAGTATTTCATAAGATTATAAAAAGAGATAATTAAATTTTATTTATTGCAGCCCGTTGACCTTGGCTCTTGCTTTTCAGAATGTATTCCCGACCGCCTTCAGCTCTTAGGAGTAGAAATTTCTTCAGACCTTAATTTTGGGCGGTTCATTGAGTCCAAAGCCAAAGTAGCTGCTGCATCACATCGGCTTTTAATGTTGTACAAAGCACAGGTCCGATCGTGTGTGGAGTACTGCAGGGGCTGGTGCTGCAAAATGCCATCTAGCAGCTTTGGACTCAGTGGAAAGGCGTGCGAAGAGGCAAGTTGGAGATCCAGATTTGGTTAAGTCCAATCTACAAAGCCTTGAGCACAGCTGTAGTGTAGCCAGCCTTTCGGTCTTTTACAGGATGCATTTTGGAGAGTGTGCGCGGGAATTGCATGACTTGATTCCGCCATCTCATTTTTACCATCGGACAACCCGACGTACGGCAAGTATTCACCCTTACGTTGTTGAAACCTCTACGGTCCGGGCTAAGCGTTTCGCCTCGTCGTTTGTACCACGTACATAGAAGGATTGGAACCATTTGCCTGTTGCGGTCTTCCCGTCCGATTATAATTTGGCTGTCTTCAAGGCTATAGTGAATGGGCTCTTAATAAACTAGTGCGCCTCACCATCAACAATTGCATCACTGCTTACCATCAGGTGGGATCGCATTCAAGCACTAGTTTATAACAATTAAAAAAAAATCTTTCTTTTCAAACGAACATTCGTTCTTTACAATGTCAGATGCATAACTTTTCCTTTTTAATGGGCCGCAGACGAGTAGAAAACTTCATTTCCTGTTACAAACAGATGTGTCCTTTCTCTAGAGAAGACATCGCTTTTTGAAATAAGTATTTGATATATCCGTTTTCAGTAACACTAGACGACACATATGCTATTAATATTTTTAAATATTTGAATAACGTACGAGGTGCACGTTTGACATTATATTTAGTTATATAGATACGGTTGTGTTAATTGTTATACTACTTTATTGTACGCCAAGATAATAATTTACATAATGGACAATAATCTAAAAAAAAACATACAATGTATCCTCCGCCGCTTTATCGCATTCTGTAATTTCTTCCAGGTAGCCTCGAATGGGCAGAGGTTCCCTGGACACAATATATGTATGGTCGTCCGTATGTATTTATTTAGATATTGCAGTCAGCCAAAATATAACTATTGCACCATCAGAATTAAGATATTTTGTGAGAATTGAAAAACTTTTTTTGATATAATAAGTAATGTAAGTATTGGATTCATTGACCTCGAAAAGGCATACGACCGGGTACCTCGTGAGGTTCTGTGGTGGGCCCTTAAGGAGAAAAGTGTGCCTGGGAAGTATGTGCAGTTGATCCGAGCGATGTACAGTCGATGCAGTACCCAAGTCCGGTCTACAGTGGGCAACACTGGCAGCTTCAATGTGGCTGTCGGCTTACATCAAGGGTCGGCTCTCAGCCCTTACCTCTTCCTGATGATAATGGACGCTCTGACGTCGGACATTCAGGAAGAGGCTCCCTGGTGTATGCTGTTTGCTGATGACATTGTATTGGTTGCCGAGAGTGGCCTAGAGGTCCAGAACAGATTGGAGGTGTGGTGGCACAGACTGGAGAGTGTTGGCCTGAAATTGAGTAGAACCAAAACGGAATACTTGTTCTGCGATTTCGGTGGTCTCTCCGGTCCTATGCCCTTAGCTCTCGCTGGAACGCCCATACCAATCTGCTCCGACTTTCGGTACCTCGGGTCGCTTATCCAAGGAGATGGCGAGGTAGACCGAGACGTATCACATCGGATCAATACAGGATGGATGAAATGGAGACAGGTCACTGGAACAATTTGTGACCCACGGATGCCCCTTAAGTTGAAGGGTAAAATCTACAAGTCCGTGATAAGACCTGTCATACTGTATGGATCAGAATGTTGGGCTGTGAAAAAGACGGATGAAAAAAGATTGCATGTAGCGGAGATGAGAATGTTGAGATGGATGTGTGGTGTGACGAGAATGGATAAAGTGAGAAATGAATATATTAGAGGAAGTTTGAAAGTGGCGCCAGTGACTGAAAAGTTGAAGGGGAATCGTTTGTCTTGGTATGGTCATGTAAAGAGGAGAGATGAAACACATGTTGCTAAAAGAGTTATGAGTATACATGTGGATGGGTGGAGAGGGAGAGGGAGGCCAAAGAAAAGATGGATGGATTGTGTGAACAGTGATATGAAAGAAAAGGAAGTTAGTGATAGTATGACGGTTGACAGGATAGAATGGAAGAAAAAAACGTATTGCGCCGACCCCAAATAAGATGGGACAAGGGCAGGAAGATGATGAATAAGTAATGTAAGTATTAGGTGTGTAACTCTTTACTGAACCAACTCACTGTTCCGAAACATTTTAATGTTCCAAAAGATTGGAACATCAGTAATGTTTCAAATGCATCATTTGGAACAATTGGAACACTGAAACACTCTTTACTTAAGTGACCTGCAGTCTTTTTAAAATTCAAACTAAAACGTAAATAGTGTAAATATAATTAATAACCCGAACTCAAAACATCTGCTTTAAATTTTTCTCCAATCAATATTCAATTAAATAAAACTGTTAGTGTATACGACGCAAAGTAACAGATCACGATTCATAACAGTCAGTGTTTGTGTTTGTATCTTTTGAGCCGATGTTCCAAATGTTCCGTTTGTATCTTGTGAGCCGATGTTTCAAACGTTCCGTTTGTATCTTTTGAGCCGTTGTTCCAAATGTTATGTTTGTATCTTGTGAGCCAATGTTGCAAATGTTCTAAACGATACATATCACTGTTTCGGAACATTTCAGTGATTCAGATGCAAATGTTCTAATCGCAAAGATGACACACTTTTCCCACGCCTAATAAGTATATTATATCTATGTATTCAGGCAGTATTTTTTAGCCACACAGCTATATATACATACAAACTACAACAAGCCCTGACTAATAAGTCTACCAAGCATGGTGATTATCGCAAAGCATTGAAAATTACTTTTTTGTTTTACCAATCGAATGAAAATGAGAACAAGCACGATAGAAGTGCGTTTACAGTACGTACTGTAGGTAAGCAAGACTACCTAATATGAAAATAAAAAAGCGTAAAATTCGCAACTACTTGTTTGGTCTTTGTAAAATGTTTTACCTAAATAATAATAAAACTAAAAATCATTTATTTTCACACAGAGTCCATATTATACGTAAGTACAGTTACATAAGTATTTAAAGTAAAAAAGTAACATTTGATGAAGTGGAACTGATGAAGAAGACCAGAAATGATCAACGGAACTACACCCTCACAGATATCACATTAAAGATAGTTAAGCGACTATGACAATACAAATAAATTAATGGTTCTGAATAGTTACGTTGAAAATGGTATCATTGAGGTGAAGAGATCTGATTATGATGATGGAGCCGGAAGGTAGGCACTGGAACTCTGTAATTAATCAATGTAACCTAGCCATGTTTGGGCTCATTAGAATTGTCATGAGATGCATTTTTGGCTATAAGGTACTATTGAACTGATCTGATGATGGAGTCGGAAGGTAGGCACAGGAACTCCGTAATTAATCAATGTATCCTAGCCGTGTTTGGGCTTATTTGAAGTGTCATGAGATGCCCTTTGGCTATAAGGTACTATCGAACTGATCTGATGATGGAGCCGAAAGGTGGAAGGTAGACACAGGAAATTTATGATAAAACAACCTACCCAGTTACCAGTTACCAGAACCTAACCTAGCAGTTTTTGGGTTAATTGGAATTGTCATGAGAAATTGGCACTCTGTTTATAAGTGTATCACAACTAAAAAGTGTGAAATAAAAACATTTTTACAAAAAGAAAAATAACCGACTTCACTAAAAAAACACAAGAAGGTTCAAAGTAACTTTAATTTCGGAAGTCGGTATTAAATAAGAAACAACGAATACCGAGAAACACCGACTTCCGAAATTAAAGTTATTTCGATCTTTCTTGTATTTTTTTTTTAGTGAAGTCAGTTTTTTTTTAAATGTTTGTCTTATGTAGGTACCACTACTATACAAAAAGTTTTAATAAAATATTGATGGCGGGTTTTTGAATTAAGTATTTTGATTTAAGAACGTCACTACTTAAAAGCCAAATTTCGACAGGTTTTCAAGCTAAAATAGAGTTTGAATAATACTCAACTTCAAATGCTTGAATCAGAAATCGGGGTATAGTCTGGCATGCAAAAAGGTCACTTACTCATTAACTGGCAAACTGGCAAGGTAATGTAATTTTTTAAGGTTTACGGTAAAAAAAGCATAGGTATTCTTACTCGTATTTCTTTTTATAATAATATTCCACAACTATCATACAGCGCCGTCTAGTCCCAAGTTAAGCAGAGCTTGTGTTACGAGTACTAAACTGATACACATACTTATATATTTCTAAATACATACATATTATGGATAAATTACACCCCGACGCAGAACAAATGATCGTGCTCATCACACAGACATTTGTCCTGAGTGGGAATCGAACCCACGACCTCCGGCATAGCTGTCAGGGCCACTAACCACTAGACCAACAAGCCAGTCAATATGGTCATTTAGATAGAATATGGTTGTAGTTGTTAATGAAGTAAAAGTCAAAGCGTATGAAATATATTTTATAAATTAGTTTAGCAATACAATATAATGACTTAACTTCATAGAAGCGTTTGATTTGCGTCTCCGCCTGGACAATAGCTATTTCACCAAATTACTGTCGTACACCCCTAGTAATGGTATTGAATTTTCTTATAATGAAATTCTCATTACCTATATCTCAGCTTAGTATTATTTAATTGTGCATCAAATAGCAAGACAATTCAAGTACGAATTCAAAAGTTTTTGAGTTCAATGAAAATGTAGTTCCTGGGTGCATGGAAACTGCGAGATTGCATCTGTCTCTCAATAGTTTTACCTGAGCACAATGTCTCTTTACAATTCCTTTGTAGTAACTGCTACAAGAACCTTTTGTTAACTATATTAAGCCGTGATGTCCCCGTATTTCTCAAATCTAATCATCTAAATTAGATGCTGTAGGTTAGTCTGTGGGTGGTTGATGTTGCTACTACGTACTACGAGTAAATTTTTCTGGTTCTGATACAATTTTAAACAATTTCTGATTATGTAGAAACTGTTAACGCCATTTTGAATAAGAATTATTTTAAAATTTGGCTAAAATAGGTACTTACACTTTTTTTTTGAGTTGAGAAGTCTAATGACTTCTTCCGCTCTTGGTTTTTTTTTTCGGTGTGTATATCATCTTATGACATCTCCCGCTCTTGGGCGGGGCGGGAGATAGTGTCAGACTTTTACTGACTAAAAACCCACCTCTGTTCCTTCGGTGCCTTTCGTACCAAGGCCGAGTCCTCCTTTCAGAATCAAACCCTTGGCCCCAGTAGGCTTCGGACCTGCTGGCCCCTACAGTTGCTGACATCTCCTTGAGGCGCGCGTGGAACAATACGCGCCGTCTACAACTTGGGCTCGGTCCGGACGGTTACCGGACGGCCGGACGGCGAGCCACCCATTGCTCGCCGTCCGCAAGCCCGCGCCTACTCCACTCTTGGATGGAGCGTGTTAAACTTTGACTAACTAACCTATATATCTTCCTTTCCCCTTTGCGTAACTCTTGCAAACTGCAAAACACTTGCAAATGGTACAAAATTTGAAACTAGTCTATGTCCAATATTACCCACCATACTACTCTGTCAAGAAAGTACCGGGAAAAGATCAATAATACACAAAATGTCTGTTAATCATTCAAATTTATTTTATCACCTTCAAAGCATGCTCCTTTAGAAACGATACACTTGCGCCAACGAATAATCCATTCATCAAAACATTTTTTAAACGCTGCTTCCGGAATTGAGTTCAGTTCTCGCCGCGAATTCTCCTTTATATCTTCTATCGATTGAAAACGGGTGCCACGAAGTGGTAATTTGAGTTTAGGAAAAAGAAAAAAGTCAGCAGGAGCCATATCTGGTGAATATGGTGGTTGCTGGATGGTATTTGTTGAGTGTTTGGTCAAAAATTCGTTCACAATGATAGCCTTGTGCGAAGGCGCATTGTCGTGGTGCAAAATCCAAGAATTTTCTTTCCACAAATCTGGCCTTTTTCGTCGAATTCGCTTTCTTAAACGCCGCATAACGCTCAAATAATATTCTTTATTTACCGTTAGACCTTCCGGTAAGAATTCAGAGTGCACAACACCGCGATAGTCAAAGAAAACAGTCAACATGACTTTGACTTTTGATCGACTTTGGCATGGTTTTTTCGGTTTCGGTTCAGTTGGAAGGCGCCACTCCGAAGCTTGTTGACTAGTTTGCATGTCAAACTCGTAAACCCACGTCTCGTCACCAGTAACAATGCGTTTCATGAATGTTGGGTCCGAACTGACTCGTTCTAGCATGTCCTCAGCGACTTTCATGCGATTGAGTTTTTGGAGAAAATTCAGATCTTTTGGGACTAGCCGAGCAGCAACATGTTTCATACCCAAATGATTAGTTAAAATGGTACGGATCTACTCGTGAGATACAGAAAGTTCGGCGGCTATCTCTCTCAGAGTTGAATGGGGATTTTCAGTCACTATTTTCTTCACTTTTGCGATGTTAACTTCAGTTGCAGACGTTGACGGCCTACCAGAGCGAGGCAAATCTTCCATCACATCTCGACCGCTTTTGAACGCTTTGAACCACTCATAAGCACGAGTTTTTGATAAAGTCGATTCACCGTAAGCCTTCTGTAACATTTTCAGTGACTCCGAACACAAAATTCCATTGGCGATGCAAAATTTAAGACAAACTCTTTGTTCGATATTTTTGTCCATTATGAAATTTGCAATACACACTATATATGATATTACTAAAACCAGCACTGTATTTAATATAAATAACAGCTGATGCAACTCAAACTCCGCGCCAAAATGGAAAACAGTTGTGCCAATCTAACAACTACAAAAAAACAAAAATTTGAATTTGGAACCATAAACAAATCATCCATTCCCGATACTTTTTTGACTGAATGTATACATATAACCTAAGTCCGTCCAACGAAAACGAATCCAATTTTTCGTGAAGCTTGTATCCATTATACATCCTGATACAGTTTTGCTCTCGCTACAAACAATATCGACATTCAATCAATAAAAGCAATCTAACCTCAATTTGATAACCGCGTTCGTCATGCCATAATTCACGCTATTCACGACATACGCCTAGCCAAGCCACATGTAGTAGGTACATGACAAAAATGGCCGCGTAGCCAAGCTTATGGTAAGCCAACATGCTTCATTAGTCAAACCCACGCTCTCTGTGACAATAGAATGAACACTATTGTTTACCGATGTTGTAATTTGGACGTTTGATTTAGATTTAAACTATCGGGAGTGTAGAGAAAGCTTGATTAGAGTTGAACTTTGTTGTTAAGGAAGTAGGTGATGGTGACGTCATAGTGTATGTTTCTTCAGACGCTTATTGGCCATGGCAGTTCAATCCATTTGTAAAACTAGTCGTGCTATTTTCAATGGTTTCTTAAGGACTATAACCAACAGCATAAGCCATAGGGAATTTCTGACAAGGGAACACGTGTTCCTAGAACGCAAAGAGTAACTGAAGGAACATAGGTGTTTTAGTCAGTAAACATATCCCTCTGGCTCCACCGTAGAAGCGAGAGAAATCATTAGATGATTTCCACTTCCCAAAAAAACAACCGCACAAGACATCAAACTTACTATTTTCGCATGGTTAGGTATTATGGCCACACGGGCTGTGGGATTGTTTGAAAGGGAATGAACCCTCCAATAACGGGAAGAGCTAGTTGATGATTTCACCCCATGAAAATTGGTATTGGTACGGCCACATGATTAGTGTTGCACTTAGTTTATGGTCAAGTTTTGGCTTTCAATTTTCAAGTAAAATAAAACCCTTGAACAGCCTTGTTTTCAGCAGTGGAAAAATGTATAGAACAACAATGTTGTACCCTGTAAAATAGTAAATTAGATTGTAACAACTACCTCTACAAAAGTATTGCAATCTACTTTACTATTTTAAGAGTACGAGTAACACTCTAGTAACAGGTCTCCCCATCGATCTCTCGCCTTTGCCGTAACTGTGATCCATTTCCCACCGGTGACAACACAAACAACAGGCACTATTCATGTTCTCTTTTATTTGCAGGCCAACCGGGAAGTAAATCTTTCGAACGGCTTCAAAAAAAGAGAGTTACGAGTTTCACTGGCATGTGATATGTGAACAAATGTGAGTAGGTACTCAGAAAATAGTTCCATACACCGCAAACTCTTCACAAATTATTTGTTCAAGTTTGGCATCTACTCGGTGTTCGTATGGTCACTACTGAGATCTGACAGAATACCAGTATTTGGTAAACTTGCCTGGCACATGATCTTCAAGAAAACACGCCACATAATATGTTGGTTTTTCATGTTAAAATTTATTTAAAGTGCATAGTGTGCCAAAGGCTTAGTGTCGGTCAAAAGTGCAGTTGCATTCTAATAATGTTGAAGTGTCTAAAATTTTTTGTACTAGAAGTTCAATGATCCATGTTTATTCAATACTTCAGAAGTTCAGAATCTATGCTGTAAATTAAATAAGTCATGAACCATTGGTACACTTCTACAAAGAAATTCTGATGTTTTCTGACTTCTTGATACCAAATTCACATTATGTGCGTCTATAAACTTTGGTGGAGCTCCCTCAATTCACAATAGATCCCATTATCAGAACTAGATACTCAACAAAAAAAAATGGAAATATCTGGAAGTATATCCCATACATTAAAAAATATTTTTCTAAACCGGTTTTTCTCGGTTATATAACAGAAAATTACTTTAACAACGCCAAATGTATGAGAATGAACGAACGATTGAGCGTATTACTGTAATATATAGTAATGTAAAAGAACTACAATCAATATTATAAAACCTAAAAGTACAATAACAGCGTTACCGTGACTACTACATCACCGTTTAGTGAAATCCCTCACTGAAACATCAATCTAACAGTTCATGGATATCGAAAAAAAAAACACAAAATGAAAATCCTCTTAACTTTTTGAAGTCGATTAAAAGTCGGAAAAGTTATTCATAATGAGCAAGTTGATTTTTGAGACAAATATCTACCCGATTCTACCCTACCGTGCTATTTTATTTGGTGACGTGGACTGGAATTTTATCTCGATTAACCGAGTGACCTCATTTTGAGATGAGTAATCATCAAATATCTTCTACCACTTGGGTGGAGCATCAGATATTTACTCATTTTTACAGGACCACGTCTTTCGAACATTCGCGCAACCAAACAGATTATAAACCCCTAAAGAGGATTTAGTTGCGTAATTCGACTCGCTGACGTGATAATAAAATTCAATTGATAATCCAATGCAATTTAAATTATTTTAACGTTTCAATTGTATGTAATTTTATGATATAATATATTGTTGGTATGTGTATGATTATGTAACTATAAATATCTGTACTTGAAATAAACAAATGATAATAAAAGTATTAATTAGTCAATTATTTGTTTAAAAAAATATAATCTTTATTGAAAGTAAATAGCACAGCTGTCTTTTGTGATTTGATGTGATCCATCGACAACCAGTTCGAAATTGTTTTTCGAAAATCTTTTTCTCTTATTTACTGTAAAAATCTCACCGTGAAAACTTTGGGGACGAATTTTGACAATCTTTAGCGTCAGTTTGAATGACATCTCATTCCAAGATCAGTTTTTACGATATGTTTACGTATGTAAAGTGATCATGAAGGGAGCTGTCAATGCATCCAATTACAGATCACAGAATTGTATTAAAAGAATGAAGAAGAAAGAAAAATATTTTATTTGGCACACAATGGTACACAAACTGTAGAAACAACATTTAGAAACCTAACATTAAAAAAGAACACTGACACAATGAGTATCTCACGGTTGCTTCAAATAGATTAATTACAGAATGGTTAACCGAAAAAAAAAGTTATTTGAAGATTCCTTAAGTTACGGTATTCTTATTAAAATTACCAGCATTATCGACTTATTAATAAATCGACACAAGTTCTCAAGTTATAGATCGCGGGCCCATCAATTAGGTACTAGCTACAATTGTAACCCGTTTTCCCACAGCTGGCTTTATACACAGCTGATACAATCTATATTCCCTTTCATTCCCAACTCGGCATGGAGATAAATCTCGTATTGCATAAATTTATTTTTATAACCTACTTAAATACAACGTACTGAACGTCCAGTTTAACTTGAAATTACGTGGCGACGCTGCTTGTCAAGATGTTTTGACAGCTATATGTCAAATTCAGTACATTTTTAATTTAGTTCCGTATTTTGCCACCTGTCAAAATAAACTGGTGTTTTCGTACTTTCCCCTTTAATAAACAATCGCCCTATACATCATAGTGTAGGTGTAGGGTGATTGTTGGTGTATGTGTAGTTACGTAAATATTGTCTGTTGGCTTTCATTTGTTATTCACGCACTATTGCTCTCAATAGTCCGTTGAGTAAAAAGTAATCACTCGAAAGATATAAATCAGTTTTTTGTTTTTGTTGTACTGTGATTTATGTAAAAATTATTAGTTAATAATTTTATGTAGCAACGTGTTCGTGATGGTACCTACTTACCATTCTTTTTTAACTACTATAGCCATAGGTCAGTAATTCACTAACAAAAGTTGGTAGGTAGTTGTTCGATTCGAAAGCCCATTGTGGGCGATAACAGGCCTTATTTAAAGTTTCTGAATGACGCCTACTGGCTACAGTGACTCGAAGGCAATTTTTACATTTTAATTATCTCAAATGTAACTGTCAGTGCGGCAGCCTAGAACACTGCATAGATATACCTATTGAAAGAAAAGAAAGAAAGAAAGAAAGAAAACACGTTTATTTGGCACACAGGTACACACAATGATATTACAATATAGAAACTTAAATACTAAAACTTAAAAAAGTACATTTACATTGTGTGTCTCTATTGGCAACTAGAGTACACGTTCCAAAGATAAAACTGCGATAGTTTTAGCTTTTATTAGTCACAATGGTATATGTACACAATACTTCAATATTGGCAGGTTGTGTCAATTATTTCATAGAATAAATCTATTAAAATCGGTTAGTATAAATACCGATAACGACTTGAACGCTTAATTTAAATACGTGTGGGCTAATAAAATAACACATAGTCCCTTATTTATTGCCAACTATGTTAGTAATGGAAGCTATGCTGAATCGATTGGTTACACATAAAACTATAATGGCTAGGTACACAAGTCCAAGTCGTTGACCTCTAAACTACTCGAGTTACAGTTAATAATTAATAAAACAACGGTATTCAGCTGGTGAAGAGCGAAGCACGCGATGTACGGGCAAAAAATAATACAAAAATACTTTAAAGTATCCCTGTATTTTTTTTTTTACAGGTATGAAAAATAACTTGAAAAGAAATACTTATTTACTTATAGTGCAGACCACCTATTCAAATAGATAGTAATGTCTTGCTCAACACTTTATAAATTAGTCAAAGTCAAAAGGTTAATTTCTGCATCGTAACTAAATTACTCAGATTTTAAAAAGACTTTTTTTCTGCTGAATGAAAGATCGTAGAGCTGTACCTATGTATACAAATTACGAAAACAACAAACGTATGACAACAAATACTTAAGTAGATACCTAAAAATAAAATGCGCGCAAAGTTTCTAAAACAAAATAATTTTGTATAACTGCAAGATTTATAACTTTCTCGACTAAAATACAAAAACACCGGAAGCATAAACACATCAACCAGGAAAATGTTGTTATTTAAAATAATAACTTGATGTTCAGCACGTGATCTGCGCTCAAGCATGCATAATACCATATGGCATTCGTCATGTGCATGCATGCATTGTCGGTCAGTCAGTACTAGCCTGAAAATAGAGAGTTTTACGAGGGAACTGTCGGAATGGCCGTATACCTCTAGCGAAGTATTCACTAACATGCGCGGACCGCGGTAGTAATGAATAAAGATGGCGTATTTTATGAAGATGCTTGAAGGTGTCATCATCGCTTTAAGAAAGCTAGTTAGTACTTTGAGCTTTGACTTAACGTTAAGCGATGCGACTAAAAATACTGACGGAAAATCTTATGCAGATTAACAAACAGGGATGAGTTATTTTTGAGACCTTAAATTATAAGAGATGCTTGCAATCAGATATCTTTTCTTAATCATTGATGGAATTAAAGACGGTGACACTTAGAGTCTTGTCTTCACTAGGACTTGTGCCGGTTCTCTAAGACGTTACTTGAAATTGAAATTAACCATGAAAATATGTTTTTTGCATTAATATGACATGTGAGCGGTTTGTATATAGCCATTGTGTAAGTACTTTTGTTAACTTGGGTTACCTATACCAGTAAAACAATTGTGAGCGAAAATAAATAAATAATAACTATGAAAACCAGAAATACAAGCTTGAAAGTTTCAGCAATTCACGACGAAAATACAGCTAACTCGATAGCTATTCCAACAAACAATTCAAACGGCTAAACTTAACAGTTACTCGCGCGAATTGCTTTAAAAGTACTAAAGAGCTGTGATCAAAGTATCACAATAGCACCAGTGTTGCCAGGGTTCAGGGGTGCACGTAATTAAACCCTCAAGTGTGGCAAAGTGCAACAATGGGCGGTGCTAGCGAAGTGTCGCGATCCTCATTAGATGAAGCGTGGGGACGGTAATGAGGGGAGATGATGGTATCTGCTGTGCCCGTAGCGGTCGCATACTTTCACTTCTTAAGGGCAATGTTGACTTGGAGCGATGAATGTAAAGAGACACGCGACGTGATTGAGACTTTAAAGTTTCGTTCGAGACCGAAACGATGCGATCGTATAGATCATCGTAATGTTTGGACTTATAGGCTGAAGATTTGATAGTCACTAATTAGTAAATAAATATCTGACAGACCTATTTACTAATTCTACTAGCATTTATACCTACTTCCTTACCTATTATAAAACAAAGTCCCCTATTGCATATATGCCTTTGTGAACACGATAAACTCAAAAACTACCGAGCGGATTTTCATGTAATTTTCACCAATAGCCAGAGTGGTTCATAAGGAAGGTTTAGGTATATAAAACATCCATACTATACTAAATAAAAGCCGAAAATTTCAAAGATTTATAACATTCGTGCGAAGCTTTGTAATATATGTATTTACCTATATTTACAATACGTGGGGCATACTGAGTTTCTGGATCTGGCCACTTACAATAAAAGATTGAAAAAACATTATAGGATTCGAAAATGGAACTCTTTGCAAACATGTTACTTTTTTTAATTTGCGAGACTGTCATTAGTCTTTTCATTGTAGCGTCCATTCGAATATTGTGTGTCACTATCAAAATGAATTGATTGCGTGTCGCTATCAAAATCAATTTAAGTCGTCACTTCGAACGTCCAACGATTAGATGTGTGACTTAGGGGCACACGTTTTACGAGTCCTGAATCGTCGGTGAATGCGTTCGATAAAGCCATTGAAGTGGTCCCTAAAGAAGACTGGTCCAACTGCTTTGCACAGTGGTTTCAGCAAATGCAAAAATGCATTAATTGCGAGGGAACATACTTTGAAAAACAATAAATGTATCGTAGATCTTATATCTAGTCTTATTTATCAGAATCCAGAAACTTTCAGTATGCTCTAAGTATTATAAAGCTGAAGAGTTCGTTTTGTTGAACGCGTTAATCTCAGGATCTACTGAAATCGAATTGAAACTTTATTTTATTGTTGGATAGCACATTTATCGAAGAAGGTTATATGCTACTTATCTTCATATTACGACCAAGAGGAGCGGAGCAGAAACCAAATACGCGGGTAAAACCGCGGATGTCCTCCGCGGTTTTACCCGCGTATTTTTTAATAGTTAGGTAAACAATATGTTAATAGTAATTGATCTCGGATTGTTAACATTTAACCGTTTGAACGCAGCATTTAGGGACCTTCACACGCTTCTAAAAACCTACTCATTGACCTTTTTCTAGAAAAGTTTCAGCAATTTTTATTCCTGAAAATGAAACCGCCGTCGATCGCTTCCACTGGTACACAGCAGTGCTCTACCCAAGCGGAGCACACCGGCACCCACCCCGTTAATGGGTCAATGTTTACAAAAAGGTAAAGTATTTTTAAGAATAACTAAATACACAAACCTATTTTATTAGAACTGCCAATCTATCTGAAACCTACTCATTCACACTTTTCCAGGAAAGTTTCATCTGTTCTTTTTTTCTCTGTCAGTGCTCGAATAAATCTGAGAAGCCTCGATAATGTTCAAAATTTTACACAGCGAATCATGTACCTATTATATCTATCATATGAACAGTAGAGGACATGATACATAAATTAATACACACTTGAGTACTACCCACACACTTCAAAACCGTGTATCTCACCGCGTAGGCATAATGTCTACGAGCGTACGAGGCATTGACTCTGACGGAGTGGAGGCTTTGCGTCAAGGCGTGTCAGACGTGTTATTAATATACTAATTAGTAGTTATTATCATCTCTACTCAAGCCTTACTCAGCGTGTTTACAAAGATACTCCTTTGTCGCTTGTAATGTTTCAATTAAATGCTGAATTGTACCTTTACAGGAAAAGCCAATATTATTTTACTGACATATTTACATTTGAGAAAGGAGATTTTAAAACAATTTTAGGCGAAGACCCGTGTTTATCTCAAAGTTAGGTCTTAGGTAAGTACTTACCTACACAAGTTTAAGTCATCACATATTTGACCTCATAAAACAATAGACGTGAGGTACAAACAAAACAAATATTCTCCACAAATTAAAGGGCGTAGGGGAATCCGTGCACGATTTCATTTCATATTCCATTGTGCCAAGAGCCGCGTTCGTCTGTTGAAAGACATGGATATCGGAAGTTCCGCTCTCCCGCCTCCCGCATGCGCTTGCACACCACAATACGTGAAATGCGAGTAGGTAGGTAACTAGGTAAAAGGTGAGTGATCTCGCAACGCGCTCCGAGCACAACGACCAAGCTAGACTATCATCGCTCTCCCGGCTTATTTACACAACAAAACAAAACACAATACAAAACCGTTGGTCATGAACTGGATTACACGCTTGCGTTTAAGATAGAGTAAAACACGCTTAATATAATCGTAATACAACAATAAAGGTCAATTACATCAGTGCAGTAGCAATGGTATATAATTGGCAGCGTTCATCGACTACTCATTAAGCGTAAAATTATTCCCGGCGCTGACACGGCAGGTGCTCCGTCGGGTCCTGTACGGCTGTTACCATCGATGGGTAAATAGAGAAAAACAATCAACGGCCGACGTCGGTCAACCGCGGCAGTGCGAGACGTACTTTATGCACAAAAAATGGACAAGCGCGAGTCGATCGTGCAAATAATGTGCGCGGCGCACAATAAAGTTTAGATTTATATAAGAGCGAGCTAACGATTCGCCTACCTGTTTTTTTTATTTATTTTTTTATGGTTAATTTAATTATAAATCTAGAACGCTAGACCATTTCTTTTTGTATTTTTTCACTCTTTTTTATTAATAAAAGATCTGATTTAGATAACACAGTTAAGTGCTATGAAGAAGCGTCGAAAGAAAATTAAAATTGTTTCGTAAAGAGGAATAAATAATTAAGACCAGAATTTTATAATCCCGTCTTTGATCCTGCGGAACCCTAAAGCACATCTAAATATTACAGCATAATTGCCGGGGGATGTCTCGAATAAATTACTCGGGATTACTTGCTCGGCAGAAATGTTACTCCTGCTTCAGGAGTATCTTGGTTCTAGACGACATAACGAGTATAAATCTACGTATTATACTGGAACCGATGCTTTCCTAATAGATACGATTCTTATCATGTTTTCCTCTGGTCTTCTAATAAGATCTTTAGATAAAAATGTATTTTTGATACATGTAGGTAAATATGCATGAGCTTCTGCATTGAATAGATGGACTAAGGCCATGTTTTTTGTTATTTATTTATTTTAACTTCATGCGCAATGGTGAACTTAATGCCTTGGATATTTTCTACCAGTAAACCAAGGGTGGTGCATTGTTCTGTTTTTTTGCAATATTTTAAATTTGAAGAATTTGTTTGTTTGGACGCGCTAATCTCAGGGACTACTGGTACAAATTGAAACATTATAATTAAGTTTTGGATAGCCCATTAAGGCCCTAGCGCCCGAGCAGTGCCATAAAACAGTGACTTTCTCAAGCTTGCTCCTCGATAACAGTTTGGTTTTAAAAAAATATATGTTTATTATAGATTCACATCACGATCATTTGTTCTGTATCTGGGGGTAATTTATCTATAATATGTATATATTTAGAAATATATAAGTATTTTTATCAGTTGTCTAGTACTCATAACACAAGCTCTGCTAAGCTTGGGACTAGACGGCGTTGTGTGATAGTTGTGGAATATTATATATTTATATTATTATATTCATGTACAACATTATCAACGTATAATTTTTTCATGCGACTAATAAATAAAAAAAATAACAACATGATATTTTTTCGCTTGTTTCCTCTTCTCCTTTCAAACGGCTTTGATCTTTACAAATATTTTTACACAAAAAGAAAATGCTGGGTAAGTATTCTTCAGAATGTAAAAAGAATTCTGGGTAGGTGCTTATGGGACTATACGCCTTAATCAAGGAAGGCTATAGGTTATATAACATCACGCTTCGACCAAAAGGAGTGTAAACTTACCAAAGACGCGGGCGGGTGAAACCGCCGGGGACAGCTAGTATATTTATAATATAATACCTGTTTACATATATGTAAAATTAAGATAATAGCAGAATATTGAGATGACTATTTGTTTTAAAAATATAAATTAAAAAAAAAATTGCTTAAATGCTACCTGGTCCACAGGTCCTACCACACAGGTCTATCCACAGGTCCTACCACGACCTCTAAACGCCATCCATTTGACGAACTAAACTGAACTGTGAAAGGGATGGAGTTATATGGGGTGTATAGCACCATTCGTCTTTTTCTCTCGCACGTTAGACTAAAAAACACGTCATGGTAAAGCCACTGATGTTCAGAGAAAGCGCGGTACAGAGAAGAATGGACTGGATCTATAAGCAAGAAGCACAAAATCGTTAGGAAGAAAAAAGTATGAAGGGGCAAATTTTATTGGTCCTTTGGCACAGCATCATTGTTCAATCTTTACCCAACTTAAAGTTAGACGAAGAAATAAATAATGGTTTCTGTACTAAGGTAATTCAGCATTTTACAAAATGCATTACACTCATAGAGCCGCACAGGGCGTGAAATCGAGTAAAATTTATAATAATTATTCCAAGTCAGCGTCCCATATTGTTGTTAACGATTGCAAATTATTCTCAGCTGTACACAGCCGTAATCATCGAACTAAACGTGATCTTTTCATCCTTGCATCAGATTGTGATAAATTACGATCATCAGAGAAAACTCAGTTCTACCAACTGTAATAAATAATAAGTACGTGTCTGTTTCAAAAGCCGGTGCTATTTCTCTTCATGATTATTATTTTCAAAATGAAATTATACAGATCGTCGCATGACTTGAACATTAATAACAGAAGTTTCTACCTAACCACATTTTATTTTTATCCAGTCTTCAGTTCGACCCCTCTCTTTGATGGAACTTATTCGCCTATCTCACGACATATCTCAAGCTCATTACTAACTTTCTGGAATTTGCGACAACGACCATATCAATTAGTCAAGACAGATATATGATTAGCTTTGGACTGAAAAATAATCTGATTCTTGATCTACATATTTTAGATTGGCCATTATGTATGCCCATTGGCTGTGTCGACGTTGGATAATGTTATATAGACGCCATTTTAGATTTAAAACTACAACGTTATCTACTGGCATATTGTTCAAACATTTCTCAATTGGCCGCCGGCGGAGGCGCAAACATGATATGGCGCCCTCGTGAACGGTAATCTACATGAACCAAACTACTGACACACGCACATACACATTGTAAGTACCTGCATACTAGCATCGTGTATAGCTGGTACACAAAGACGAGGCGACTCCATCATCATTAAGTAGGTAACTGCCTGCGAAATAATCTGCCACGCGTGATCACATTTGACAAAGATAAGACAAGTTAATTTTGGATTAAGAAAATCTATTTAAAGTAAATTAATAATTCAGAAAACAATTCAATTGATCATAATTATGATGGATATTCAGGTCTATTAATTATATCGATTGGAAAACTGCAACTTTTTTATTAATAGAATCGCTTTTAACTTTAGTCATTGTGGCGTTCTTTCGAAGATAGGGTGTCGCTATCAAAATGATTTTTTATGATTTTCGCTGTGGCTTAAGTCAACAAGAGAGTTGCCAGAGACTTTAATTGGCATTTGGTGATGAACGCCATGTCGCAGCTCTGTGTATTCGAGACGTGATCATCTCGAAATGACGAGACACGTGAAGGTCGGCTGGCGACTGCGGTGTAACTGCAGTTGCCAGACTCAGACTCGAATATTGACACCGTACGACAACTTATTGAAACTGACAAAAAAATTACTCACTAGCAAATTCGTGCTTTGTTAGGCATTGGAATGAGCCAAATGCCAAAACATTTTACATGTGCACCTGAAGGTTCGGAAGTTTTGTACTCGATGGATATCACATGACTTAACGGAGGACCAGAAACGACTGCGTGTCCAGTGGTGCCGTAAAATTATAAAAAAGTTTAATGGAGGACAGTCATTGGCTGTCTATAATATCGTGACAGGTGACGAAACCTGGGTGACCTGCTTTTTGAACCCGAAAGAAAAAGCCAGTAGGCAGTGTGGGTCTTTCCTTTTGAAGAATGAAAACGTGCTACTAAATGTGTATCATGCATATGTGGGATCTACGCTAAAATATGGCATTTTGTGTTGGGGTAACACTACCAACAAAGAATTTGCATTCAAAGCCCAAAAGAAATGTATTCGAAGTATATGTGGGCTAAAACAAACCGATTCATGCAGAGCGGAATTCAGAAGATTAAAAATCTTAACCCTAGCGTCAATGTATATATTGGAAGCAGCCTCAATCATAAAGCGCGATATCAGTAATTATGAGACAATGAGAAGTACAAGACATAAGAATGAACTTAAAGCACCTAAGAGTAGAACAATTAAGTTTAAATCAAGCATATTTGGTATGGGTGTAAAAATTTATAATAAATTACCAGATTTTATTAAAAATATTGAAATATTAACTACTTTTAAATACAAACTCAAAGAATTACTGATACAGAAAGTATATTACACAATCAATGAATTTCTAAATGACAAATGTTTTGACTAAAATGTATTTAATTTTCTAATGCTCAATTACAAAAAAAAAAAATGACAGGTTTAGTTTATTTATTTATAATGTGGTGTTAATATTGTTATCTTGTTTATTGTGACGGTTTTTGACATAAATAATTGTATCCTAATTGACATTGACATATTGTAAATATTAAAGATTGTACACCCCATGGGTATGTTACAGTGATACTTGTTACGATAATAATTTTAAGAGCTGTACTTCCACCTGTGACAAACAATAAATATATCTGTATCTGTATCTGTAAGATTTGTCAACGAAAGTTAAGAAAAGTCGAAGTGTTGGTAAAAAAATGGTTGCTTTTTTTTCGGCAAATCAGGACATTACACTACAGTATCGCTTGAAGGTCAAAGAGCAGTGACTGCAAGTTGGTACGTCAACACTTGCTTGCCCAGAGTCTTAGAAAAAATTCGGTAAAAGCGTTCTCGAAGCAATGTACTCCTCCATCACAATAACGCATCCTCACATTCCGCTAAGGTAACAGAAACCTATTTGAAGGCTTCAAAATTTTAATGTGGAATTGATGACGCATCCGCCTTACAGCCCGGAACTCGCACCTTGCGACTTCTCTGTGTTTCCAAAAAATTCAAGACAAACTTAGAGGCACACGTTTTACGAGCCCTGAATCGGCGGTGAATGCTTTCTATACAGCCATTGAAGTGGTCCCTAAAAAAGATTGGTCCAACTGCTTTGTACGGTGGTTTCAGCGAATGCAAAAATGCATTAATTACGAGGGAACATACTTTGAAAAACAATAAACGTAAGTCTTATATCTAGTCTTTTTTATAAGAGTCCAGAAACTTTCAGTATGCCCTAAGTAAATAAATAAAACAAAACATAAATAGGGCACACCGCCCTCTTAGAAACAGCAAACCTCGCAAATGAAAACCCCATCAATAAGCTGTAAGTCAATGCAAACAAAAGGCAAAACTTGATGCAATTATTGAGCAAAATTTCGATTTGGCAGCCAAAACGTAAACAGAAGCTCAAAGCTATAACAACTTTCATGGCACTTACGAGCGAGTTTCAAAACTGCCTCGCTATCCGAACTGAACTTTATATCCCATATCGGGAACTGCACGATATACACGCAAATACAGACTACCTGGGAGAAAATAAAAGTTCGTTGCATGAATAATGTGCGATGTTTAGCTTCTACATAACTAATAACAACATTGACTCATGTTTTAGTTCGAAAGCTCGGAAAGCAGTTCAAAAATACCTATGTACTTACAAAGTTTTGCAAATTTCCACATGATTGATTCGATTCTAAATAGGTACTACAACATGATACTTTATGGCTCATTGAATTTCTTGCCGATGTTGGTATGTTACCGTTAATGCAGTATTTAACCAATCAAAACATTGAAAAATGTGCAATTATTTACATAATTGTGGATGATGCAGATATGTCTTTAGCTGCAATTATTAATTTAAAAATTACGAGAATCTATCAGTACCTATGTACCTAATTTTAGTTTGTCAGTTTTCACAAAAAGATATACATAAAAAATGCTTTAGAAATTTACGATTCTTTTTCATCAACTTTTCATGTCGTGTCACACTCAGAACTATTCTCTCAAGGGCTTTGAGTTTATGACACGTGTCTATCTTGTATCAAAAGAATGATGGACTAAGTATTTGTACAGTCAAGCAGCCTTGACCTGTCCACAGCCTTGTCGACACTAATGGTTGAACAAAAATACCCGTCAAACACTTTACATAACATAGAAACGTGAACATGCTACAAAAATATTAATTACCGTATCGTTTTAAATGCAAAATTACTGCGATGATTAATTACTTTGCAGAATATTTAAATAATTAAGGCGAATAAGGAAGTACATTCACCTCTACGATAGATCTTGATCGAAAATCTACACCAGATTTATAACGTCCAATTAAAAAGATGCGGAAGTAAAGGCGAAGACGTGAGTATTGTGCACGATACAGATGTATATCGGACGTACACCCACGTACAAATAACTTCATATTTTCCTCGGCAAATATTTTATTTTCGCCCAAGGATTCGTCATCTCCGTGCTACCGACGAGCTTTGTCAATATTTGCTCCCTCCAAAGTACTTCGCACGCACCTAACAGTTCGCCAACGAACCAACCTGAAAGGCGCCTCTGAGACACGGAGCCTACACCATTAAAACACCCACGCTACACCTTGTTTACTATCAATCTTTATTTATCTATGAAAATCATTTCAAGATCTATTCGAATTCCGATTGCTACTTACTAGATACTCTGGTTAAATTATCATATTT
Source organism: Mythimna vitellina (assembly GCA_949316375.1). Lineage (NCBI taxonomy): Eukaryota > Metazoa > Arthropoda > Insecta > Lepidoptera > Noctuidae > Mythimna > Mythimna vitellina. Next base: position 14,467,766 of record OX438697.1, read on the forward strand.
TTACAATAATTTCACGGAGTCATGTCGTACCTACGTAGGTTAGCTGCTGCTAAATGTTGATAATTATGAACTATAAATCACTTTTGTTTCATTTTAAATTACTTTAATATGGTCGAAGCTTTTTGTAACTAAGTTAGGGCAATATTTTGATGGGGGACATTTGTAAAGAGAACATAAAGTTATTAAATAAACTGCACGCCTTTTATCGGTTTACCTGTTAGATACCAGCCAGCATAAACAATCGATTTAAAGCGCTTGAAGATACACGCTTTGACCATGAAACTAATGTTACAAACGTGCTGCTTATTACAAAATTCTTATGCGTTGCATTCGCAATGGGACAGATTTATGCGACGTAGATGCCGATACCAAGTGATATTGGTTCATCGCTCCCGACACCGTAACGACAGAATAATGTGCACAAGTACACCTTCAAAATAACTTCACGGTTCGTTGATCTTTCGCGTGTTTTCTGTATAAATACGTACCCGGCTCGAGTGGGTATCAATATTTATCCTAGAATCAGAAAATATGAATGATATTATGGATAACTATATTTTTTAAATGGGCAGCCGTCTTTGGTCCGTATAATCTCTACCACCATTGGCTTTGTTTCTTTTAAAAAGTAGATAATGCTCTAGCATCATCATTCTTCGTTCATTAAATTTCTCTTTGGTTAACAATTAGTCAGGTGGCAGTTTTATTCTCCCCTAACTCTTAGGTTGTACCTACTTATGTAAGAGCCTCTAATAATGTGTACCTACTTAAAGACTATCAAAAATTAGAATCAAAACATGTCCAACAAATGAGGGCGGAAGCAAGATTGAATCTGCTCTCGATGCCACTCAAGCGCCATCCGCTTCTTCTATGTGCACAAGTGCTTTAGAAAAAGCTTAGAAAAAGTCCCAACTGTGTGGAACGCGTCCGAACCTATTACGGAAACGAACAGTCAAACTAGTTTTACAGTTACCACGAGACGATTCGATTCTGCAACGATACGTAGTCGAAGGTCGCAGGGGACTCGGGCGGGACCAATTCGAAATTCGTTCTGCAAGTTGGCACTGACTCTGGACATCTTAAACAATGCTACAGCATAAACCCTCGTAGATGTAGATGTCGCGATTATTGGTCGCAGTTGACACAAAGACATCTGAAACTTGAAATAAGAGTGTCTATTCAAAACTCGTATGTGTACGGAATATATCTGAAATTGACCAAATGCTACAACCTAATATCCCACGAGAATCGTAACATCTAAGCGGTCTTATTACTTCTGTTTCGTATTCCGTACATTTTCTCCGAGCTTATCGCAGCGCGAAGGTACGCCTTCAGCATAACCTGAAAAAGATAATTAGTATCTAGTCTCTAGCGTCCTTTGGAGAAAATTGCTGAATTCTGTAGCTACAGTAACCCCGAACCTAAACGTGTTACCTTTATGAACCAAACGTTGCCAAAAGCTCATTTTTTTCAAAATAAATAAATAACTGAATAATAAAACAATTTTGTCTTACCCAGAATATGTACCCCTCCATAATAATTATAAAATTACGCAGTTCAATAAACTGAAGTTGTTACGGCATTTCAGCTTGATACTTAATGGTCGTAAAAGTTAAATAAAATTCAAAATAGGCGGAGGCGCACTAACTAACAATGTTCTTTTTTTAACGCTCTGATTTGCATATTCGTACTTCAGTTATTTAAGTTCTCACGTTTTTTATTGTTCTCAAATTTACAACAAATATTCTATAAGCATTGAAAATATTTGGACCTTGCAACATGAACATTTCTTCGATGTATATTTACCTACTAATCAAAATGTCTACTTCAAAGATTTTCGCACACATTTTGTTTTGTTAAAACATTTCTTAAGTCTATCTTATGTTGGAATTCACAAAAGTAAAAGATAACTTGTTTTATAGACGTATTATGTGACCAACTAGTTTCCTCATTTCTTATAGCAAAACATAGATATTTATTATGTTCAATCAATAACACGATGCCCGACTTACCTCCGTCCGATGAAACAAGTTTTAACGTCCAAACACTTCCGTTTTATCCACACAACAACACCTTTGACACAGATTCGTTAATTAGTGCTTTCGATTAAACGCATCACTTAGGTCGATTAAATGACAAATTTGCGGGTAGTTAGCTACACAATGCGATACCGGACCATTCAGTGATTGAACAGATCATAATCGCGCAACACGCACTGAAAAAACTACTATTCACTGTTAAATCCAAAGCACATTTGAAAACACAATTAAAAGTAATCACACGCGTAGGTATTTTATGTAAAACACAAAGAAGTGCAAGACATTAAATTCGCTCGAAATAATTCGGATACGCGCGAAAAGTGCGGCGGAGGCGAGTCGGCGGCCTGCGCGCACGTCGCGCGTGCTGTGTCCGCATGTGCCGACAGCTGACTGAATCGCAATTCAAAACAACGCTGCAATTACAAGGCTGAAGCCTTCAATTTTTCGCTAACAACCTTTTTAACATGTGCCGGCCACTAACCGTCTGATAGATCTTCGCCATCAAATGAGTCATCGATACTCAGAGTTCTGTTTTATAAAATATGCATCTGTGGTTGTTTTCAAGAATATTTTCAAAAAGATAATTCGGAACTGACTACAAACTGTTAGAAAATAGAAGGTGGTGGATTTTTATGCTAAAACAAAACATTATTTAACAGAGACAACGAATAAATAGTCAAGAATTTATTTTCTAAGATAAATTCATGACAGTAAGCTAGAGCTAAGATCATTATTTACATAAACCAAAGGAAATAGAACTTCAGAATATTTAAACACCAATAAATATTGAAAATTTCATAATCTCACTACTACATTAGTCTATTCAAATGGGTAAGAATATAACAAAATAGAATAATAATATAAGCTACTCTATCAAGTTTGAAATGTTCGTAGCGGACGCTAATGACATTGAATTTGCGATCTAGAATCGCTTCCTGTGTTTTCAATGCGACGAAGCGGCCTGCTGCCTGTGTACGCGGGCCGGGATTGCGTACGGTAATGTTCTTATAATAAATTGTACAGATTCGCTTCTCTCGCTGCAACTAGATGTGATTTATGTACAGAACTGTGTCGAATTAACAATTACCGCCTTTATGGTAACGTTAACCGAACACGACCGTTATTGTGCTCTTACGTGGGATTTTAACTAATAAATGGTGTTATTAAGTTTATTATCTTATGGCAGATTGATTTGAAAGAGTGTTTGTATTGGCATTAGGTGTTTATATTACGTATTGCTATGAATATTTGTTACAAATTACTGCTTATTTATTGCATCGGAAGATCTTTGGATTCAACAGCACTCTTAACCTTTGATATTCTTTGAATTTAACCAGAACACAATTAAAATATTTTCTACTTCGCCTCTATTTCAACAAAGAGCAGATGAAACAGCTAAAGTTAATACACCTAACGTTCCTTTGTTTCGCGCAGACGAACAGAAAAGGGAATAGGCCCAGTAGTAAACTTTCACCTCCTAATTATAGCCATTCGTTGTTACTACCTAGGTATATAGGTGAGCACTTCGACTTTCACTTGGTAATCAACTTCATAAACCGTGTAGGAGAGAAGCAAGGGCTCGGGTTACGCCTTTTATTAATACATATTAACAGGTATTTGCCATTGACCCGTTGCTCTCTAAGCGAACGACTTATGGTACCGTAAAACGAGGTGAATAGAAACGCAGGGGTGAATAGAAACAAAACTTTGGTTTGGTTTTTCACTTTGATACCATATTATCGGCTCCTAACAAAGCATCGACTTTTTAGAATAACAATTCATTAATAAATTGATAACATTAAATACTGCAAAAAATATTTAAATATCGTGAAAATACCCTTTGAAGTTTTGTTTCTATTCACCCCTGAGTTTCTATTCACCCCATTTGACCTTACTTTTACTAGTACCTACATACCAGTATGTTTGTAACATAAGTAACCTATCAACTTTATGTATATGTTCTATTTACATATCGACTAGATGGCATTCCCAAACTCCTGAGGGGTATACAAAGTGGTACGGTTGTTCCGGCCACGGTTGATGAATAATTCCAGAGCCAAATGATTATGATGAATTTTGATGATCTAAGTAAGGCTTTTATTAGGGTCAAAGAAGTTAGAATTTCGAACAAGATGGGTAACATTTATTTTGGATATTGCTCTCAGTATTCAAACCGTCACACAAAGAATAGGACTGCAGTGATTTTAGACAGTATTACATCAGAATCATACGAATTTACATTTTTAGCCCAAGGGTACATACTCAGGCCACTGCTGGCCTTTTGGTCTAGTGGTTAATGGCCCTAACTGCTATGCCGAAGGTCGTGGGTTCGATTCCCACCCATGGCAAATGTTTGTGTGATGAGCATAATCATTTATTCTGTGTCTGGGTGTAACTTATCTATAATAAGTATGTACCTATTTAAAAATATATAAGTATGTTTATCAGTTGTCTAGTACTCATAACACAAGCTCTGCTTAGTATGGGACTAGGTGGAGTTGTGTGATAGTTGTCGAATATTAATATGCACTTCTCATCTAAAAAATCGAAACACTTCCGTTTTTATAGTTTCTGTACTAATTTAACACAAAAAAAGAGAAAAATCACATTAATGAAAACTTCATGCAACACAAAAGTACAAAGGCGGACTTAATTCCTTAGGCATACTCTACCAGTCAACCTAGGGTGGTGAAGAAAAATGTGGCAGATGCATAAAAATACAAAAAAATATAACGAAAATAAAAGTTTAAAAGTATGTATATATATATATATACAAACTAAACATACATATATAATTTAATATAATATTATATACATATATATTTATATAAAGTAAAAAAAAGGGGTTATTGAGACGACTTCACTATTTCTTTCAAATATAAGCGAAAATACTAAATTAGGATTTCATTTGTTTATCCTATAAATGAAATGATTCACTATTTTGAGACGTGTGTTTAGAATTGGAGTACAGTTCACCTTTGAAAACTAAAAATTAGCGCTTACCTTAAAACTTTTTGTTCTTTATTTGTTTATTGTGACTTTGGGACGTCTGAAAAAGTTTCTTTTTCTATAACATATTGATACTCCGCCCGCAGAAGCCGCCCAAGTGGTGGCTTTGCTGGATTCTGGACTTAGTCAGCGTGTTGCATCTAAACCTGTCGTCTGTTCATAGAGTCTACAAAAGTTATCGGGAGACTGGTATCTCTGGTACTGGTTCACGCGCCGTTCAGGATCTGGCCGGAATCGGGTAACTTCTGAGCGAGATGATCGATTTATTGTAACAACTTCTTTACGAAATCGACGCCTTAATCCCTTTTATGTTTTACGTAGGGTACAGCTTACCACCGCACGTACAACTTGAAGCTGCTGCTGCACAGTGACTCTACAATTAGAAGAAGGTTAAATGAACGTGGACTGGTACCGCAGACGCCAGCCGAAATTAATTGCAGACCATCGAAGAGCGCGCCTTAACTTTGCACACCTAAATTAGTCATCCCTCCAGTGGAACAGTCCACTTTTCTGATGTGTGTAAAATTATGCTGTGTGGTAACGACGGAAGGAACAAGGTCTACAGAAGAAATAGAGAACGCTTTGCACAATGCTGCATTGAAGAAAAGGTCACCTATGGTAGCGGTTCGTGGACGTTTTGGTGAGGTATCAGCGCCGACGGTAAGACAGAGCTTGGCTTTGTGTCTGGACCACGTCTGCCTGCACTAAACAGTCACCGGTACATCGAACAGTTTCATGAGCCTCACGTGATGCCCTATGCACTTTTTATTGGCAACGGTTTCATATTCATGCACGACAATGCTAGGGCTCACACCACGAGCGTCGTAAGAGATTATGTTACCGGAATCGATATATCTATTAGAGAATGGCCAGCAAGAAGACCAGACATGAATCCGATTGAACATCTAATTAAAGTAACGAATTCGTGCAAGAGATCCTGCCCCAGAAACACTTAGCCAGTTGCAAAATGCAATCCAAGAGGATTGGAATGGAATGCCACAACATTTCTTCCTATCTCTCCTTTTGCAGCTCTACTAGAAGAAAGGTCAATGGGCAAATAGTATGGGAGAAAAACCCACGGCGGACAGAAATGCAATTGTGAAGATATATAGATAAAATGTATCTAGTTATCATGGTAAGGGTCGCTTTCTTGTGGGATGTGGGAGTAAAGAGAAAAAAAAACTTTTACATTTTCAAATTATTTATTCGGCGTGATCAATATCTACTGTTATATCATCTAAAAATACCGCAGGGGCTTCAATTTGTTGTTGGTGCCTAGCCCAGGATAAAAAATAAACTATACTGGCTATATGCGCGCAGCTCCCGACGGTGCGGCGGCCGTGTATACACGAGCAGTACTAGTCTTCAACACTTTGTCTTCCTTGTGTCGCTGGGTTAATTAAAATATATGTGTAATATTGTCGCGCTCTGACATGTCGCGACTGAATTCGTCCCCTTATCAATATTTTATTATTTATTAATTCTTGATGACGATAGAGTTCTATCATGTAGACACCATTAGGTCTTATGTGTTCATGGCAGTACGACCTAGCAAGTCTTAAATGATAGCTGCCCAATGTAAACAGTATAAGTTATTCAAATGTTAACTGTGGGAAATCTCTAAAATCTGGATTGTTTCCATCTAATGGCATGAAAGCAACTCTTTGTCTATTCATATTGTTTTCAATTACGTGTTGCGCCAGTTCGTTCTCTCTATTCATTCTACCATTTATAATGTTAATAAACTGGTCGACATATACACTATCTTCATAAGGACGCCTGGTAGCATTGATGATACCCGCTGTTATTTTGAAGTCCGTCATCATATTTCGCATAGCAACATTGAAATATGTGTGTCGAAATATTTTGAAATCTTTCTTAAAACGACCATTTATGGCCTCGATTACCCATCGACATTGTTATCAACCTTGACTTATTGGCATCTAGCGTCGTCAATTGTTCTCCTCTTCCTCTAGATGGTGGCATATGTGGAACATAGTCACATTCTTCAATTATAGGAATTGAATCACGAAATCCGCGATCTAATATAAAAAACCTACTGTGTGAGAGAGAGGGAGCGAACGTATACCTGCCGTTTTCATCACACGGGATGACAGGACGCACATGCACTCGCAAAAACCTTTTAGTAGCTATTTAACAGAACGACAACTAATATTTAGTAGTAGTATTCGATTTTTTAAGTAAATGTATTTTTAGTTCAAGCTTTGTTCTCCCATGGATTAAATAAAAAATAACCTTATGTAATGTTAAGTGAATTTATACTCTTTCGTTTTAAATCATTTTCATTCATGTCCGCGACCGGGTCGGATTACGCCCAATGACCTTTCTTCTAGAAATAAGCAGTACCTTTGTACAATTTTAATAACAATGTATCTCTTTTGTATATGTGTGTAAATAAATTATAAAAAAAATAAATAAACATTCGATCGTGACTCTCATCCGATCGATGAAGAACCGTATGGAAGCAGTAATAAAAGCTCGGAGAGGTAATAAAAGTTATTAAATAAACTTTTTTTTTCATTTACGTGTGTTGTTTTATTAATTTCCTACTCCATACAGGGTAAAAATTAATGACTTGTTAAACAAAAATACGAAACATGAATATTTAATTTGAATTTGGAACATTAACAGTAGGATTTGGGCACGTCATAATCATGGCGAAAAGTCCCGATAAGATAAGGAAAATCATCTTATGACATCCCTCGCTCTTGGGCGGGGCGGGAGATAGTGTCAGATTTTACTGACTAAAAACCCACTCCTGTTCCTTCTTTGCCTTTCGTACCAGGGCCGAGTCTTCCTTTCAGAATCAAACCCTTGGCCCCAGTAACAATACGCGCCGTCGGTAACTTGGGCTCGGTCCGGACGGTTGCCGGACGGTCGGACGAGCCACCCATTGCTCGCCGTCCGCAAGCCCGCGCCTACGATGGCCGGTAATCGGGATCGGAGTCCCGGCGGTGGTTGGGGTGCGAGGACCGCTGCCTCACGCGATCGGCCGCCTCCTTTGCTAACATTACTGCTTCGCAGGAGGCGACCGCCTGCCACTCCTCCTCGTTCCGGACCATGGCCTGTACCAAGGCCCGGCGCGGGAGATCGCCGCCGCCGATTGCCCCCACGAGGACATGGCGATGCTCTTCCCAAGCGGGGCACACCTCTACTGTGTGATCCACCGTGTCCTCCGGGCAGTCTACGCAATGGTGAGACCCGGGCGTTTCTTCCGCCCGAATCCGGTGCAGGAACCTCCCAAACTTACTATGTCCGGTGAGGACCTGCGTCATGCGGAAGATAAGAACGCCGTGTTGCCTTTCCAGCCACTCCTCAAAGAGGGGACGCAGCAATTGTAGCATGCCCATGGTGTACACGGTCAATACATAACAAGATTTAAAGTAGTGTCCATGGAGTTTCTTGTAAGCTCTTATCCATAGAGATTTCTTCATAAGAATGTTCAATTTGATTAATTTTTACTGACTAACCGACTTCTCGACAATTTAAAAGTGCCTGTAATGATTTATTTGAAACAAATGCTTTGATTTCACTTTATCTGGCCTCTCAACTATTAACACCATATTATGAAACATTGTAAAAATCATACCTTTTTTTAAAGAGTAGGTAGGTAACCTTGATGTTGCTGGTTCCCTCCATAGGTAACGACCGATGGGAACCATATACTAGCTTCTAACGTTATACATGTGTCCAAAATAACAAGATGTTTCATTTCGTATAAGGCCTACTATATGTCTAGACTCACCGACCCCACAGTCAAACCATTACAACGGCTGTGGGGCTTATCTTATAACTTACTTACCTTTTTGGAATAAAGATAAATAATGAAATGAAATATTTTGCTTTTTTTTTAGTCGATGCTTTCACAGTACCTATTTAAAACGTTTCCCACAAGACCACGAGGTGTCGTTGACGCTCGGAAAACGTTATCAAAAGATTTATATTAAAAGGACGATTCAATTAATAAGAATATCAAAGTAAAGAGGCTTCACATGTATTTCAGTTGTAATGACAAATTGGTGTTCTAAACTTACTATTCGTGAACAGAATATAAGTGTAAAAATAATAAGGACTGTATTGCAATAGATATTTATTACTAAAATATATAAACAGGCTTCTACTAGAACCACTGGACTGAATGAATCACTTTTTTTTTATTAGCTTTCTTTGCTGAGCAACTCCTGTTGGGTATCACTCAATTAGAGTTGCGCAGTAAGGAAAATGAATTTGCGGCTTGAACTTCTAAAATATTATTGCCGATAGTATCTTAACATTTTCCCATTTGAATACAGACCTTCATATTTTCTGTGCTAGAAAAATAGGATGATATAACAACTATTCACAACATAAATTTATAAATCAGTCTCCATCAAATTAATACATTTTTGATAAAATTGATTTATGGAATGATACACTAATCGTGTTACTGACCGATTAATTACAAACTTGTACACTTAGCTTACAATTATTACAGAGTATGAAGTTTATTTAAACGTAAATAATAATTTAATTTTTTTAGAAATATTTTGTTCATAGGCCAAACCATTGTCCAATTGAAACCTTACCTATATGTATAATATAAGATTCAGGACCACTCAAAGTACATACTTAGTATAAAATATAATTATGTAAGTGAAGTATATAATTTAATTAATTATATTATTACTATTGCATGTAAAAATAAAGTGCTGCTAAAATGCGCAAAACGAATCTAATTATCTTAACTTTCCACACATACCATACCTTCTTTAAAAAAAGGTAGCACTTTAAAACCAGGAACTATTTAATTCAGTAACAATCACAATTGATAACTATTTCTTAATCAATAAAGCTTATTCTATTCACAAACATAAAGGTACATGTCCACGAAACAATAGACTGACTGAGCACTATTGAAAACAATATAATAGGGGTTAAAGTATGAAATTGCCGTTTTATTGTAATAGGTACTTCGAATTGACATAGAATCTTCATTTGAGATTTTTGAGTGAAACTTTTTTCACATGGTATAGTTATCGGCACGGATCTTGAGTGCTCGGCAAAAGAGTGGGGATCGCTTTGCGCATCGTACACTTATGACAAAGAAAATGTACACCGTTTGTTTTACCTGCTATCTTCTTAATTCTGGTTCGAGGTAAAAGATAAAAAAAAACTATAAATAGTTTAAATCAAAGTCGCTGTTTCTCTGTCTGTTTTTCCGTTTACTTATTAACTATGCAACAGATTTTCATACGGTTATTATTATCTTTTTCTTTTATTTCTACCGGAAGGTATGCATATTGTAGCAAAGACAAAAATTTCAAAGATTTGTAACACCCGTACGAAGAAATTCCTAACATTTTACCTACTTTTGAAAGGAACTTTCTCTGTGTGCCTGTTATGCGGTCTCGGGCTAAACCATTTTTGGTGACATAATAATAAAAATAAAATCAATGGATTAAAAATCACGAGTCAATTTATTGGCACGGAAGTGTACTCGTCGTCGTTAGGTACATGCAGCAAGCGCAGGGAACCAATCACGAGTGACGTCTATTATACGATGCGCGGCGAGCCAATCACTGACACTCCCGCCCCCGCGTCTCACTTTATACCACCAAAGAGACCTGATATTTTACTTCTGCGCAAGTAACAGTCAGCGCTCAAGATCCGTGCCGATAACTGTACCTATCTATGAAGTCCTTCTTTTAACAACACATTCGATTATCGACTTTCAGATGTTTTTTTATTCAGCTTAGACAAGAAAGATGGATACTTCGAAAATTCGATGTGATGTTTGAATACGAGTTCCGAAGCGAAACTAACGCGGCAGAAACAGCTCGCAATATCAATTTTGCGTTTGGAGAGGGGACTAAAAATGAACGCACCACGCGATTTTGGTTTCAACGCTTTCGTGGAAAAATGTATGCATACCTAGGTATGCATTCTTCTTCTTTATTAAAAAAAGGACATGAAAAGAAGGTGTACATTTAAGAATGTACGTATGTATAACGTAGGTTATACAGGACACGGCAAAGCCACGCACAAGCAATAGAACGAACATTTTTTATGACACACCAAAAATATACAAATTAATTAATTACAAATGTCATACATATCTATCCATATACCTAATGACGTAAAACAAAAAAAACTACGTTGTCAAGAACAGTTTACTGAAATCGAAAGTTGTTTTTTTTTCTATCAGCTTTCGATATCTGAAAATCTAACTGAGTTTCGTTAGATATTTTAACCCTTATATATATGATTAACTATAGAACCGCTTAATTCCTTATTGGACCTAAGGAATAGTGGATATTTTGGCGCAGCCGTCAGGCACACTATTTTTTTTTTTTTTTTGTAACTTTTTGTATTTGTATTGTGCCAAATCCATGCCATTATTTTCTCACATATATCAAACCGGCAGACATGCACCTTGCTAAATAGGGCCACTCAAAGATATCACTATTATTTCCTAGAAGTGGTCAACTTACATATTTAACTACCTAACACGGATTACATGTGATCATAAATACATTTGACTCTAAATCCTAACAAGAAGTCACAAAGTTCAGAAAGTTTGAACAGCATGTAGATACATTGAAATAACATATATTATACTCGTAACGTTTCTATTATCTTGACCAAAGAAAATACGTCGTATAGAAACGAAACTAATAGATGACTTTACGAAACGCAATTTTGAATGCATTTACGGGGCTTTACCGTTTTTGAGGTGCGAACTCTAGCTCTGGGTGAAGCGAGGAGTGTCAGACTTTTACTGACTAAAACCCAACTGTGTTAATTCAATTCCCTTTTGTGAACCAGGGTCACGTTAATTCTTTCGAACTATCCGATGTGTAGTTGACCCCGTCCATTTTGCCGACATCTCCGGGCGCGTGGGACACAACGCACCGACCAAACCCGAGTGGCTTGGTCCTTACGGGAAAGCCAGCAAGCCCGCGCTTACGGTGGCCAGGAATCACCTTGCACTCCCGACGCCCGGGGAAACGTTCTACTTTATGACCTAGTGCCGAGCAGAGGTGGCCAAGTAGTATCTAATGGTCCCGATTTACGTGTTGTAATATCCACCAAATCGCACTGGGCCCACATAGTCATATCTGGCGCATATCAGGCTGATTATGCTAATGCTTCGTAGTTGAAAGTTTGGTTTCTATACAAAGTATTCTTTCATTTTCTGTGACTTATCTATTGAAATTCAATTCCGGTTTGTAAGCGTCTGTACGATATAATATCTATTTGAATAATTTAATGACTACATCAGTCTTAAGCCGTACTGTTGGTACATAATATATCGTAAAGCAAATACATATATAAAAGATCCTGGTTCTAAATACATGTGGATCATATACATTATCAGTAACAATTATTATTGTATATACTAAAATTATTGTGTTAAATACTACGTTTCCATCAAAACTTTTAATTAATTGCATGAAAATAATATTACTAAAAATATTCCGTTTTGACTAAAATGATTAGCAACTTTCGACTGAGTTCAGAGAGTTGAAAATAAAATGTAACAATATTTAGTGATTAATTTTGGCCTGATTTACATTTATTATCATCAATTCACATTTTAAATGCGAATCTATACTGATAAATTTAATTCAGACCTGAAATAATGCCTACTGTTAATGCAAAACGCACAGGTCAAGGAACTTTACAGCATGTTTCACAAAAAAAAATAGTCATTTTAAGAGCTAATTTTGACGAAAGGTTTTAGATGTGTGCACACCCTTATTATAAGCAATAACTTTTGAATGCATAAATTAACGCCTAGAGTAGGCTCTTAAGATCGCTATATTCACATTACGACTGATGATGGAATGCAAACAGAAATGCTGATATGCAATGGAATACCTACACGATAAAATTCGAAACTTCACATATTTAAACAGTAAATACAACGTGACGTAAATAAAGTACACAGTGGGATTATATTTCAGTTTGTTTAGGCACTGAAAGTTGAAATACAGGCTGCTACATAAATGGTTAGTTATATTTTAAACACTACTTCTGCAAATGAAAGGTTAAGATTTCAAAGAAATTCCAAAAAAAAAAGATATACATAATTTACATAGTCAAAAGTAGTATCTAAAATACAACTACACAATTCCGTTGCACCCTGTATATATATCATTGTAAAGTTGGGTAGTAGAACTATAATACATTTATATTTACATTAGAAATTCACATTGAAGACGTAGAATCACAAACTCCGAAGTATACAGTAAATGGAGCATAAATAGTCAAAAACTGTTTCCTTATTTTAAAATTCTCTTATATTCTTAAGGTAACTCTAACACTTTGACGAAGATTTTTTTTCTGCTTATTACCGATTGTGATTGCTTTGGTAAGAAGCATTTCTCAGTATAGTGCTGCCATCTACGTTTTTCCAATAGAGAATTTGAAGTTAAGAACCTGTTACTCTTTTCTACAAATGAGTGCCAGCATTATGCTGAACGATGGCAGTATTGTACAGATTTTCTCTAAGTTTTTTATTTTGTATTTCCGTTTTTTTTTTTTTAATTAAGTATTACCATACTTAGCGCATATAAACTCTTTTTCGTTCTTTACTTTCACTAAAATTTAGACAGATTTTCCAGCTTGAGTTTTTCAAATCCTGGACTTTAATACTAATATCAGAAACCAGAGGAAATAACATCACAAACTACTACACAACAATGTGTCACAATTATTTCTAAGTCTGTAAAATAAATTGTTTACTTGACATTAACAGATAATATTTTTACATTTTCAAATTATTTCTTTCCACAACATGCAATAAAATAATTTTAATTACCAACAATTAACTTATTCAACAGACCTTTCCCTTGTAATTTTAAAAAGAAATGTTTAAGGTCTTAAAATAACTTTTTCAAATAGATATTGAAAATAAAACAAAATCGTCAGTCAAAATCCATATCTCCTAAACGCTATTTACTGTGAAAACATTGTTTCGAAAATTATAATAAAACAATAATCATCTGAATAGTTACGAACTATAAGCGTGCATAAAATATAACATTACACATGTGTACAAAAATAATCATTTGATAACATTAAAACAAGTGATAACAATACCTTACACATACATGAATCATAGAAGCAATCATTTATATCCAATAACAATAATATTGATACCTACATTAGTGTTCAACACACTTTTACTCAATTAATATTCATGCCAGTTACACCAAATTTAATTGGATCCATTCCAACATTAATTAAACCATTTATCTTATGACCTAGGTATTCTTCTTCGTAGGCGCCATTACAATCTCCATTTGTATAAACCTTGTTTGAATTCCTACTCTCAGCCTCTTCTATGGAATCTAATAGATGTTCAAAAAAGTTGGGAAAGTTATCATAGCTTGGATAGACATTAATGTCTATGACTGCATGACCGCCGGTCATATTGTCTATGACGACATCGAAGCCAGCTAAGAGTAGACCAATCCTCTTTCTAAGTATCCTTATAATAGTCTTAATTTTGTCCTCATTGAGCGTCATTGTGATGTCGGCCTTATCATGAGGATCGAGGATGGAAAGTGTAGATTGACTGTCTGCCTTACAAACTTCTCCCGTACTATAGTAAATAGGTTCTAAATCTTCTGATGCATAGAAGTTCTTCAAGCTTGGACGCTCGCAAATGTGGTACCTGTAATCAAAACACACGCTGTTCTAGATTTTGACATTGTATTTGTACCTAGAGAGTCTTTTTGGTCTTAAAAAGTACCTTTTATTTAGTCCTTCAAAATAGTAAACATGACATACATTTCTCTCGAAAAATCCAGTTGCTATTTGTTTTCTGTTTTTATCAAAAGCAGAGTTCAATCAAATTTCATAAAATATGTTGTTACAAAAAAGGATGTTGCAATAACAAGGTACCTTCTAGAATCCAACCTTGATATTTTCTATGTCAAATTTTTACAACATTGGTTAAGTGTCAAGGTCTACATATTATATGAGGATTTTAAAATTATAATATCTGGTAAGTAAATATCATAAGTCATTAGATAAGATACTGAGATCCTGCAAGCAAGTCTGAGTGCACAGACAGGCCAGAACAGAGCTCTCTGCCGCAAACATACAAGGAAACCCGACGCCTGTAAAACTGGAAAAAGGGCCAACCCTGTAAAACAAAGAAGATTAGATAAGATACTAACCTATCTCCTATTAGAAATACTTTGTGTAGTACCGCATTGTGATTGACGAAACTTTGAACAACACAGGGTGGCTTGCACACATGTAATCCTTTTTCATTGAATATAACAATCATATCATGTGCAGACTTGGAACCGTGAGCGATCGTAGGCTTGCAGATAACAGGGAACCTGACCCCTCTCTGCCTCATAATCTCTATGTTCATTTCTATGTTTGTAGTAGTAAACTCCGCGAATGATGGTGTGAATATCCCTTGCTTGTGTAGTGATGGTTCCTCTTTTAATATGGTGTAGTAACAGTATCTGGAAATTGATATAAGGCAAAATATTAGTAGAGGAATTATCGAGCCTGTATAGGCAGGGAAGTGCTAACCTTTCAACCACCACAGTCATGTATACATCTACTACTACTACTACAACTACGCATATAAAACGCTAATAAGAAAATAAAAAATATATATTATTTTTCTTATTTGCATCCTTAAAAATGTAGCTAAACGTGAACTGCTTACTATTCATTTCATCCATATTAGCATAAGATCACAAAAAATAACATTAAAAAATCGTATAACTTTGCTTTTTTCGTGGCGGTCAAAGGGTTAATCTAACTGAGGTAGGGCCTCCTACGAAGCTCTCGCGATCCATTTGACAACCTAAACTGGAGCTGTTAAAGGGATGGAGCTGTCTGTGCTATGTAACAGTCCATCCCTCTTTCTCGCTCGCATGAGAGACATGTCAATGTAAGGCCCCTGTTCTGTTGTGGAACAAGGTTAGCTCTATTCATTCATAGTCTCTATTTCTCACCGGAATAATAATAAATCCCTATTTGTCCCCTCCGTACTGTAGTTTAAAACCCTAATAAGTTCAATTGTCCAGTGCTATAAATAGTTGATTGCTACTTTGTTTCATAAGTAATGACTTCAGTCAGGATATTCTTGTCTATCTGCCGATTATGTCTGTCTGCAGTTGCTATTATGATTACACCAACATTGAGTAAAATGCTTCTAAAAGCACATGTTCGAACACCGAGGTTCGACTTGGAGAGAGTCAGTACATACGCAACATTGTGATTCGGTTTCGGTACAAGTTTAATTATACGCGATTAATTACCAGTCCAGTGTTTTGATTTCGGTACCCTCTCCAAGTCGAACCTCGGGGTTCGTACATATATCTTTAATTTAAATTACACAGTTTACATGTTCTTGTAATTTTAATAGTATTGTGAATATTTAAAATGTTCAGCTCACGAAATTACAGTATCGTCATAGCAGAGCAAATGGCAATGGAAATTACAATGCTTGGAGTTTCCTTAAGTGATCGCATCAGAAATGAAGATACCCGCAGGAGAACCAAGGTTACTGAAAAGGCCCGAAGAATTGCCAGACCTAAGTGGCGAGCAATGTACCCTACATTGCTCGCAGAACAGAAGGTTGATGGGGCCAAAAGGTGCTGGAGTAGCGACCACATACCGGAAGACTACCACAACCTGGTGAGGGTCGCAGGAATCCGATGGATGCGAGACGCACAGGACCGATCATTATGGGGACACTTGGGGAAGGCTTATGTCCAACAATGGACGTCTTTCGGCTGAAATGATAATGATCATAGGGGAATGGCCCGTACCATACCCCAATTTATTATATAGTTAGTGTTGCATACTCTTTCATACTTCTCTCTTAAATTAGAAAAATACGTACCTATTGAGTAGAACCCTCACATTGTCCAATGGATCAATTACTGTTATATTTGGATGGTTGGACAAGTACTGCTCCACTCGACTAATGGTTGTTGATGCCTGATAACACAAGGTTGACAAAGCAATTAATGGAGGAAACTCTTGACATTTGAATAAACAGCATTATGCTATCAAACACTTGTGGAGCACTTAATAATCACTAATGGTGTTTATAAGACCTTGAAATTTTTCAAGTAATGCGGTAGTAATAAAACAAACCTTTTTTTTCGAGGTGGGAAATGGTCAAATACCTAACTATCTAGATATCTTTATGGTCTGTTTTTCGCACATACTCCTTGGTGTACCATTGTGCGTGGGCCATGGCGACCTTCATTCCATTCACTTTTCCTACTCTAATTGGAATAAGAGGGAGTTTCAAATTTTAACTGACACCTGTATTCCTTCTGTTGCCCTTTGTATTCCAGGACCACTGTAACTCTTTCAAACAATCCCATAGCCCAATAATCCCTCAGTTTATAACAATTTGAAGCTTTTGATGTAATGTGTTAGTAATAAAATATACCTGAAGAACATTTTATTACATATAAAATGTTCTAGGAAGAATCTTCTGTAGGAAGAATATCTCCAGGAAATACAGCAGAGCTTTATTAACCATATCTTGGATTTATTATTATTGGCTGTAACTAGAGTTGCCAGGTTTTAAAACCGAAAAGCCAAACAGACCTGTCAGTTTAGCCAGACATTTGGGTAAAAAGACCAGACCTCTTTTACTTTTTAGTCTGACGAAAACACAATATAATTTTTCTTTTAAATAACACAATTCTTTTTTATCGTACCATCTTTAAATTCTTTTGTACTTGTGTTTGTCACCTAACTTCTCCTAAACGGCTTGACCGATTTTGATGAAATTTTGTATTTGAGTAGGCCGCATGGTTTGAAATTACAATTGGATCCGGTAGGTGGCGCTGCAATCGGGTTTTGAAATTTTTATTCTGACGAAAAGCGACAAGCCATAAAATCCATACCAACCACCATAAAATCTTATATTCTAAAGAAACAACAATAATATTAAATGAATCAGTCTTTTTTATTATTATTGTTGTGTTATATTAATCATTCAATACAATATTAATTGCAATTATAGTTAGCTGTAATTACTTTTGCAATTTGCAATTACTAGCACTGTAATTACTAGTTCGGTCACTAGCACCATATATGGTAAGGGGAAGGAACAGAAAAGAAGAAAAGTAAAAAAATGGTCCACTTTAAAAAGCCTAACAGAACCCGGACTGGCCCGACAACGACTAATTTGACTGGACACACTAGTAAAAAACCTAATTGTGTCTGGCTTTATCCAGACGCCTGGCAATGCTAATTATAACCATTAAACATAAATAACTTAGTATCACAAACAACATCAACACAATATGAACAAAAACATTAAAACTAATTAAGCATCAATTAGAAAATTAATTGTACTAACAAACCACAAAAAAATAGGAAAAGTACTGATTGGCTGATAATTTTTTGTGGGTAACTTATTCAGGTGAAACCAATTGTTTTGTTTTTTACTGACCCTGCATAGTAAGGACACCGGTGACTCATACAAAACAATAAAGGACACTGACCATGAAACAAATTCCAGTTATAAAAGTGATAAGATGATATAAGCAACACACAGCTAAGGAAACATTGACATAAACAGCACTATATAGTATTAATATCACATAATAGGGTTCCCTGAAAAATTAAGCAGAGATGAACTGAAAGTACACCTAAACTTAGTCACGTAAAATTTAAGACCCATGTAATAGGAGCTAGATAAATAGACTCTGGGCTGCTACTTAAATAGACGACATGGCTGATGCAGTGGTTGAGCGATTTGCTGCCGCACTGCATGCCATAGGTTAGATACCGACAAGAACCAAAAATGAAGTAGCTTAAAAATTCCAGTCAAACAGTTTCTCTGACTCTGGTAGAATATTTAAATAGGTAAAAAACTATTAAAGGTGTTTTGTTGACCTGCTAATATATTACTCATCTGAGTCAACTAAACACTGGTCAATGAGTCATCTTTTAAGTTGCCTTGGTCATCTAAGATATTAGTAATTCAACCACCAATGATATCATCTTTACTTAACTTGGTTTAGCAGATTTTTAGTAAAATGATGGAATATGATGTGTTCTATCTCACCAAGGCAGTTTGGCTTTGGTGTGTGTGTTGGTTCACATACACTTTTTTTGTGTGTGTAAGTTCAAGACCAACCCATTCATGAGTTTTCTTATAATATACAAAGATCAATGAGAATAATTTTTCTGTGTTAGATTGATGGTCACTGCCATTTGCCAGAATTTGTTCCCTTAAACTTTTAAACACTTTTTTTATTAAAGTTTTGTGTCAATGCAATTTTATATTGTTGGTATTACCTTTGGATCACCATGATCAGCTGCAGCAATAACATCAGTTAGTTTGTGGAGGAAAACATTAATTGGTCCCTGTTCTTCCAATGATCTGTCCAAGTCCAACTGTAAACAAATTCATAATCTTGTAAATAAATAGGACTTAAATTTCAAAGTTAACAAAATAATAACAAAAGCTCCAAAAAAAATATGACTAATTTATATTAGGCATAATTATTAAATGTAAGCAAAGGGATACATAAAATAAGCTGTAATTAGGGACATTTTTCAATTATTTCTTTCTCTCTTTGAACCAAGTATCACATAGAAGTGATTTAAAACAAAACATTATTCAACAGTTACATACACAAAAAGAATGCTCCAGCATTGCTAAGGCCTTATAAATTGCCTAATTTAATTCAGGTATTACTCACTCTGACTAGATTGTATCCATGAGAAGCACACGCCTTTATGAACTCCTTCCAATTCAGCTTTTGGCTTTTCTTGTCGGACATCCAAACACCAATAGTTTTATTTTGAAGCTCGCAACTATCCATTTTAACGTTTTAAATAAAATTAAAATACTTCAATTAACGATACTGCAAGTTATCCTTCTTTTAAAAATAAAACTATTCGAAGCTGTGTTAACAGTTATTGGATCAAATTTAAAAACAAATAAAAACTCAATAGACCAACGAGAATTTAGGAGTCAACCTTGAATGCAGTCTAAGGATAAGCATATTCAATATTTACTTAAAAACTGCTACGAACTACAAAACCAGAATTTTACAAAACAATAATACACTACACGACAAACGCGGCGCGACAAATGTCAAATTTTGAGAAAGGAAAATACCCTGCGTTCCGAATTGCGACAAAAGTGATGATATCGTAAATCCAACTAACACGCAACGTTACAATAATTAATCAATAGCTCTTATGTTTTGTGACTATTAAATTTGGTCGGATTCGCGAAATTATCACTTTTATCGCGCTTCGGAACGCTGGGTTAGTGATGGATGTGATTGTTATGCATGGCACACATTATGGCACAATTTTAAGCGAGATTAATATCCAAAAGAAACAACAGGAAACTTAATTGCGCTAATCAATAAGAACCATATTTAGTCATTATTGGACAAACAAAATAAACCAGCTAATAATTCGTGATTTTTCTCAAAACGTAAGCAATAGTTACGTCTAAATATACAGAGTGTTTGGTGCATTGTGTGCGAGGGGTCATCTGCTATCCTTTCAGACCCCTAAACACTTCTCATACCCTGTGGATTTTTTTCATCAATGTTTTATTGTTTTATGAAAATAATACCCAAAATTTTTCATTCTAATACAAATTTTTAAATAAATCTGTGGCGTAAGGTCTGAATTTTAATTTTATTTAAATGCGTATTGTATAAAGAGTACTTTTAATTTAAAATTAGTGACATTAGCTATCTAGTATATTTTTTAATTTACTCGCATAGTTTTGAACTTAAATTAAAGCTGTTCATGTTACAGCAATGAGGGTTTTCTAAAATGACGTTCACCAGGTGGCAGCACTGAGTTGTCAGGTTCAGGCACCTGTCAAAACGCCTATGTTAATGACATTAGTTAAATTTACGTGAACGTCATGTATAAGTTTTCAAAAGTAGAAGACCTCTCGGCTAAGTGACGCCAATTGGTGGTGTGCATTTTCCTGAAAACCCTCACGATAAAAAAATAGCCAAAAGCGACCGGCAAAGAGTATGTAAAGCTAACGCTTTAGCTACCGCAATCTTCCAACTACCTCAAAAAATCTCTAGTGTATCCTCTTTAGAGATGAAGCGTATATACTAGAACAGATCCAGGGATTAGGTATTTAACGAGACTAGGCTGCACCTATTCTAACTTTTAAAATACTTGATCCACCTAGTCTCACTGTGCCTACGCAGTGCACGTCACCCGCGGCCCGCGCGAATCGAAGTACCGACTGTACTGGACTATGCTGCTATCTCGCTTCACCGCGTCGTCGGGACGCGGTGAAGCGAGATAGCAGCATAGTCCTAGCTCATCCATGTTTGCCAAAATCATTCGTGAGTCAGTCACTTGAATTTGAACCTTAATTCAAAAGGCATAAAAGTAACGCGGTAACGCGATGCACACTCGTATTTACATAGATCATACGTGTGCCAGTCGTTTGAATTTGAACCATATCTCAATGACATAAAAGTTACGCGACGCGCACCGTGTTGTGGAAGAATGTATTCTATCCTTTTTTAACTACACTATTCCGCAGTCTTTCCATCCTTGTCTGTCAATACTCGAGATCGAGACTAGTCGGGACTAGGCACTAGGCAGACTTTATCAAGTACGGACTCGTGCGAATGTGATCCGATTGACGTATGGTACTCGACGTCGCTAACTTCTATCGGACTTATTTAGTGATCGGTTTTCGTAACGAAGTTTTAATATATTGTTAAAGAACTTAGATCTATTTTTAATAAGACATTAATTTGTTGAATTTAAATGTTTATTGTTTTGACAAATGGCTCCCAAAGGAAGTAGTGTCGCTTGGGATCATTTTACGGATAAAGGCCAACAAATGGCTGAGTGTAAAATTTGTAAAATACAATTGAGTTTTAAAAGTTCCGTATCAAACCATGTAGGTTTTCGGATTAAAAAAAAAAAACAAAAAATATTAAGTACTCTGAAAAATGAATTGAAATCTTTTAAATACGTCAACAATCTTCAATGTAGATAAATCTATACGTTGACAGTCCTAAGCCTGTGTAAAGTATGAAGGGAAGATTACAATTCATTACTGCGTACATACGTACTACACGTATCGTTGTTACGCAAAGACTAAGCATCTATAAAGTATGCGTATTTCATGGACTAGGTGGACTAGGTGGAACAGGTATTTGGATCGAGTATTTGTACGGACTTGGACTAGGTGCACCTAGTCCAAGATTTGCCTAGTACGACCCATCTCCCTCTTGCTAGTGATGTGCAAGATGCCATAATTTTTTTTTTATAATTTTGTGAATTCGCTAGAATTGTGAATCAAGTCACATAAGACCATTTCTTTTTTTTTTTAAATTTTGTTCAAAATTATGATTTAAAAAATATTTTTGCTTATAATATGATACCTGAAAAACTTATTAAAAATGTTATGTCACTCTTATATGGTAAAATCTGTCTCGTATCTCTTTTTTCGTGGGTTTACAAGAATAAAAAAAAATTAAATTGCATTTACCACGCCCCAGCCACCTCCGATCCCGATTTCCGGCCGCCGTAGGCGCGGGCTTGCGGACGGTGAGCAATGGGTAGCTCGCCGTCCGACCGTCCGGTAGCTGTCCGGACCGAGCCTAAGACGTCGACGGCGCGTACTATTTCACGTGCGCCTCAAGGAGAGTCAGCAAACCTTAGGACCACACATCCCAGGCCAGTAGCTGATTATGTCCGATTGTATTTGATCCAATATATCCAGATCATCGCGATGTGTTCGTGGTAGTGGGGGAAACACGCCACCCGACGCGGCGCACGCAGTGTGTTTCCAAATAACACCCGACGCCACGGGTTAATCGTTCGAGAATTTTTGCAGAATACATTTATATCATTTTTTTTTTTACAAAATCTTCATCTGACTCGTTATTTATTAAATCCATAACAAACGACCATAATATACACTGCTGTCAGACAACTTTAATCAAAAATTGCTTCTGTGTCGTGGCATCGCGTGTTTGTAATGTGCACTGCACGGTGCACATTGGATGTCGTCACGTGGCGTCGCTTCTCGTTTCAATCATCAGTTTCCGCTTTAAAGTTTAATCCACAGAGTACTTTGTAATTGGTTCAATCCCAAGCGACAGCTGACAATGGAATGTCATGTCATACTGTCACAAAAGTCAAAGAAGCATGTTTATTTTTGAGAATTTAGAATATTTTATTTTGATACTGGTTTAATTATTTCTATGTTTTGAAAACTCAGGTTTGAGAGACCTATAAATACACCAGAACAAATTTTGTAATAGGGAACCACCAAGTGTCATCACCGTTTCATTTTGATCGATTAAACAAGGTATAACTATGTCTGAAGATAGCTTAGTGAACGCGAAGCACCGTATGTTGGAGTTGTTCTCTGAAATGGATGAGGCCGAAATTGAGACCATCGAGCAATGGATATGTAATCATTCTTACAGAAAAGGTAAGGTGAATATGAGTAAAGAATTTATTAATAACCTAATGAAATTGTTGTATCTGAAAACTACAATGTTTTATCTCTACAGACTTGGACCATATAAAAGCGCTAAAAAGTTCAGAAAAAACCCTCATAAAGATTGGAAATTCTATAAAGAAGATTGTACCTTTTGAAGCAGAAATGCCATCAGAAACAATAAAACCACCAACTGTTGGGGACCAAGCTGATTGCAATAAAATAAACGCCAGTCATGTGGATGAATTTCTTTATGATGATAATGCAGTGGATGATCTCGTCAAAAAGGGGAAACTAAAAAAATATTACTGCACAAACTGTCACAGTCGGAACATAAAAGTAAATATTAAATTGTTTGTTTCATATATTATTCTTAGCTATGAATTTTTCAGGTAGCTATTGTTTTTTTTTTTCTACATCTGCAGTAACTGCCTCAGGTACCATCTATTTTATTTATTAATTCATTAAAACCGAAGCTAACGCCCGGCATTCACTCTCTCATTGTCTTTCTATTTTATCTCTAATTATGATATTCCAAAGGTTTAGAGATGTTAAGAACCCGGCGAACAATGCTTGCAATTGCAAGTTGGCACGTATTTAAAATTCATTTGCAGAATATAGCTATCTCTGTTTGACAAAAACAAGTGAGGGACTGATGCAGTGCACAGCTGTGTTTGTATGTGAGCATATTATAATATTGTTAGTAAAATTAGACATGTTCATTATTTGCTTTATTTGTGCCAAATATTTTGGGATATTGTAGTGAATGTACAGACTAGTAATGCATTTTTTGAAAATTTCATTACTGTGCCGATATCTCAACATATTAGGATAACTAGCACACACTAACAAATCAGAAAATGTTATGGAGCTGAGTGCTTTTTTTATAGGTGAGAAATCAATCAATGACTTACTGACAAGACAACCTACTCCTGTTCCTTTTTTACCTTCGATCCAGGGCCCGTACGGGTTTGCTGACATCTACACGACGTCGACGACTCGAGTTCGGTATGGGCGGTTACCGGACGGCCGGACCGAGAGCTACCCATTGCTCGCCGTCCGCAACCCCCTCACAAGTGCGTCATGGTGTTCTACACAATGGTGACATCCGGGCGTTTCTTCCACACGAATCTGGTGTAGGAACTTCCCGAACTTATCATGTCCGATGTGGTGTCGTCATGCGGAAGGTGAGAACGCCGTGACGTCTTTTGAACCACTTTACAAAGAGGGGATTTACCGCCATATTTATAGTGTGCCCAGCACTGGGACAGTCGCTGTCACCATTTCACCATGAGATCCCGCCGGAACTCTGTTCGCCATTGCAAGCGGCGTTTCCATGCGTAGATCGTGCATGCGTGGAAGGAAAGTTTCCTTTAGATCCCATGGTGGCAGGCCAGCAAGAAGGCCCACCGCTTCGCGGGAGACCGTGCGACCGTGCCATGAACCTGTAGCATGCGTCCAGCTTGGCCACCGGTCGCTTTCATTGTGACGGCACCCACACCGGCGCTCCGTAAAGGGCCATGGACCAAACGATCGCTGCGTGGAGCCTCCAGCAAGAGGGCTGGACCTCCTAGGTTGAGCAGGAGCCTAACCTAGGAGGCCTAACTGAAGGACAGGTCATTATCTACCCCGGTCACCGGGGAGAGTAGAAACGTTGAGAGATGTCGTGCGGTGTTTCGCAGGGATCGGTACTAAAACCGCCCTAGTGGAACAAAATGTACGACTACGTGCTGCACGATGACCTCCCCGACGGAGTCAGCGTGATCTGTTACGCAGAAGACACGCTGGTCCTGGCGCAAGGCAAGTTGTGCAAGGCGGCGGCTGAACTAGCGATACGCGGGGTTGTGAAAGTCGTCGAGCGAAACCCGCAGTTGAAACTCAAGGTAGCACCGCACAACACTGAGGCCATGTGTTTCCATGGCCCTCGGAACGCGCCACCACCGATTTCCCAAATAATGGTAGGAAGAGCGAGCATTGCGTCAAGTCGACGATTAAGTACCTGGGACTCGTCCTCGTTAGCCGATGGAATTTCAAGGAGCATTCCGACATGCCGATGCCGATGATCCGGATGGTGCGGGGATACCGCACGGTTTCCCGCGAAGCGGCGAGCCTCCTTGCTGGCCAGTCACCATGGGATCTGAAGGCCTTCTACGCATGCACTATTTGCGCGTGGAGACGCAACGCCGAAGCAAAACTCCGTTGCCGCGACAAGTCGCGGTATGGCGGACAGAGTACCGGTAGGATCTCATGGTGGAAGCGACTATCGCAACCCAGTGCTGGGCACGCCATTATTATGGCGGTAAGTTCCCACTTTGAGGAGTGGCTAGAAAGACGTCACGACGTCCTTACCTTCCGCATGACGCGGATTCTGGCGAAAAAAACGCCCGGGTATCACCATTATGTAGACTGCCCGAAGGACACGGTGAAGCGGTACAGGTGGTCATTGTGGGCGTGGGCTTGCGGCCGTTCAGAACGAGCCTGAGTGGTCGACGGCGCGAAGTGTTCCACGTGCGCCTCAAAGAGATGTCAGCTAAACCGTAGGGGCCCAGCAGGATCGAAGCCTACTGGGGTCCTAGAACCCAAGGCAAAGAAGGAATATAGGAGTCGATTTTAGCAAATAAAAGTCTGACACCTCCTTGCGCTCCGCCCAAGAGCGCGAGAAATCATTATATGATTTCCCACCTAAAATAAAGTACCTAAGCACTTGAAGTTTAGTAAAAGGAATACAGAAAATTAATAAAAATATTATTACAATAAAAACTAAAAAAAAAAATTACGCGACCGAACGTAATGACATCACGCACACACTGACACTGACATCTTGCTTGCCGCGATAGCAATACTAACTGTTGGAAATTTGGGATAAAATTGAATGTGTTCCATAATACCAAAAATGATGAATGAAAACTTAATGTATTTCCAATTTTTTTTCTATGATTTGTAACTTGATAATATAAGCTATCTTCCTAAGGAAACAATATGAGTAATATTATTGTTTAAAATACAGAAAAAAAAACAAAATGAAAAACATGCCATTTACGCTATAAAAATGTGCGAAATGCAATTCGCTTTAATTTCGTTTTAAGTATTTTTAAAAAAGAAAGACTTAAGAATCTAGATAAATATCTATCTTATATATATATAAGGTCTAAATACGAATATCATCATATAAGGTAGAAAAAAAAAATGAAATATGCTCAATCTGCAAATGATTTTGGCGTTACGTTTGTATGGATAATTCTTCCATCGCCGTGCCTTTAACACTGAAATATGTACTAGCTAACCTCGCGAAGTTAGTTTCAATAAAGTCAACCGATTGCGATGAAACAAGACCTAAGTTACACACACAATACAATTTTAGTGTCTAAAAGTTATCTACATCTATTTCGTACATTTTACACATCACGCAACTAAAAACTTGTACAGATTTATTATATGTATAGATTAATAAATATGTCCCGTATAGCCAAGTATTATTTCCCTGAAGCATATTAGTATTGTGACATGCAACATTTACTAACATTTTATTTTTTCAGGACTTGATTTTCATTTCTCACTCAATGTCTCGGCAAGCACTTCAGTACATATTCAAAGTTTTACTCCCAAGTGATTTAGAAGAAAAACAGATACTGGATGTTGGTTCTCGATTAGGTGCAGTTCTCTATGGTGTAAGTTGTAAATCTATTCACAGATTGGGATATTAATATCAAACAAAACATTGAATTCATTATCATTATATTTTTGTTTATTTTCAGGCATATTATTTCTCAAATGCAGGCACAATCGTTGGAATAGAAATGAATAAAGAATGTTGTGATGTTCAGAATAGGATTATTGAACAGTACACAATGGACAGTAACAGGATAAGAGTAGTACATTCTGATGTATTGGAAAGGAGTGATCTTGTTGCAAACTCTGATATCATAGTAATCAATATATTAGAGTTCTTTGTGGATAATGAAAAGCATAAAGAAATGTGGCATTTCTTTAGAAAATATATCAAGAAAGGGAGTTATTTAGTTTGCAATAGAAGTATGACTGACACATTAGTAAATCTAGATATGTTTGAAGAGTTCATGAATTGGTTGAGTATTTGCAAACCAAATCAATTAGAAAATGAAATATTTTTCGATATGGAAGATTACAATAATCTCTATTTGTACACTGTTAATTAAAACAATTTCATTTAAATATATAACATTTTCATTTTGAACATTTTTATTTTCTTCAAGTACCGTTAATCAGGGTGAATAGGGTTCTCGAGAACTATCTAGTCTTACCATAAATTGAGATAACGTGTCCGGTTCCGGTATGGTGCAGTGCTATAAACTCCAGCGTCATATCACCCACCGTCATATGTCCACCCCAATCCGGCGGGTAGTAGGGATGCTTTTGTAAAGCGCATGACGACATTTAATGCCTCGTTTACAAGTGGGGCCAGCCTCGGCCAATCGCCATTGTTTAAACGGGGTTTCCCCGTTTACACAGTAGCTAAGTATGCCGATTGGCCGAGGCTGGGCCCACGTGTAAATGGGGCATAAGGCAATCTACTAACGCTGCGTTAAGCGAGCGTCCGCGCAGGTGCCCGTCGCGCGTGTGTCGTGTGCGGCGGTCCTCGTAGCGGAAACCGGATTATTACCTGCGCAGTGTAGCTAATTCAATTTTAACGGTGTGCATGTAGTCGTGTCAAGGGAGAACTTTAATGTATTATTACGTTGCATAAAGGGCGCCGGGCGCGGCTGCCCGCGACAGAGCACTTTTGTATGGGACCGCGCGGGTACCCAGCGTCTGCTCTAAGAACCTCATTGGCGTTCAGATCGTCCGGATTTCCGACCGGTGTATTCGCGTTTTAAAAGTAGCGCGTTACTTTTAAAACGGGCCAAGAGCGTGTCGGGCCACGCTCAGTGTAGGGTTCCATAGTATCCCGACCGTCACAATAAGTGTCCCCACTTAAGAGTTAATGAACGACAGACAACGAGCAAGAACAAATACCACCAATGCCAACGAGAGACCAACCTAACAATTCGACAATATAATAGCTCATACCCGTCCCGACCCATGAACTCAGGAAAAATCTTAACAGCGTGAAGTAGCCAGCAGCGCCGTCTCTCGGGAAATTGGGTCACTAATTTCTACAAACTAGTCGGGCTTTTGTATGTTGGGTTTACGTTGGTAATTTTGGTTTGCGTGAACCGATTTTAATAATTCTTTTTTTTATTTGAAAGAAGATACGTTCAGGTTAATAAAATATGTAAACTAAATATAAAAAATGCTTGCTTATACGGTTAAATTATAAATTTAGTTCAGAAATTATTTTGTACAACTTTTCAAAAACTGTTCAACCCATCAAGTTCAAAATAATTTTCCTAGAAAGTCTTTATAAAGTTCTGCTTTTGAGATTTTTTTCTTATTTTCTAAACTTATGGTTCAAAAGTTAGAGGGGG
This sequence comes from Mythimna vitellina, assembly GCA_949316375.1. Classification (NCBI taxonomy): domain Eukaryota; kingdom Metazoa; phylum Arthropoda; class Insecta; order Lepidoptera; family Noctuidae; genus Mythimna; species Mythimna vitellina. The sequence goes on from OX438697.1 coordinate 14,496,730, forward strand.
ACACACATTTTTTTTTTACTTTTGGAGCGATTTTGACTGTAAAGGCTTAAGTTTTAGATGAAAATACCGAAATCACTATACATTCAGTCAAAAAAGTATCGGGAATGGATGATTTGTTTATGGTTCCAAATTCTAATTTTTGTTTTTTTGTAGTTGTTAGATTGGCACAACTGTTTTCCATTTTGGCGCGGAGTTTGAGTTGCATCTGTTATTTATATTAAATACAGTGCTGGTTTTAGTAATATCATATACCTATAGTGTGTATTGCGAATTTCATAATGGACACAAATATCGAACAAAGAGTTTGTCTTAAATTTTGCATCGCCAATGGAATTTCGTGTTCGGAGTCACTGAAAATGTTACAGAAGGCTTACGGTGAATCGACTTTATCAAAAACTCGTGCTTATGAGTGGTTCAAAGCGTTCAAAAGCGGTCGAGATGTGATGGAAGATTAGCCATGCTCTGGTAGGCCGTCAACGTCTGCAACTGAAGTTAACATCGCAAAAGTGAAGAAAATAGTGACTGAAAATCCCCATTCAACTCTGAGAGAGATAGCCGCCGAACTTTCTGTATCTCACGAGTCGATCCGTACCATTTTAACTAATCATTCGGGTATGAAACATGTTGCTGCTCAGCTAGACCCAAAAGATCTGAATTTTCTCCAAAAACTCAATCGCATGAAAGTCGCTGAGGACATGCTAGAACGAGTCAGTTCGGACCCAACATTCATGAAACGCATTGTTACTGGTGACGAGACGTGGGTTTACGAGTTTGACATGCAAACTAGTCAACAAGCTTCGGAGTGGCGCCTTCCAACTGAACCGAAACCGAAAAAACCACGCCAAAGTCGATCAAAAGTCAAAGTCATGTTGACTGTTTTCTTTGACTATCGCGGTGTTGTGCACTCTGAATTCTTACCGGAAGGTCTAACGGTAAATAAAGAATATTATTTGAGCGTTATGCGGCGTTTAAGAGAGCGAATTCGACGAAAAAGGCCAGATTTGTGGAAAGAAAATTAATGGATTTTGCACCACGACAATGCGCCTTCGCACAAGGCTATCATTGTGAACGAATTTTTGACCTAACACTCAACAAATACCATCCAGCAACCACCATATTCACCAGATATGGCTCCTGCTGACTTTTTTCTTTTTCCTAAACTCAAATTACCACTTCGTGGCACCCGTTTTCAATCGATAGAAGACATAAAGGAGAATTCGCGGCGAGAACTGAACTCAATTCCGGAAGCAGCGTTTAAAAAATGTTTTGATGAATGGATTATTCGTTGGCGCAAGTGTATCGTTTCTAAAGGAGCATACTTTGAAGGTGATAAAATAAATTTGGATGAATAACAGACATTTTGTGTATTATTGATCTTTTCCCGGTACTTTCTTGACAGAGTAGTATAGTTGCCTATAATATTTGAGGAGTTCCCTGGATCCCTCATGGACCCCGTCAACAGGACTGGATTTTGAAAAAAATGGGACCAATCTGGAAGCATATCCTTTCAGAGGAAAAAAATTACAAATCGGTCCATAAACGACGGAGTTCTGAGGTAACAAACATAAAAAAAATACAACCGAATTGATAACCTTCTCCTTTTTTTGAAGGCGGTTAAAAAGTTGACGATGCATGGTTTACAGATTTTATAGGTAAACAAGGAAGCGTCTTAAAGTTTTCAAGCCACACTAACTAAACTATCCTTGCAAGGTCATCATCATCATCATTTCAGCCGATAAACGTCCACTACTGGACATAGGCCTCCCCCAAATGTCGCCACAAAGAACGGTCCTGTGCGTCTCGCATCCATCGGATTCCCGCAACCTTTACCAGGTCATCGGTCCACCTTGTAGGGGGCCTTCCAACACTGCGTTTACTGGTACGCGGTCGCCACTCCAGAACCTTTCGGCCCCAACGGCCATCTGTTCTGCGAGCAATCCTTGCAGGGGAGATCGTATAAAACTACTGTCCAAAAGTATAAAATGTAGTGCCTGTGCGCAACAGTGCAAACTATTGGCCTTCAACTACTAGTGGCTCTAACCCTGCGCAAGGACGAAAGAGAAAGGCAAAAGTTTTTTCGTCACACGGACGATACGGTATATTGTAGGAAACGTACTTACTAAACTATCCTCGCAGGGTAGATCATATGAACCTACTGTCCAAAAGTAGGAATAATTAGTTAGCGTCAGAATGGCTGGTTGCCATTCTGAAGCAATTAGGTAGCAAATCTTAAATAAACTTTCAGAGCCTCTTGCCTTAGGCAACTAGCTATTCTGACGCTGACAATAATTATAGTGCCTGTGCGCAACAGTGCAGACTATCGGCCTTCTACTATTAGAACTAGACTTTAATCTTGCGCAAAGACGAAAGAGAAGGGCAGAAGATTTTTTTTCGTCACACGTACAATACAGTAGGTATATGGTAAAAAAACGTAGTGTCCTGGCATGGCGTGATAAACATAACTTGATTAACTATCGTCAACGTTTTCAAGCCGGGAGAATCAAATTAACATAGGGTAAGTGCCTGAAGGAAGTTGGAGGCACCTTGATATGTACTAAAGATACTAAAAATATAATACCAAGCTATTGGATCGCATTTATAAGCAAATAACCGCTTATTCATCCCTCGAGGAGATTTCACACAGTAAATCCAAAAGAAATCTTAGTCCAAATCTAGTGGATCAAAACGTATTAGAAAAAGCATCACTGACTCCGAATTTTCTCTCGATTTTTTTTTGTTATTTTCTTATATCAAAAAAGGAAACGATGTTTTCGTTTCCCCGGTTTTCTATTTATATTTACTAAACAGACAAATTTCGTTGGTGAACATGCAAAGTACCCGACTTCCTCCAACCTTAGGATTGGCTAGTGAAAATAGAATTGAAAAATCCATATTTTCACCTACCATTCGCGTCGGGACACAGATGTTTCCTCATATTGATAATGTCAGACCAACTTGGGCAAATGACCTGCTTCTCTTTCGGTTTGACTACTGCTCCGAAGGTTTTTCCAGCTTGACAAATTGGATTGCGCAGTCACAATATTATTATTATTTTTTTAAGTGATATAAACCAGTGCTTGACTGCGATTCCACCTGATGGTAAGCAGAGATGATGACTCCTATTCTGCACACGGACTAAACGACGGACCCTGCCAAGGTAGTTTTGGGCGCGCAGCCCAACAACGAGACCTTAGGTGGCAGTTATTCAGTACAGGAAAGAGATGCTCGCATCAGTCTTAGAAATGTTGACAATTTTGTGAGTATTTGAGGGAAGAGGTCACCGACTCAACATTATCGATTCAGGGCGTCAATCAAACTAGCTTCTTAGCTGCGCAACTAAGGCTGTACACAATCACAGCCCCTACTAATCGTTTCCGGATACGTTTGTCGGTATATCACCTTCCAGGGCGATACAACGACGACGTAGCAGATCGGTCTTCAAGGAAATCTGCTCCGATGGAACGGCTTTTGCTTATAATTTTTTCAATCGAAATAAATCTTGTCACGCCACGAGCAGCTCTTGTAGTACCCAGGTATGCTCGTCTGGATTTAGATCAAGCGGCTGTTTTCCACAATGCCTTCAGTCGCCTTTGGCACTACAGGTAAGCGTGAGTTTTCCCATCACCTTGTCTAATACCCAGAGTATTAGCGCACCAGAAGCGAGCAAACGTAACCGAGCAAACTGGTGAGGGATTTAGACCTAGTCTTGATAGATACGACAATCAAATGACCGCTCCTACAAGTTCATCAATTGAATTGAAAGGAGTGGTTAATACAGAGTTTTTGGCAGAAAGATAAGATAGCAATTTTAGAAGGTAGCTGGCGGAAATCGACTTTAAATACTTATAAACCAACATGGTTACGACCACTGTAATTATGCTGGGTTATGGCCTTGGCCTTAGCGTGGTAACGTAACAATGATGCGATTACTGTAGATCCATATTTTATAGATTTCTAACAGACTTACATTTTTTGCAGTACATAACACAATACAGTTGTACGTTTTGGCGTCCGTGTAGTGACTTCTCATTGGGTTCTTATATTATTATAAAGCAAGTATTGGAAGGGTATCATATTAAAACAGCCTCCTAAGACTAAAATTTCTAGCGCATTCATATTTTGATTGATATTGTTCGAAAGCTCAAGAAGATCCGCAATTCTTCTTTTATTGTGTTCTGGACGCAAAAGACGCAAATCAAAACTTTGTAAGGAGTAATAATCGTGTTTTGGCCGCTTTATGTCAATCTGGGGGTTTTTTTTAATACGGGGCTGGATTAAGTAATTATTAAAACAAGTTGGATAAGCACTAGTCCAGGTAGTGTACGATCCGCAGTAACTTTGGCTAATTGACCAGATAATATTCTCATTGATCATATTCAAATTTCTATAAATGATTCAAATTTTTCAAAACACTTCTATAATCTGTTTCAAACGATAAGATGATTTTTGGAGTTATTTATCAGTAAATTATTTAGCTGATCACATTGGCGTTCTAGTAATAAAAAAAAAACTTACCTAAAAATAAAATTGATATTTGGCATACTTACCTTTCTCTGAGCTAATTTATAATTATAAATTTATGTGATTGAACTTTATCAATCACCGTAAATCGAGCCGCAATGAGGTTCCTAGATGTCGTTATGCGCTTTGCAAACGCATCCCTACTACCAGTCAGTCAGATATCAATTTTATTTTTAGGTTAAATTTTTTTATTATTCACACATATTTATACACTAATATCATTTAAAAAAAATATCATTCAGGTAACTTTCTAATGATCTAATAGAAATAGTTGCCACAAATTAAAAAAAAACCCTTTTTTAATTATGGAAGAGAAAAGCCATTCCTGCATAAAAAAAAAACAAAATTGTTGCTTACGACATCCTTTCTGAAAAGGGTCAATTTTATCCAATTTAAGCACACTAATATAATAACATTAAATATATAATTTACGAAGCTCATTCGAAATGATCTTCATAGGCTTTAATACAGTCCTAAACCCTCAACATTAGCCCTGATTAGTTTTTTAACAGCAAAACAAGTATTTTTCTAAATAAATCACATATCGATTCCTATCGATTTGTGACTGGTTTTTCCGGACCGGATTTTGAATACGTTTTGATATTCCGATATATCAAAACGTATTCAAAATCCGGTCCGTCTACTACACAAGTTTTACTTTAGCAAATTGGCAGGAATAGTGGGACGCGATATAAAGAGATAGATCTCTTCGCGAGGAAAGGAGGAAATAGTAATTTAGTTTCGATTTGGTTTCATTTCGCTACTCACACGCTACTCACTAATCGACTATACAGCAATTAAGAAATTACTAATTTTAAAACTTTTCACTTCACTAGTTGAAATATCAAAATGGCGTCTGTGTAAAAGAGAAAAAAATAGCTAGAGCTACCTATTTATCAATCGGTGCATTGATAATCATTACGATTTTCAACGTGGATACTGCCCGTAGTGTTACGTTAATGTTTTGATTTACTTTTATTTTGTTAATGTGCTCACTAATAAAAGTCCAAAATGTGGCACGAAGCAAGGAAACAAGAGCGGATGATCCGAGGAATGATTGTTGACTACCGTCGAAGGGCGGAGCGCCGCAAGGATTTTTACGAAAAGATTGTGAGCTAATCGTTTGTTTACTTGTGTATTATTTATTTGTCTAATTATTTTCGATCAACAATAAAGCAAACTTTCTTTATTGAAATGAGTCAAAATTAAATTTTAGAGAATTAAGCTATTTGATAATATTTCAGAAAGCGGAGCCAACGCAGTTTTTACAGCTTCACGGACGACCATGTAAGGTACATTTGGACCCTGCTATTGCTGCGGCAGGAGAAGGCCCAGCTATCATGTTAGTACACCTTGAATATCACATTGTGATATTTTTTGATTCTGATAAATAAATAATAAAGTAAAAGTTAAATAGCTAAAGCCAACCATGAATTATAGTTCATCCAAGTATTCGCTTCTGTTGATAATGTTTATGCCATAAGACTTGAGAAAAATTTATCAAAAGATAACAAGGTATATCATAAGTGTAATATAAATTAAATATTATGAGTATCTTTATGATACTCATAATATTTTCTCAAGAAATCGATAAGAAACTAAAATACATTCATTTTCTTAGGATGCCATGGCAAGGTGACACCAACAACATGATTGACCGTTTTGATGTCAGAGCCCATCTGGATTACATACCAGAAGTGAGGATCCCGGAAATACCACCAGAAGAGCTGAGTCCAGAAGAAAGACAGTGCAATTATGAGAGATATAGAATCTTGGCTCAAAATGTCTTTCTTGGAATAAGTAAGGCTCCTTTTATGAAACCAAACCTAATAGTATCTAACTGTATGTTCTACAATAGGTTTCAATTTGAGGAATTTTATTTGTCTTAGAACATTACAATATTTTTCTTAGGAAAGAGTAAAATACATTGGTTTTTTTTTACTTACATGTTTATGATTAGAAATTATTTCTGACAGTGCACACTGTTTTTTCAATGAGTGTGCGTGTGAGATGTGTATACTAAACTCAGTAATTTTTTCTAGGTGAAGACAAGTTTCTTCAACAGCTGGCTATAGAAGAACAGTTTGGTGTCACCATAGAAGAAAAGGAACATCAAAAAGAAAAACTTCATGAAAAGAAGGGCATGGGTGCTGCTATAGGATACAATTATAGTGATCCTGGAGCACAACCGTCTGGTTCTAACGGTAGATTCAGCTTTACTGTTATACCTCAATGTGCTGTGATGCTTGACGGCTACTTATGTCTGGTCACGGGGTAGTATACTCTACAGTCTTTTCTGAGTATTCTTATGGCATGCAGTATTAAATTACAGGACCAGATACTAAAAAAGTGGAACCAAAAGATTCAGACGATGAATCGGATCTGGAAATCATTGATGTGGACTTGAGCATTGATGTGAACAAAATGGAAGCTTCACAGGTGAGATTTCTTATCATTATGATTTTCTAAAGTTTAGTTGCTTGGTACAGCTTAAAAATTTATGGCTACTCTAAACGTTAGAAAAGTCGAGTGTAGTATTATATGACAAGTAGCATTAATACTTCACAACTGCCACAAAGTTTGACATAGACTGCAATGGACTCCTTTAATATGAAATATTTTTTTTTGTATTATTGTAATATTTCAACATTATTATTTAGATTATTAATTTTCAAGTTTTTATTTATTTTTCGACACACTGTTTAAAATAAAACAGATTAGCAAAATATAAAAAATATATAATGAATGAATATATAATAATGAATATGGCCCAGGCTACCAGCGGTCAGAGCTCCAAAAAGAGGGAGTTATTTATAATGTGAGCCATGATTAGCAGTCCCGCTTTCTGAATGTATCCTTTGATCCAGCCTCCCAGATCGTTGTCCCCGTGTCGACAACTTAGTGAGCCATGTCAAGATACTTAAAAGCCGAAAAAGATAAGCAATTATCTTAATTGGCTTTCAGAAGATTTTCGTCATGGTGGACGTTTATGTGATCTGTCATTGTACCCCTTTCCGTTCGGTGTATTATAATTTTGTCAGGCTTATTTGCCACAATAGTCCTGTCAGTTATGATTGAGCAATCCTAGTACTATGTGATAAGAGAGATCGAGAACTGGTATGGGCGTATATTATACCTGTGGTACGGCACTTTCGATTCTACAAGAGAGCATTTCAGAGTAAGTTGCTGATGAATTATCCTGGCTGAAATGTCAACTTTAACTTCTTTTTTAACCGAGAGATAATGTGGCGAATTGATTCTTCCGACAGATGTCAACCATGCAGTTCGTCACAATAAATCTCTGGTAGTTATCGTCATACAACGACATCAACGTTATTTAATAATAACGTATTTGTTTGGGTAATCCCCTTCCCATCTCAAAATTTTAAAGCCTATAAAATTATTCTTGTCAATTTAAAATATGCACAGTGAACAGACTGTTCGGTCATTATTTACGATTACTGTGATTCCTCTACTATGCCACTAAAATAATTATTTTACTTGATAGTCTTTCTAATTTATCTTCCTGTTACTTATATATACGCCGAAAATGTTATCATAGAAATAACAGCATGACTATGAATTTATTATAGAGCATACTTCATCAGGAAACTGTTTCGTCACTTGTCAATATTAACCAATCCATTTTTTCATTGTGGTTTAAATCTTTATAAGCACTTGATAACGATATCCTTTGACCCCTATTCCTATTTTGTATGACCCAATTGATGTTTTCCGGGTGACCTAATTGGCAAAAGAGTGAAGCGTAAATGTCGCGGATTCGATTCACGCGTCGCAAACTGCATGACCTACTTTAACAGCTGTTATTGCATGTAATGTGTTTGTATTGGTATTGTAATGGGAGTGAAAAATATAGAATTCTTATGCACACCACCTTACTTATAAAATATATCATAACAAAATAACATACATCTAAACAATGACCTACTAACTTTTGCATTTTCAATAACATATTTTTGTCCAACTTAATTCAAGCATAGGTTCATTTCATCATTGTTTTAATTTATTCAAGTAAGTGTGTTCCATCAAATACCTTTGCTCACGATTGTTTTGCGGAGCACAGGCACACGAGTTGAACGGAGTGGGGCCGCAGTTCGGAATGGCTGGCTGCGATCTGTTCTCGTTCCTGACGGGCGATGCCGATGACGCCGAGCATCAGAAACAGCTGCTAAGGGAAGAAAAGGAAAAAGCTATGTTTTCTGGGAGAAAGAGTAGGAGAGAGAGGCGTGCGCATCGGTAAGTGGGCTCCTTTTATATGATTGTTATGTATGTTGCTTATTAGATTAAGAACCAGTTTAAAATCTTTTAATGAAAGCTCTTAACGCTTTGTGCGCACGGATAGGATACTGCTTTATTCTAATTAACAAATAATAACAATGCAATGCTCAGTTACTATACTTACCACGCGTACGATTAATGTCTGCATGTTTACTATACCTAACTCAAAGGTTAGGGATTAGAATTAAAGGAATATTAACAATACTGTAGTTAATCATGTTGAACTTCTTTATTGCTAAAAAAATGGTTATATAACGTAAGGTTTTAATAACGTGCGGATTTCATCACGCATGCGGGATTGCTCTGCATGCAGAAAATGTCAAAATGCAAAAAAACGCGTCCCGCGTGCGTATTCCAAGCATTACAATAAATACTTGTATGAAATGGACATTTGCGGGAGTTACGTGTGCGGGACAATCCCGCATGCTTTATCAAAACTGCACGATATTAAAAACACCCTCAATCTGTCCTTCACATTATTCGTGAATCTAAAAGCCAATATCGAATTATCTCTGTCTATAACTACTTCAAACAATTTACCTGATATAACCATTACGTATCAAATACCTATCAATAAATATTTATTTCTCAGTCTGTACCATCGTAATAAAATAATTCTCTTATTTATTGTAATAGTGATGGTACCTATAATAATAAAGCAAAAATTCAAATTTCATGCTGACGCAAGAAGTTGTACTATTGAGGCACGCAAGTAAGGCCGTCTCCTTATTATTGTGTTGCCATCTGGCGTGTCTTGCAATAATAACGGTTTGTTTGTAGCGACAAGAAGCTTGCCACAAGGGTGGTTAGTCCTCCAAGTTACGCCGCGCCGTCGTCAATGCCCGCTCGCTCGCCGAGCCGGTCGCCCAGTCGGAGCCCTTCTCCAGAAACGGGGGAAAATATACAATTTATCACGTCATTTGGTGGCGAGGAAGAAGAAAAACAACGTGAGTTTGCGTGTCATTGCTTTGCCCTTTTTTCAATCCGCTATGAGCGAGAGGTGTCACTTGTTACTTTCACTGACTGAAACCCACTTGTGTTAACTTTCAAACAGTCCCACAACCTTGGCAATGCTTTACCCCTACGTAATCATTTCATTCAGAGAACTGAAAGATTACCGATCATCAGTGACCCGATCAAGTAGTGACAAGAAGAAGATAGGGAAGGGAACTAGGGAATTTTTTGTACCTATCAACCAAAATAATGATTTGATGTTCTTATTGTTCATAGCTACGGCGGCCAAACCCCTGTACGCAGATAAAGTGAAGCAGAACCTAAAGATGTTGTACGCCGATGTAGCACGCAAGCCCCGGAAACGGTATGAATGTGAAAAAATGGCGATAAGGGGCTGTAGCTACATGTCGCCACTACTCTTTCGTTGAAAATAGTTATTAACTTGTAAAATCTTTTGTAGGCCATCACCACCAACCAGTCGACGCACCCGGCAGATAGGCCCACGGGGACCAAACTCAAGGTCAAGGTCATTCTCCCGATCACGGTCTCGGTCGAGGTCACGTTCAAGGTCGCGTTCATGGAGGAAGTCACGATCCAAATCCCGTACATCAAGGTCCCGCTCCGTAACCTCTAGGTCTCGTTCGAGGACCTACAGCCCATACAGACGGACCCGATCGAGGTCCAGGTCACGTAATCGTAGAAACAGATATTCTCGAAGCCCCGCTTGTATAAAGTTTGTATTTTACACCTATTTAATAACCTCAATAGATTGCTCGTATTTAGGTTGAAACTAATTTACTTTGTGTTTTCCAGTCATACTAGTGGCTATGCCAAGCGTAATAACTCCAGGTCGATGTCATTTGAAAGGTAAGCTCGTTAAGAAGTTTGATTTAATTTAATGGTGAGGTGAGTCGGTTAAAGTGAAGGAGCCATTAGTTCTGATAGTGATATTTTGACGTTAAATGACAGTGGGACTAAGTTTTGCGTTCGTTGTGTTACAGCAACGACAAGGCGAGCAAGCCGGCCGTGCCGCGGTACTACGGGCGGCGCAAGGAGGACCAGTCGTCGAGCGAACTGTCCATAGACTCGGATTCCAGCGAATCTGTCGACGACGCGAAAAAGTAAGTTTTGGCATTTTTGTTATAAACTTGTCTACAAAATCGGAAACCTTATTTCGTTTTCGTAGTTTCTTAATCTTTTAACCGCCTACATCGGATATATCCGACAAAAACTCTTATTTATTCCGCCGGGGTCGCACTTCCACGACCAACTACTCTATCTTGTCAGTTCTTCTGTCACCTATGGGAATTGAAGAGTCAAAACGAAATGGAATACCTACCCAGTCACAAATAAACGACCCTGGCGAACAGGACACGAAAACCTCTTCGGACTAATCCGACGCAAGTGGTCAAAGGGTTAAGAGCAACCGACTCGAGGTACATTTCTATACAACTGCTCTTATGTGATTATGATGTTATTAAACTTCTCTAGATATTTTGGATACACAGCTATCTTGTGGATATTATCTAGGCTTATATAGAAATCAAAACATAAATTTGTGTAAAACTAATCTAGTACAGACCACTGAAAATCTGTTATTTTACGTGAACTTTGACCCCCCATAATGTCCCCACCGACCGTGTTCCCACGTTGTCGTCGTGGTGGGGCTTGCGTGTCTCTATGACCTTGAGGGCTATGCCGGTAGAGCTACTCATGCCGGAAGGCCTCAAGCGAGAGACCAGACCAAGAGGAACACACAGGCGGAGTCCAGACGGACCGCCAAGGAGGGTGCACTGTCCAGAAGCATCGGCACCAACAGCTGTTGGTGTTTTTGGACAGTGGTTTTGAGAGAGTGGGTTCGCCTCGGGTACGCGTCTGCTTATCAGACGTGACCACGATGGCGAACGTGTTATTGGGGACCCCACCCCAATTTAAAAAAAAAAGGCAAAGCTGTGTTCAGCAACCATCATGAGTGCGGATAGTAAAAATATTACTACCCCAGGAGGGTACCTGCTTGCAGGAGAATCCCTCCCCGAGCAGAGCTCGGGCTGCCCCTCGTATTCTGGGGGGGGCAACTACCGCCTCGGGTCTTCGGACCCTGTACCGTCCTTCGTGGACGCAAAGAGCCAGGGTGGCTCACTCACCGGTAGCGTGGAGTCCCTGGGACCTGTTCCCAGCACGTCCGCTGCGCCGGTGGGTCCTGCAGAGGCCGGCAGGAGCTTCGGCCTCAGGGAGGTGAGTGGAGACGCGGCGTCGGACTCCGATGCCGCGTCTTCGCTTGGATCGGAGAGGATGGAGGTGGAGGAGTCCACCTCCAAGACCCAGTTCCTCAAGCGCCGCATGTTGGGGGATGGCAGGAGGACATCCTCCGACGACGATGATTTGGGTGTATCGGCCCGCAAAGTCTCCACCGCTGTGCGGGGTGCGGGCCGAAAGATGGGGAAGGGGAGCCAGCGCACCGCCGAGGAAGTGGCCCGGCGATCCCTCAAAGTCGCCAGGGAGGGGTGCCACCCCGGGGCACTCAGTGGCCTGATCGGCCCTCCGCAACCGGAGCCTTCGGGCAGTGAGCCAGAAGGTTTGGAGGAGGCGCTGAACAGGTTCACGGAGATCGTGGCAGCTGCCATATCAGGCGTGGCCAAAAAAAGGGAGAGGGTTGCCAAGAGGCGATCCATCTCCCAGGCCATGACCTCGATAACGGAGGCTCTAGGTATCGTCCTGGAGCCGTTCAAGCGATCCCTCAATAAGAGGATTGAACGGCTCGAGGCGGACCTGGCCGGTCTCCGTGGATCTGGCCCTGAGGTGGCGCAGGTGGCGCAAAAAGGGGGATGCAAGCAGGGGCAGAGTCGGTCCCAGCCCTTGCCCCAGGCGGAGAGCGAGTTGCTGACCCTGCTGCGGCAGGAGCTGGCCGCCTTCCGGCAGCAGCAACTGGAACAGCAGCAGCAGTTCCAGGAGCGGGTCCAGCGGCAGTTCGCTGTCCTGGAGGGCATTGTGCTGCGCCCCCCGCTTGCGGCCTCCGGCCAGAAAAGGGTGGCATCGTACGCCGCCGCTGCCGCCGCGGCCCCGGCTGCTGCGCCCAGGGTGGGCCCCTCGGGGCAAACTGGGCGCGGAGCCATGGTGGTGTCGGAACCTCCGAGGCTGGTCCAGGCGGCCAAGCGGCAGCAGCGGCAGGGGAAGCCTACCCCCTCCCCAAAAGGCAGAGCGGTGCCTGACGCTAAAGCGGCGGGACGTCCTGCGGCGGCAGCGACTAGGCCGCGCCTGCCGCCTCCCCTGCCCGAAGAACCCTCGGCTGGCGCCGAATGGACGGTCGTCGGCGCCAGCAGGAAGGCGGGCAAGGCGGCTAGAGCGGCAAAAAAGCGCGAGCGGCGACAGCAGCGCAGGAAGCGGGCCATGGCGGCCAGACTTCGCGCCCCGAATTCCGCAGCTGTAGTGATCACACTACAGCCAGCCGCGGAAAAGAAGGGCGTGACGTACAACGCCGTCATGGCAAAGGCGAAGCAGGCGGTGGTGGATCACCTTGACGAATTCGGAGCCTCTGAAGGCTTCCGAATGAGGCGCACCGCAACCGGGGCCCGAATTTTGGAGGTCCCTGGTGCGGACAGCGGCTCTGCCGCGGACGCCCTGGCCGCAAGGATCAGGGCGTCCCTGGACGTCGAGGAGGTCCGAGTGTCCAGGCCCACAAAGTGCATAGACGTGCGCATCATGGGCCTGGATGACTCCGTTAGGGTGGAAGAGGTGGTGGCCGCCGTCGTCAGGGCGGGAGGATGCCAGGCCGATCAAGTGCGGGCTGGCACCATCCGTGCTGACAGCACGGGCATGCGGGCCGTTACGGTCAGCTGCCCCGTGTCGGCGGCCAAAGCCATCACGGCTGAAGGCCGTAGGCTCTTGGTGGGCTGGGTCTCCGCGCAGGTAAAACTGCTGGAGCCCAGACCTCTGCGGTGTTACCGCTGCCACGTGGGGCACCACGTGGGGGCCCATTGCGCCGCGGAGGTGGACCGCAGTGACCGCTGCTACCAGTGCGGTCAGGCCGGTCACAAGGCCGTCGAATGCCGTGCAACGCCGCACTGCTACGCATGTGCGGCGGCAGGCAAGCCGGCCGACCACCGGGCTGGGGGCAGGTCCTGCGACCCCCCCGCCAAGGCCAAGGGCAAGGTACGGAGGCCCATCCACCCGGACGTACTCACCGCCGCAGCCGCTTCCTTGGCTGCCGCCGCTGTCGCCGTCGCACCCGCCGCGGCAGGGCCCTCACGGGGGGCTCGGGAGGAGACTGTAATGGACTGTCAATAACGACCCCATTACGTCTCCTCCAGGCGAACATCAACCACTGCGCCCCCGCTCAGGATCTGTTGCTCCAGAGCATGGCGCAGTGGTCGATCAATATCGCCGTGGTCTCCGAGCCGTACAATGTCCTGCCCAGGGGAGACTGGGTGCGGGACTTGGACGGCTCGGTGACCCTAATTTCGTCGGCCGCCGCCGGTACCCCGACCCTCGAGGCCGTCACGAGGGGACGGGGTTGCGTGGCAGCACGGTTCGGGGACATTGCAGTGGTAGGCGTCTACCTGTCCCCGAGCAGATCTCTCGGCGATCTCCACATCTCCCTAATGGAGCTGAAAGCCGTCGTCGCTGGGTTTGGTTCCCTCCCCGTGGTCGTTTGCGGGGACTTCAATGCCAAGAACTTGGCTTGGGGTTCCCGGCTGACGAACCAGCGGGGTCGGATGGTGGAGGACTGGGCTCTGGAGACAGGCCTGGTCGTCCTAAACCGGGGTTCTGTCCCCACGTGTGTGCGGATGCGGGGTGACTCAGTGGTGGACATCTCGTTCGCCAGCCCCGCTCTGTCGCCGCGTGTCGTCGACTGGCGCGTCATGGAGGGGGTGGAGACGTTTTCAGACCACCGGTACATCCGGTTCGACGTCTCCGCCCAAACCTCGATTGCGCCGGTCCGACGGAACCCTTGTGGTCCGCGGTGGGCGCTGAGGCAGATGGACCGGGAGCTCCTCCTGGAAGCCGCGACGGTACAGGCCTGGGTGCAAGCACCGGACAGGCCTGTCGACATAGACGTCGAGGCAGAGTGGTTCCGGGAGGCCATGTCGCAAATTTGCGACGCGGCAATGCCCCGAGTCCCTCCAGGACGTGCTCAGCGCCAGGTATACTGGTGGTCGCCGGAGATTGCGGCACTGCGCAACGCGTGCAATGCCGCGCGACGCCGGTATGCCAGATACCGCAGGCGCCGCATCCGTCCACCGGATGCGGAGGCCAGAGAGGCGGAGCTGTACGAGGGGTACAGAGCGGCAAAGCGCACCCTCCGAGCGGAGATAAGGCGGGCCAAACTTGAGGCCCGCAACGTGTGGCTGGGGACTCTGAATGGGGACCCATGGGGACGCCCGTACAAATTGGTACGGGACAAACTCCGCCCCTGGGCTCCCCCGCTGACGCAGAGTCTCCGGCCCCAGCTCGTGGAGGGTGTGGTGAGCACTCTGTTCCCCACGCGAGGGGAACACTCTCCCCCGCCCATGGCTCCGCCACCAGCGGTGTCCGACGCGGACCACGATGGCGACGACGACGACAACGTTCCAGAGGTGACCGAGGTAGAGATGAGAGTGGCGGTACGAAGGCTGAGTGCCAAAAATACCGCCCCAGGACCCGACGGCTTGCCTGGGAAGGCATGGGTCCTGGCCATGGAGGCTCTCGGGCCTCGACTAAGAGGGCTCTTCAGCGCATGCATGGAGAGGGGCCAGTTCCCACTTCGCTGGAAGACGGGGAAACTGGTCCTCATCGCGAAGCCGGGGCGCCCCGCGGACTCTCCGTCCGCGTACCGGCCCATTGTGCTGCTCGACGAGGTGGGCAAGCTCTTTGAAAGAGTAATTGCAGACCGCCTCGTCGCGCACCTAACACGGGTGGGGCCGGATCTGGCGGACGGCCAGTTCGGCTTTCGCAGGAGGCGCTCCACGGTGGACGCCATCATGTGCGTGCGAGCTCTCACGACGGGGGATGCAGTGGCCCAGGGCAGGTGTGTCGTGGCGGTGTCTTTGGACATCGCCAACGCCTTCAACTCCCTGCCTTGGAGTAGCATTGGGAGGGCACTCCGGTATCACCAGATGCCCGACTACCTCTGTCGTGTGGTCGAGGCGTACCTGTCAGACAGGTACATAACCTACCCCGGTCACCAGGGGGTGTGGGAACGTCGAGAGATGTCGTGCGGTGTTCCGCAGGGATCGGTACTAGGGCCGCCCTTGTGGAACATCGGATACGATTACGTGCTGCGCGGCGACCTCCCTGACGGGGTCAGCGTGGTCTGCTACGCAGACGACACGCTGGTCCTGGCGCAGGGAGAGTCGTACCAGGCGGCGGTCGAACTAGCGACACGCGGGGTCGCGACGGTCGTTGGCAGGATCCAGGAGCTGGGACTCGAGGTGGCATTGCACAAGTCCGAGGCCATGTGCTTTCACGGCCCTCGGAACGCGCCACCACCGGGTTCCCAGCTAACGGTGGGAGGAGTCCACATCGGCGTCGGGTCAACGATGAAGTACCTGGGACTCGTTCTCGACAGCCGATGGGATTTCGACGAGCATTTCCGACGTCTGGCTCCCAAACTAAATCGGACTGGGGCTGCTCTCTCGCGGCTCCTGCCCAACCTTGGGGGTCCAGACGCCTCCTGCCGGAGGCTCTACGCGGGGATCGTTCGGTCCATGGCCCTTTATGGCGCGCCGGTGTGGGCGCCGGGGCTGCGGAAGCAGCCGGCGGCCCGGCTGAACGCGTGCCAAAGGGTCATGGCCATACGGATGGTACGAGGATACCGGACGATTTCCCGCGAAGCGGCGAGCCTTCTTGCTTGCCAGCGACCATGGGAACTGGAGGCAACAGTCCTTGCACTCATGCACGAACGGCGCATGGAGATGCAACGCCGGGGCGAAACTCCGCTGCCGCAACAAGTCGCGGCATGGCGGACAGAGTTCCGGCGAGTTCTCATGGTGAAATGGCGACAGCGACTGTCGCGACCCCGTGCTGGGCACGCCACAATTATGGCGGTAAGTCCCCTCTTTGAGGCGTGGTTGGAAAGACCTCACGGCGTCCTCACATTCCGCATGACGCAGGTCCTCACCGGACACGGTAAGTTCGGGAGGTTCCTGCACCGGATTCGTGCGGAAACGACGCCCGGGTGTCGCCACTGTGTGGCCCACCCGGAGGACACGGTGGAGCACACGGTGGAGGTGTGCCCCGCTTGGGCAGAGCAACGCCGTGACCTCGTGAGGGCAATCGGCGGCGGTGATCTCTCGCGCCGGGCCTTGGTTCAGGCCATGCTCCGGAGCGAGGAGGAGTGGCAGGCGGTCGCCTCCTTCTGCGAAGCAGTAATGCTAGCTAAGGAGGCGGCCGATCGCGTGAGGCAACGGTCCTTACGCTCCAACCGCCGCCGGGATTCCGATCCCGATTTCCGGCCACCGTAGGCGCGGGCTTGTAGACGGCGAGCAATGGGTGGCTCGCCGTCTGACCGTCCGGTAACCGTCCGGACCGAGCCCAAGTCGTCGACGGCGCGTTTTGTTCCACGCGCGCCTCAAGGAGATGTCAGCAAATCGTAGGGGCCCAGCAGGGTCGAAGCCTACTGGGGCCACGGGTAGTGTGAAAGCGGAACCCGGGGCCCTGGGACGAAGGCAACGAAGGAACAGGAGTGGGTTTTTAGTCAGTAAGAGTCTGACACTATCTCCCGCTCCGCCCAAGAGCGGGGATGTCATTAGGATGATTTTCCCACCCAATAAAAAAAAAAAAAAAAAAAAAAAAAACCCCCCATAATGTACTCTTATATTAAATTATAAAAAAGTACATCCATAGAAGCCTTGCACATTTAATCGAGATTCTGAATGACGACAATTTTTCTGAAAAACATTTATGGGTTTAAAAAAAATTACCAAATACCAACAGAGTTTTCAGGCGTTAACATCTCTCTTTTCGCGTTGCCTCTTCATCAAACATAGCTTTGGATGGAGGTTAGATGAAGCAAATAGCTTTTAAACCATGCTCGACGTTGACGATAGGCGAGTGGAAAAGGACCTCTAATTTATTTATTTATTTAATGGTTAATAGATCGACTAAAGATTTTTTGCCAGACACTTGGTTGCTATTTCAAGTATCGAGTTTACAGCGATAAATACATAAAGTATTTTAACGGAATATTTTACTATCGTTAGTATAATGAACCACTATAAAAACTCAGTTTAATTGAGAGTTGATATTTCACTCATTACGTGTGTAATAAGTTTAATTGTTTATGTGAATTGTTAATTTCAATTTGTTCAATTGATATCAGGATATTCAAGTTTTTAGTGCCAATACATGATTAATTAACCGACACAACACTTCAAAGTCGTAAAAAGCTTGTATTTTAGATCACGAAAAGATTTCAATCTTTGTTCAATTGTAACAAGTGTTACAATCAATGGGTTGATGAAAAATTTGTCAAACGCATGACAAATTTACTCGATTGTTAGCACGACAAACTAACTAGATTATTCCTATGACAAATTAACTTAATTATTTTCAATTTCTTAATAAAGAGGAGTCCCCGAGTCTCGCGCCATATTACCAACTGGTCCGTCTGCGAAATCTCTGACATAAACAATTTTTCTACATTCCAGAATGGCGGTGGGCAATAAATCCAATACAAACCAGAATCAGTTACGATTGTCTGGATCCAGCTCCAAAGTCAGTAAGAATCATTTGCTTTTACATTTGTTCTGCTTTCATTTTAGCACATTTCGACATTACTGGCAGTAGTTTGTACAACAGCACGTTTCGCTTTTTACTGTCCGAGATGCGAAACTAAATCGACCACATGACAGTTTGTGACGAAACCTGCTAAATTTCCCGGTTGTATGTTTATTTGATCCCATGGCATTGTCTTGCTCCATTTGTTTGAGATGATTGTTTCTTGAATATCAACCTATTGTCTTATCCGCCGTGTCTAAATGTGCGTTACATTCGACTTGATGGATTGACTACTAGTTCTCATTTTTGTTATGCAGAACATTCTTCAATTTATATTTTTTTTCTATGAAAATATATTATTATTATGTTAGTCATTTCGATCCAATGCGCATTTCTATTACTTGTATACAAGGTCATCAATCGTTATTATCTTGTCACATTCAAAACCAACATAATTTTATAATAGTTATGTTTGGCATAATTATAACTATAATGTATGTAAAGTAACTATGAAAAGAAACTGAGTTTCTATTAGCGCATAATTCACGCAAGATCGTTAATGATACGTAAGCGTGCAAGACTAACAACCAATATAATAGAATTGCTGAAAAGTGTCCTAACTTTATTGGTGGATATAGAATTTGGGGTATGAAATCCATAAAGGAAGAACTTCATCAGTGCACGATCATTTCATTCTAAGACTAGAACCGACGGGCATGTGACGTAGTATCTCCACGTGAAACATATTTATCCATTATTGTACCTACGAAAAGAGTGGGGTAGTCCTGGACTAACTTTACGAGAATCATTCTCAGAAAAGAGTAAATTCTCCCGTAATTGTTTATCAAATTAACATGTCGATTTTTGTAGGGTGCTTCGCGTGAAACGCTCTCACTGAAGGAAAAACTCAAGAGGAAAATGCAGGCACAATTATCAAGGCAGCGTGAGTTTTATATGAACTAAGAATACCATTTTTTTTTAAGTCATTGAATATTAATGACGATTAGTAATGACCATGTTTAAATAATAAATGATGTTACATGAACATAATATTAACTTTACATGTATTTTCTATAGTACGCGCAGACAAGAGGGCTGAAGCGGAACGCCAAGAGCGAGAGAGTCGTCGCCAGGCGCGACGCGACGAAGAAATGAGGGAATTAGCGATCAAATTGAGGCGCAAGTCTGTGTCACTAATACTTCATACAAACATAAACATTATCTGCTATAAACTCGCCTGCAATAATCCCCCCTTTGAATTTTCAGCACTCACAATCATTTATATTATCGATTAAACACCATTAGAAGAGGATCTTATGGTCTGCTTTTCGTCCTCCATATATCACAAACAGATTCGTCCTGCTTATATATTATGTGTTTATGAATATGTATTCATATCCATCGATAATCGTATTTTATTTATATTATTTTTTTTTTACGGCAAATTTTTGATTTTGTGAATCAGACTTGGTCTATACTGCTATTTGTTACAGGCAGCGTGAAATGCGACATCAACAGAATAGAAGATCAAGCGAAGAAGACTCTGATAGAAGTCATAGTCGGTCATCTTCAAGGTATTTAAATAATTTATTATTTACAAATATTATGAACTAGATATGCCTCACGGTTTCACACGCGTCTTTAATTTCTGCTCCGCTTGCGCTTATTTTATTTGTTATGAACCTAACCTGACTATCCGATACAGAAAGATTTTTTCCAATCTCTCTTGTAGTTCCAGAGTTTAGCGCATTTAAACATACAAAAAACTGTTCCGCTTTGTTAACTTACGCAACGTTCTCGTCTTTGCTTTGTTAGTTTTTGATTCTATTATCGATACCGTTCGATTTTATTTTGCAGGGAATCGCTGTCAAACGACAAGAAACGAGAGGACAAAAGTAAATCCCGAAGCGCGACGCCGCCTCCGCCGAGGATACCTGTGTGGGAAGTTAACAGGGAGACCACATCAACGTCACAGAGATCAAGACCATCTGAATATGGAGAAAACTCTCACTACTCAGAGAGGCGACGGTATCAGGAACCAGAACCTAAGGAGGACAGGAGACACGAAGAAGAAAGACCTCCACACTACTCGAATAGGTACGATAAGTACCAGAATCGCGAGCAAGGTCCCGCTCGTTATGACAGCTATAATAGGTATGAGAGTCAGGGTCATGAGGGCAGGTGGAAAGATGAAGCCTACCCCCCCGGAAGGAGGAGGCCGTACGGACATAGAGGTGGGTACAGAGGACATGGGTATAGGCACACCGAACACAGCAGTAGTCCCTCACAAGAATACGACAAAGACGCCGCCGAGGCAAACGCTAGGAGCAAAGTGAAACTTGTTGATTACTAGATAGGGTTCAAAATGTGTTAATGCCAAAATAGGTATGTAGTTATTCTAATAGTAGTTAGGTGTGTTGGATGTTTTATGTAGACCTTTATGTTGAACATATCGTAGATCCTAAGTTGTAGGAATTATTATTGTTTTAGTGGAAATTTGTTCTACCCAAATTAATTAGTCAAGGATTTTGTATAGCAAATATCTTGCTATAAGTATACATTTTTATAGACGTTATTTATTAGACTTTTTTCATATAACTTTTTATGAATTCCCTTTTAGCTATTACTTTTAAAACTACCTTTAATGTTTTGTTATGCATTGGCTTCTGCACCTATGGAATGTTATTATAGATACATTTATAATTTAACACCTATTCTTGTTGTGAAGCAGCTCTTTCTATTTGTAAATTAATTTAAATGTAATAAAGTTAATATTTGCGCTATTGCGTCATTTTATTTAGATATAAACCTCCACTCACCGTTTTGTATCAAACACTTCACACAAGTACATCTTTTTATACTCACTGAAACTTGATTTCTTTATTACAAACTGCACCTAAGAAAATTCTTTATAATATGGTAAACTGTTTAGCGACGTGTGACCCTTCCCTCTGTCTCCTTCCAACAAAGAGAACCTTGGTGTTCTTTTAAGCCGACTGCGGTAGAAGGAAGATAATGTTTTTCGAGTGTATGGATACATATTACTTTAGCACGCCCTAGAGCTTAAGGGCGCGTTTCCACTGACGTGGTGTGGAGAGGGGCGGATTGTGAATTGGCCAATCACAGCGCTCGAAATCTCCACTCTACATCAGTGAAAATAGTGTAAGTGGAACAGAGCGGTCTTTCAAATAAAACTAATGAATACGCGCCCCCGAGCTGGACAAAACGGAGTCGAGGAGGGTAGCTCCACTCCACTTCGATCCGCTTCAATGGAAACATTTGCCACTTTTTACCTCGCTCCACTCCGCCCAGCTTCCGATGTAAAGGAAACGAACCTTAAGCGGATTGTTGCTTAATTGCTTGACGTAATAGTGATTATTGTACATAAAACATTAAAAAAAATTAACATGGCGATTTTTGGCGCCAAATTATGTTTTTTCGTGACAGTTATGGAACCGAAATAAAAGGCTTGAGACGATTTTAAAAGTATTACTAAAATGAAGGAAATAAAAAAAGGATGACATTTGAAATAACCCGAGCGCAAAACTAAAAAGTTCGAAAAAAGTCATTTCAAGCAGTCTGATGCAGTTCGTGAAATTTATTTTAGTTCAGCCATGTCAAATTCGAAAGTCACTGTTGGGCCAAAAGTATGAAGACCGCAGACTAGGTGGGCCGCAAAACCTAATCTTAAAGAAGACAAACTGCTGAAAATCTTAATCCTGGGATCTCGATAGTAGCGCGTTCCGAGGGCTACAAAAACACAAATGCCTTCGGATCGTAATCCTAGTTGTCGCTAGTTTGGCCGCCGCCTGGTGCGACTCCCAAAGGGGAGTCCAAAGCAAAGCAAAGCAAAGGCAAAGGCCAGGATCAGCGTGTTACGATCGATACGACGTCGACGACGTGCAACACCTGATGACATCTCTGCCCAGTTCCATTTTTCCCGGTGACCGGGGTAAATGACGACCCTGTCCATCAAATTTGCCTCGACTATATGATAGAGGTAGATCGGCGTCCGGTGATACTGCGGAGTGCCTCCATAATGCAATTCTAGGGCAGGGTATTAAAGGGATTACTACGGCAGGCTCAAGGCAAGACACACCGCCGAGACCACCTTACCCCGGGACACCACTTCTCCCGTCGTGAGAACTCGCACGTGCATGTTGGCGTCCTGGAAACCCAACTGGCTATTCGCCAGATCCGGCTTCACGTGCAGCAACCACCCAACGACGACACGGTCTACAATTACTATTTCAAAGAGGTTGCCTACCTCGTCGAGCAGCTTGGTGAGCTGGTAATCGGTATTGGGGTAGAAAGTCTGCAGGGCACCCCGGCTTTTGAATGAGGACCGGTTTTCCTATCTTTCAACGAACTGAGAACTCGCTCATCTTCAAGCATGTGCTTAGTCCCGCTTAGTCGGGGCTTGATAGCTATCGTACCGCGACTCTCTGTTCTACCTTAGTCACCTTCGGATCAGTAGCGATCTTGCGGAAAATTTGTTTACTTTCATCTAAAGAAAAATCTGATCATACTTATAAAATTCTTATTGCAGGTGCCACTCTATAAATATAGAATTTGAAGTTGGATATTGTTCACACTACTGAAGCATAAAAACCTATTTAAAGTTTACCGCTTTAACTGTTAAACTTTTAGTAAGTTTTGATATGATATAAAGTCTGAAATACACATGCCTGTACTAATTATGCAGCACCAATCGAACGTGTATCTCATAATCAAGACATGCTTTTGATTGCGTAGATAATAAGGTCTTACTGGCCAAGCTTAATAACATTGGCTTTTCACCAAAACTACAAAAATTTTTCACAAGTTATATGCGGGACCGCCTACAATATGTTAGGTATGGTTGCTTCGTTTCAGAGCCATATCACACTCGGTCTGGTGTTAGTCAAGGGCCCATTTTGGGACCATTGTTTTTTTAAATAATGGTTAATGGTCTCGAGAAGGTTGTCAAACACGCCAGGTGCTTACTTTACGCTGATGATCTCAAGTTTATACATGGAGTTGTAGAAATGGCTGATACCTTAATTCTTCAGGAGGACATTAACTCGGTCTTCCAATGGTGCATTGCAAACAAGCTCTTATTAAATACGGCTAAATGTAGTGTTATGTCCTTTAGTCGAGCTCATAACCCTCTGCATGTACAATATTTTTTAGGAGCGGAAGCGGGATTTCTCGAGTTTTTTCGGTTAAAGATCTAGGTATTTTATTCGACCAGAGAGTAACCTTCCACGAATATAATACGTTCGTGGTTCGTGTTCGCTGATTCGTACCGCAGAATAGGATATACGATTCGAAGTATGCGTGAATTTAATAACCCTTTGGCAATTAAACTGGTCTATATGGCTTTAGTCAGGAGTAAATTAGAGTCAACATCCATTATTTGGAACCCTTATGACACTTCTTATGTCTTGCTTCTAGAGAAAGTTCAAAAAACATTCCTTAGATTTATGTTTAAGAAATTATTTGGATACTACCCATTTTTATATGCGACAAAATTTTTTGCTGGGAATGCTGAAATTTAACTCTCTAGAAGTAAGGCGCAATTACTTTTTGCTTATCTTCGCTTGTCGAGTTCTTCGGCACCCCGAAACTGATTGTCCTGAATTAGTTTCTCAGCTGGTGAGATTGTTTGTTCCTCTCGTATCTAAATAACATCTAAGGCCGCGAACACACTGCTTGTTAGCTGATCCAATATCGCAGACAGTGTTACGAGTTAACTCGCCGCTCGTTCGTGCGCTTTCTGTGCTTAATGCTCTTCTGATTCTAACACCGGAGTGTGACTTGTTTGCTGGGAGATGGATAAATGTCTAAGGTTTTGTGAGAAGATGGATAAAAAATAAGTTCACATTGTTTCATTTTTTGATGAACTTTTCTAATGCATATCAAGAGGATATCTTGGAATGCACAATGCATATCAAGAGGAAAATAATTGGAGTGGGGTGTTAGAGAATAAACCAGTGAATGTGGGATTAGTGAGAATGGTTAATATGGATGAAGTCAGAATAGCAGTAAATGAAATGAAGAATGGTAAAGCCATTGGTCCAGATGGAATACCAGTTGAAGTGTAGAAGTTATTGCGAGTGGATGGATGGACGTGGTTAGCTTTGCTCTTCAATAAGCTGTTGCTGGAAGAAGCCATACCTGATGAGTGGTGCAATAGCTCTTTGGTGCCGATTTTTAAAAACAAAGGTGATGTGCTTGAGTGCAACAATTATAGAGGAATAAAGCTAAAGTCACATACTATGAAAGCCTGGGAGAAAGTTATTGAAAGGGGGCTGAGAGAAGAGAGTGAAATTTCACAGAACGAATTCGGTTTTATGCCTGGTCGGGGTACAACGGATGCCATTTTTGCTATACGCCAGCTGTGCGAGAAATACAGAGGTGCGCATAAAAACTTGCACATGGTATTCATTGACCTCGAAAAGGCATACGACCGGGTACCTCGTGAGGTTCTGTGGTGGGCCCTTAAGGAGAAAGGTGTGCCTGGGAAGTATGTGCAGTTGATCCGAGCGATGTACAGTCGATGCAGTACCCAAGTCCGGTCTACAGTGGGCACCACTGGCAGCTTCAATGTAGCTGTCGGCTTACATCAAGGGTCGGCTCTCAGCCCTTACCTCTTCCTGATGATAATGGACGCTCTGACGTCGGACATTCAGGAAGAGGCTCCCTGGTGTATGTTGTTTGCCAATGATATTGCGTTGGTTGCCGAGTGTCCTAGAGGTCCAGAACAGATTGGAGAGTGTTGGCCTGAACTTGAGCAGAACTAAAACGGAATACTTGTTCTGCGATTTCGGCGGTCTCTCCAATCCAGTGCCTTTAGCTCTCGCTGGAACGCCCATACCGATCTGCTCTGACTTTCGGTACCTCGGGTCACTCATCCAAGGGGATGGTGAGGTAGACCGGGACGTAACACATCGAATCAACGCAGGATGGATGAAATGGCGACAGGTCACGGGAACAACTTGTGACCCACGGATGCCCTTCAAGTTGAAGGGTAAAACCTACAAGTCCGTGATAAGACCTGTCATACTGTATGGATCAGAATGTTGGGCTGTGAAAAAGACGGATGAAAAAACATTGCACGTAGCGGAGATGAAAATGTTAAGATGGATGTGTGTGTGATTAGGGGAAGTTTGAAAGTGGCGCCAGTGTCTGAATAGTTGAAAGGGAATCGTTTGTCTTGGTACGGTCATGTAAGGAGGAGGGATGAGACGCATGTTACTAAAAGAGTTATGAGTTTACATGTGGATGGATGGCGAGGGAGAGGGAGACCAAAGAAAAGATGGATGGATTGTGTGAAGAGTGATATGAAAGAAAAGGAAGTTAGTGATAGCATGACGAGTGACAGGGCGGAGTGGAAGAAAAAAACGTGTTGCGCCGACCCCAAATAACACGGGACAAGGGCAGGAAGATGATGATGATCAAGAGGATATCTTGGAACGGAGACGAATAGTAAGTAGTATACAAATAAAAGGAACACCTTAGTTCACTAAAAAAGATAAATAAAAAATACAGTAAATACAACTAAATTTTTAATGACTCTTACAAAATAATAAGATTTACCTACTGTACAAAATTACGTAGATTCATTTATAATAAATTATTTGTAAGTCTATTAAAATATCTGATATCAAAATAATATTTACTTTTCTCTAATAACCATGCACATTTTTTATGTATAAAAACGGCATACCTAGCTTAGAATAATGTTTTAACAAGATTTTCAACATTGTATTTCGATCGCAATGTGCCTTAAATCTGTGATGAATTAAAAACATGGAAAAATATAACAATAAAGTTAATAATAATTTTTTTTCACACCAAGCTTTTGATCTACTTGAACTCTTGACATAAACTGCCTGCAAGTAAGTACACGACCCCCTCCCAACCCAAAGCCCGTTACCGTTCTGGGCGTATATTTTCTGACGAATAATAACATCGTTTCTTCTTGTACATCTAATCCTGATAATACTCGGATACAGCCAATTCCCCAAACTCTCCCCCTTAGTAGGTACTTAGGTACTGGTGGCGACTGCCTCACCTAGCTAAGACGCCCCCTTGGCTTTACGATACTGATTTTTTTCAAGAATATTGTTGGCATTTTCAGGTCCCATACCGCCACAATTACCGTCCTGCAACACACAGAATTTGCCGGTGTGTTGCCAACAGATAGAACAAAATTGATATCTCTTCGTATCTGCCTATTATTTCATTGGCACCATAGATTGGTACTCATAACCTTCCAAGCCGGAACAGCCAAGCTACTCCGCACGAAGAAGGAATCTCATGAAACGAATTCATAAAATGCTGATTAAATCACTTCTGTCCATTGTCTCATCTAATCACTGAGTGTGTCGACGTCAATATCTTCGTTGTCGTCATTGGTGGAGTCTGGGTCTCGTCCCGGTAAGCCGGTCGTGCCTGCTATACCGCCACGTCCTTCTTTCGTGTGCCGCCATTTCATGCGACGGTTTTGAAACCACACTTTGACCTGTAACAATAAAAAATGTAAATTGAATATCTATCCAAGTATATAGCTCCCACAGACTATGTAGATAAATTATGGTTTCGGAGATCGGAGGCTTGCAGTGTTCACGATAGACTCAGCAGCCGACACCGACGGGTGGCTTAAGAGTTGTGTTATCATTGTTCTTGTGATTATAGAGCCACTGAAAGCAATAGGTAGGTACCTATAAACGTCAAGTTTGTCATGTCTTACGGACTATAGATACGGCTTCCGGTTAAAAAAGATAATCAACTCGAAACTTTGTTTTTTTTTTTAACAACCTAACCCTAACTTAGAATAAGTTGATGAATGATGGGTCAATTTATTTCAATAACCCAATAACGTAACGCACCGGATCAATTACCTAGGACAGATGAAAAGCGACAGGTCACTGGATCAGTTTGCGACCCACAGATATCCCTAAAGTTAAAAGGTAAAATCCACGAGTCGGTGATTTTTTTAAATTGGCAGGATATCATCCAATGTCTTCTCGCGCTCTAGGGCGGTGCGCGAGGGCGTGTCAGACTTTTACTGACTAAAACCCACTCCTATGTTCCTTTTTTGCCTTCGTTCAAGGACCTCAGGGTTCTCTTTCACACAACCCATGGCCCCAGTAGACTTCGACCCTGCTGGGCCCCCACCGGTTTTGCTGACATATCTTTGAGGCGCGCGTCGAATATTACGCACCGACGATAACTCGGGCTCGGTCCGGAAGGCTACCAGACGGCCGGACAGCAAGCTACCCATTGCTTGCAGTCCGCAAGCCCACGCCACGGTGGCTAGAAATTGAGGTTGGGATTCCGCCGGCCTGGGGCGTGAGGAAGTCCGTTACCTCACGCGTGTGGCCACATCTTTTGCTAGCGTTACTGTTTCGTAGAAAGAGGCGATCGCCTGCCATTGCTCCTCACTACCATGGCCGCTTGACCATGACCTGTATGTGAAGTGACGAGAATAGGTAAAGTGAAAAATGTGTAGGTACTTACTTACATAGTACATTAGAGGAAGTTATTTATAGAGAATAGTTTGTCTTGGTCAGGTGAAGAGGAGGGATGAAATGCATGTTATAATTCAGAGTCAGTCAAAGCGTGAGACTTGACATAACAGAATGGAAGAAATAATTTGACTTGTTGAACCGACCCCAAGTAACATGGGACAAGGGCAGGATATTGATGATGATGAATAACAGTATGTAGTATCTTAAGATAATCTTGGTAATCAGTTTGTAAGTTAAGCTATTGGGCATATCAGCCGGTTTAATAGGGTGGGGTGGGGCAGGTACCTACACGCACAAGAATTCTCATTTGATACCTAAGTATACAAAACGATAAAAGCCGGCAAAGTGTAAGTTGGACTTGCGCGTGGTTTCCATACCATTATCTATACCGCATTAGACACTGTATAATAACCTTTTTTTAGTATTTAGTATTTGTTGTTATAGTGGCATAAGAAAATCTCAACTCCTCAATCTCTCTCTCTGAAAATTTCAAATGTCTAAATATCACGGTTCATGACTGACAGGCCGACAATGGAGTCTTAGTTAAGGGTCCAGTTTTTACCCTTTGTTTACGGAACCATAAAATTATTGAGTGGCTGCAGCACTGGTTAAAGTATTGCTTCTAAAATATTTTTATATAGCCAAGTGTTAATTAACTTTAGTAGGAAACTAAACAGTTTTATACTATGCCAGCAGTGTCGTCGGCGTCACACCGCCTGTGGCGGGCGCTATCGTTTGGAAACGATTATTGGATAGGTACAGATGTTTTCATACGTCATCGACAGCTTGATGTAGCGTAGCTCTAGGGCCCCGCTGTGCTATCATACTTTGGTAGATAGGTATTATCTAATTGTTAATGATTTTCGATATCAAATGAATTCGACTCACTGTCTTAAATTTCCTCTAAAACAAAAAACGAAAAGATATTTTTTATTTGCTCCACCAGTCTATCTAAAAGTAATAAATTCTAGACAAAAGGCAGCATTCCCACTTGGTATACTACAGGTAATTTGAAATATCTCTATGAATGTGGAGGTCATGACTATGTTTTTTCCTCATAAATAAGTTTAAGACACAATACCTATGATGTTGATGAATATTAAAATCATTCCTATACCTTCACATATCTTTTTCGACATAAACGTCAATCTTAAAAATCATTAACCTGATAGATGACAAAATTGATTAAAGTATTGAGTTATCTTTATTGTTTTGTTTTGATTTTGTTAATATTTCTAGAATAAAAATATGAACTTTTAGATAAGAATATGTACTTATTATTGACAGTGATTTAAAGCATTTTTTAAAGGCACTTTAAAAAAATATGCACATCAAAAAACTAAAGAAAATACATAAAATGGACAAGTTATCGAGCACGTCTGGTCTGTTGAGTGTGATATCCGGGGGTACGTCCTTAATCCAGTTCGGAAATCTAACTTCTAGTGGAGTTTATCGGATCATAGTATACCTACTCCTCTGTTTGCTTTTAAGTTGAATTATGTTCAGGTAAATAGCATAGTTGGTGCCTTCTAACCTACCAGTTCAATTTCGATGGAAAGGTGCGAATCATGTCCAAGTGAAGGCACCACCACCGTCGTAGAGGCCTAGCTTCGTACGGGACACATTCTAGCTACAAATTTTGGTGTAAAAGTAATTGATTTACTTAAGTCAGCTTACATCAATCACTACACCAGGTATTGAAAGCTTAAGTACAAAGAAAAAGTGAAAAATAAATTCATTTTATTTTTATAAAATGTTTAACCTTTTTTCAAATAAAAAAAGTAAAAGCGACAGAGACTAGTCATTTGATATCCTTTTGACACTCTGAGATGCCATAAAAGTTAAACTTTTTCTTTATATTTTTAAATTAACAAATGGCTATTTGCCAATTTAAGAGACAATCGGCCCGAATTTTTTAATGCTAATGAATCAACCTTTTTGAATAGGTACGTAGACCGGTACTAATTACTTTCAATGCATAAAGATCCAGTTACACGAAAAATCTTTAGGAATAGGTAGGTACCAAATAATAATATAGCTAGGTATATGTGGTATTTTGGGTTAGGTAGGTATATTTCATTGTAGTGAGCCAGCTCTTCACCTACGATCTCACCAGATGCAAAGCGTGGGTGTTATGCAGCAGAGAGCTTCAGTCGCGCTGCAATGACGCCACGTGTATCAAACGTCGTTTTTAATAAATATACGAAGAAATAAAATACATAGTAGACGAAAAGTATTTTTGTCATTAAAATATTTACCTAATTATTGAAAAGTACAGAATTATTAAAAATGCTATGATGAAAACAAAATTACACCTACTTAAAAGAAGAGCGGTTACTAACAACCAAAAATACAATCCCAAACAAATATACAATACAAAAAACCACAATACAATACAATATAAAAAACAACAACCTACACAATACAAAAAACCCAAAACAAACCAAAACCAACCCACCTACCTTCCTATACAATATTAAAAATAAGAAATTAAAATATATTTGAATTTAGAACACAGATAATTTTTAAAGTAAATACTAAAACAAGAAAAATAAAAACACTTATCTAACTAAATAAAACTACAGATATAAAAAAAACAAATACTATATAATTAAAATAAGGCGTCAAAAAAATTACACGTAAACGTTATTGATTATTGTTAAATAAATAATTTATATATCAATAATCATATTTATTAATTCTATTCTATTATATTCTGTTCACAAACAATTTAAAGTTTCATTATTAAGATCTTAAAAATGTGCGCCTCTTTGCTGGTAAAAAAAATTACCGTCGGAAATGGAGAATTGAACTTTTGTTAATTGTTATTGCGTCGAAATCAGAAAAATTTAAACCCTGGAGTTGGCGGGATTTCTTCGAGTGAAGTTCAGTGGCTGTTTTAATAATTCGCTAATTGATTCGTAGTGAATATTGTGATATAAAATTGGAGTAGTTTTGTATCTCAAGTGCCTGCGCAACTGGAATAATATGTAGAATCATTGAAATAGGCGCGATCTCGGTAAAATGAAGCTGAGCATTTTATTGTAGTTTTAGCTACTTCGGCGAAGTTTGCTGACAAGGCTGAATCGATACATTTGCTGCCAAATACTTCAAAAAACATGAGAATGTGTTACACCCGAATTCTAATGTAAAACAAAAAGAAACAACTATTACGGAAGACTTATTACGAAAGAATACGACGAAATGAGAATGAGACGAATGACTAGGCGGTATGGTCGAACGACTATAGCCTTCCCTAAGGGGTAAACAGAAAACAAAATTCTATAACTTTGTCGAAATCAGAAAAAAATAAAACCCTCGTTGAGTCAAATCAAAAAGAAAAACACAAGGGTAATATACCTACATTGCATGATAAACTTGATCGTATTGTGATAAGAGCCAAATTTTGAGGAAGTGTATTGAAAAGGGATATTTCTCATAGTTCATAGAATTTATCAGTGATAGAATTCTGTACCGAAGTAAAAATTTGTACCTGAGCATCAGTAAGTCCTAACGTGGCTGCTAACTGCCGCCTGTCTGGCTTCGTGATGTACTTTTGAATCTGGAACCGTCGTTCAAGTCCCTTTCGCTGGAGGTTGCTGAAGACTGCTCGGGACCACGAGCGCTTCCTTTTGCCGCTTGATGTGACGTCACATCGCGGGGCGGACGACTGCTGTGGCGGTGATGATGACGGGAGGGGGAGTCGATACACTGAAAATAAATGGGAATGCTTGAAAGACGTAATGAACAATAAAATTTTACTTAGGTAGGTAGTATATTCTGGGACTTCTTGATTTATCGAAATATCCCATTGTTAAACCTTCTCATATAATAATGTTCGTGATGATGACACCGTAACATAACGATAAAACAAAATATGTGGTTAACGTATTGTCATTCCTGGATGAACAGTGTCGGCTAGCGGTCAGCCATAAATATTTTAGAGCAATTTAGAAATTCAAGAAATACTTACTAAAGACTTCATATTTTAATCTACCAACCATCTGGATGCATGGATCAGAACGAAGAAAAAGATACAGTAAGACAGGGAAATATTTTATTTATTTTTATCAAGAGTGGTCTTCTAGATAGGTAATACTTATTAATCATTTTCATACCTAGCGCCTAACTACAAACCACGTGGATGACTTGGCCACAGTTAATTATAAGCTTTTTTATCAGTTTTATTAGTTCGTTCGGATCGCAAGAAGTGATCACATTATTAAGAATCCGCTTGCTCTTTCTCTATGTGACACTCGGTTCGCGCGCTCATCGCTTGAGTAAGCGCGTAAATCATATGCAAGCGAGCAAAGCGAGCTTAACGCTTTGCTCGCTCGTTATGAATTTGAGCTCGCTTCACTAGCGATTCTTTAATATATGAAGGAATTTCTAACGTCTTTACTTCCACTTCGCTTGATGAGTCTGTGACGATCTCTCATTAGTAGGATAGATCAATATTGGTGTGACAGTGACTGGTCTGGTGGCAGCGCTAGCACCGACGGATTGTTGAGGAAGTTCTTCTCGCTAGTCTCGGTCTGGTTTGCACCTATTTAGGCAATATTTTTTCTTTGCTCATTTAACTATTCTATTATTATCATATATTGGCCGCCGATATGGAACAACGAAGTAAACAAAAAAACCTAAAAATTTGATAGAAATTCAATACAGTTTCAAATCATAGATGATTCGTTTTTCAACTTCAAAAATTATTTGAGGCTCAGTCACAAAGAAGCATAATACTCATAATTCTAATATTTTGCCTACCTTTAGACAACGTTATGGGTTGGATTTTTGCCAACATTTATGTGTTAAAAATTTGTTGTAAGATGTCATAATGTGACTGTTAGTTGCTCCCTTTTTCAATTTAAAAGAATGTTTTGAATATGGTTAAATACATAATTATGAATAAAAAATGAATACCTATTCAACAGTTAATTAAAAACCCATATTGTTTTCAGAAAATCAAGCAATACAGTTTACTGGAATGCAGGAGTGTCAAAATAAAAGAGCACGATGCAATCCCGTGGGCAATCTTAAACAGTAATAAAAATATTTGCATCTTCACAAACTTGCGCTACTACTAGTGTCTGTGAGCTATTTTAAAGACTTTTAATGGTATGGGGGAACATGATCCCAGTCCTGTGTTACCTAGTGATCATTGTTAGAATATGTGATTGTGATCATGTACGAAATTACCATTTACTTACCTACTTGATTGTAAAATTGTATGATCTTAGATTTATTAGGTAGGGGAGGTTAGCTCATAGAGGCTATAGAAGATAAAGCGGCCACGATTCATATTTGATATACCTATAACATAATAACGAAGAGACAAAACTTTTATAGAAGCTCCGACTTCCGAAATTAAAGTTATTTGCACTTTTCAGTGTTTTTGTTACTTTGAAGTCAGTTGTATTTTTTTTGGAAAAAGTATTTTATTTAGCTGATGTTTGTCTGTGAGTTTGTCCACGTGACCAAGGTACTTATAGGAATCGTGAATTCTATTAGTATTGCTAGAATAAATAGTAGATTTCAAGATTTATTTTCGATATATTGACTATCTCAAAGTATTACGTGAATTCATAGCTGTGTGTAAAACTACCAAGAAAAGTACCAACAAATGTATAAAAATTATCTTTAAGAATACATTAGTTATTGTTCATTTTTTAGGATATCAACAACTATAGAGGACTCAAGCCAGGACCCTAGTCCTGGCTTGAGAATCTTAACCCATGACCCCTAGGTCATGGGTTGAGATTATTACAGATGTTGAGGAAAATCTCGATTCAGTCAAATTTGTAGCCATCAAATATCCTTTTAAAGCTTGATGACTGCATATTTTGTCTATTTAGGTACATTTAAGACTAATTATGTTCAAAGCGAACATGAATACATAAATAAATATTTTTAACTGAAACTATTTCGTTTGAGAGTATTTTTAAGTAATGACGATTTGAAAACTGATACCTAGTTAACAATAATCGTTATTTTTAATAAATATATTTTTAAACAATTTTGGGCAAATTTGACTTTCACTTAATAGAAGTTTAATAAATTATCTACCTAGTAGTATATTATTTTCTTGGAAAATCTGTAATTAACGGGATTTTTTTGGACTCAAAGGTAAGGTGGCTGCTTTGACTAACCTCCTCTACGCCACGGTAATTCATCGTTTCCTAAAATATTAATACGTAGCTAACTCCTGTAAGACTGGAAAACAAGCCCAATCACAGATATATATATATTTATCTGTGACCCCATATAGTTTGGAAAAGGCCAGACAGGTTGATTGATTATCGATCGTTTCCAGGATACCTAACATATTATACCAATAGACAAGTATGGTACTGCTTCCAATTGGATTCTCAAACCTTGCGTTAGACTAAAGCCTGTCAAATTTTGACTTAAAAGTAGGGTTTGATACGTTCTTAACTCAAATTACTGGAAACCCGCCTTTAATAGGTATCCATTGATTATCTCAGCCAAGCCTACCAAGAAGGCCGACTCGATGCATTTGCTACCAAGTACTAGTAAAACATTAGAATGTCTTATATCTGCATTCTAATGCAAAACCAAGTGGTCACTGGTTAAATGTAATGGCAGTTTTTTTTGAGGTTTGGTTTTCAAATTGGCAACACTTTTTCTAGTAACACACACACACACACTTAAATACACTACGACTACAAAATACCAAAACAAAATGCTTTTTTTACATGTTATCATTTTAAAAAGTTGATTTGTGGTTTACGTACGTTTTGCCTTTTTACAATGACTTACTTTAGAACAATGCTTTCGAATTTTGAAAATCATGTGTTTGATACAGTCGACATAATCGTCTATCTACGGCAGTTATTCGGAAAACCATGGATGGTTTTCGCATCACGCACACTCTAGTTGATAATAGCCATCCACAAAGACGCGAAAGATTGCGCACAGAAATTAAGAAAGCTGTAGAGCGTAATGTTGAAAAAAACCCGAAAGAGTCGATTCGCCATTGTGCACCGCAATTGTAGGTAAATATGTGAAGTCATTCGTTTATGCAGGTAAACTACAGATGGTGGACTACTTGGAAGTCAACATTCGTCAAGTTATTGTCGATAATATATAGCCCCAGTTGCTCGATAAATTCGTAAAAATTGGACTTCGCGATTACGCTTCATTCGAGCTAAATCATGTTAAAAAAATAATGGCATAAGAATATCTTTTAAACAAAGCAATTAGAGTTATTTTTAGGTGTGTTTTATTTCCTTTTAAAAATACCAAACCTACGTAATAAAAACAGGGTAAGTGCGAGTCGACGGACTGGCGCACTGAGGTTCCGTACAAACTTACCTATATGTCATTATCTTCCTGCCCTTGTCCCGTCTTATTTGGGGTCGGCGCAACACGTTTTTTTCTTCCATTCTATCCTGTCAAGCGTCATGCTATCACTAACTTCCTTTTATTTTATGTCACTGTTCACACAATCCATCCATCTTTTCTTTGCCCTTTCTCTCCGTCTTCACCCATCCACATTTATACTCATAAATCTTTTAGTAACATGCGCTTCATCTCTCCTCTTTACATGACCTTATCAAGACAAACGATTCCCCTTCAACCTTTCAGTCACTGGCGCCACTTTCAAACTTCCTCTAATATACACATTTCTCACTTTATCCATTCTCGTCACACCACACACCCATGTCAACATTCTCGTCTCCACTACATGCAATCTTTTTTCATCCGTCTTTTCCACAGCCCAACATTCTGATCCATACAGTATGACAGGTCTTATCGCGGACTTGTAGATTTTACTTTCAACTTGGGGGGCATTCGTGGGTCACAAATTGTTCCAGAGACATGTCGCCATTTCATCCATCCTGAATTGATGGCCGATGTGATACGTCTCGGTCTACCTTCTCCTTGGATAAGCAACCCGAGGTACCGAACGGAGCAGATTCGAACGGGCGTTCTAGCAAGAGCTAAGGGCATAAAACCGGAGAGTCCGCCGAAATCGCAGAACAAGTTTTCGGTTTTTGTTCTGCTCAATTTTAAGCCAACACTCTCCAGTATATGCCACTACACCTCCAATTTGGTCTAGACCTCTAGGCCACTCTCGGCAACCAGTACAATATCATCGGCAAACAGCATACACCAGGGAGACTGTTCCTGGATGTCCGACGTCAGAGTGTCCATTATCATCAGCAAGAGGTCAGGCTGAGAGCCAACCCTTGATGTAAGCCGACAGCCACATTGAAGCTGCCAGTGTTGCTCACTGTAGACCGGACTTGGGTACTGCATTGACTACATCGCACGAATCAACTGCACATACTTCCCAGGCACACCTTTCTTCTTAAAGGCCCACCACAGAACCTCACGAGGTACCCGGTCATATGCCTTTTCGAGGTCGACGAATACCATGTGCAAGTTTTTATGCGCACAGCTGGCACAAATAATAAACACAAACAAACCTAACAAACTTACTATGTAAATAGTTCAATTCCCAAAAAAAAATATTTTTTTTAACTATCAATAGGTTTACTGTTGTGACGTCTCCCGCACTTGGGTGGTGCGGGTACATGTCAGATTTTTACTGAATAAAAGCCACTCCTGTTCCTTCTTTGCCTTCGTTCCAGGACCCCGGGGTTTACTTACGCACAACCCAAAATTTTCGCAATCGAACCAGGACTTTCAGAGATTACCGCCTACAAACAAAAAAACACATAAAAACAAACTTTACCTCTTCACAATATTGAGGTTCCACAGTTGGGACTCGAGGTGGCACTGCACATGTACGAGGCCGTGTGCTTTCACGGCCCTCAGAACACGCCACCTCCGGGTTCCCAAATAACGGTAGGAGGAGTTCACATCGGCTGTCGAGGACGAGTCCCAGGTACTCGTTCTCGACATGGAATTTCGAGGAGTACTTCCGACGTCTGGCTCCCAAACTGGATCGGACTGGAGCTGCCCTCAAACGGCTCCTGCCCAACCTAGGGGGTCCAGACGTCTCCTGCCGGAGGCTCTATGGGAATCGTTCAGTCCATGCCCTTTATGGAGCGCCAGTATGGGCACCGTCGCTACGAAAGAAACCTGCGGCCAAGATGAACGCAAGCCAGAGGGTCATGGCCATCTGGATGGTGCGGGGACACCGCACGGTTTCCCGCGAAGCGGCGAGCCTCCTTACTGGCCTACCACCGTGGAATTTGGAGGCAACAGCCCTTGCACGTATGCACGATCATCACATATGCATGGAGATGCAACGCCGGGTCGAAAGTCCGCTGCCGCGCCAAGTCGTGGCATGGCGGCCAAAGTTCCGGCGGGATCTCATGGTGGAATGGCGACAGCGACTTTCGCAACCCAAGTGCTGGGCACGCCATAATTATGGCGGTAAGTCCCCTTTTTGAGGAGTGGCTGGAAAGACAACACCGCATCCTTGCCTTCCGCATGACGCAGGTCCTCACTGGACATGGTAAGTTCGGGAGGTTCCTGCACCGAATTCGTGCGAAAGAAACGCCCGGTGCCACCATTGTGTGGACCGCCCGGTGGACACGGTGGAGCATACGGTAGAGGTGTGCCCAGCCTGGGTAGAGCGCCGCCATATCCTCGTGGGGTGATCGGCGACAACGACCTATCGCGCCGGGCCTTGGTACAGGCCTTGGTCCGGAGCGAGGAGGAGTGGCAGGCGGTCGCCTCCTTCTGTGAAGCAGTAATACTAGCAAAGGAGGCCGCATGTGCACGCGCGAGGCAATGGCCCTCGCGCCCCAGCCGCCGGGATTCCGATCCCAATTTCCGGCCTCCGTGGGCGTGGACGGCGGACCATGGGTAGCTCGCCGTCCGATCGTCCGGTAACCGTCCGCGTCGAGCCCAAATCGTCGACAGCGTGTAGGTTCCACGCGCGCCCCAAGGAGATCTCAGCAACCGTAGGGGCCCAACAGGGTCGAAGCCTACTGGGGCCATGGGTGATGCGAAAGAGATCCCCGATGCCCTAGAAAAATGGCAAAAAAGGAACAGAGGTGAGTTTATAATCAGTAAAAGTCTGACACTATCTTTCGCGCTCCACCCAAGAGGTGATTCTCCCACCCGAAAAACAAAAAACCTCTTTATAATATTAGTGTAGAAGTGTAGATCAATGTTAACCAACCTACCTATAAAATGACGGACAAATGAAACATGTTCTATTATTTAAAAAATAATGTGTGTACAAGATAAGAATAGGGAAGGAATTGAGGTAATTTTAATAAAATTAACGAGAAATTAAAAATTGAATTATCATTTTATTACAGTTTCTTATGTCTCTATTAATTCTATAATTCATAGAATTAATTACTAGAATAACACCAACTAAATCCTTACATAACATAAGACCCTACCGCGTTTGTCCGTCTGAAAGAACACGATAAACTCGATAACTACTTAACGGATCAAAGATTCCTAACACCCATGCAAAACTTGGGTGGCGCATTCTTTCCATATGGTTATACTGACATCTTGCAAAACTTTTCCCATAGAGCCGTTTTTACACCATTCGAGTACACGCTACCTTTCTGCAAAGCCTGCAGTGCGTGTAGTATCTGATTTTAACAACTTCAATTTAAAACTGTGATATCTCCTAAGATATTTATCGAAATGAAATGATGTAAAGAGTGATTCTGTTCAAATTTAAATATTTAGATAGTTATTGTATTCATTTGGATAAGGATTAATACTATGTGTATAAAAACTCCTTCGCAAATAATGCATTATTTCGGAACAAATTTGATTACCATAACAGATAACCAACCTTAACAGATAAACATATGCTGTAGCAGACTTTTTTTGAACTTTTAATGCAAAAATTATGTATTACAAAATAGAAACCACCATTTTGTAATCAGGGACCGTACAACCCCGAATATAAGTTAATTCTTTCAAAAGGGTTACAGATTGTATGCCTACAGTAACGGAAAATGTTACCTCTTCATAGTGTTAGCCCTTTCATAACACTAACGTTAGGGTAACCCTATCAATAAGTTAACTAGTTCAAGATGTTACCGGTTCCAATTGAAGCAGATAACCCTTTGAAAGGGTTTGTCGGGGTTTTCAAAGGGTTTTAAATAAAATCATTTTAAATTACGTTGGAGTGGAAGAATAGATTTTGATCTTCCCTTCGGGCACTAAAAGATGAGTGAGACGATCGAATGACATTTATGATTCCGTAAAAAAGACA
The DNA here is from genome assembly GCA_949316375.1 of Mythimna vitellina. Taxonomy (NCBI): domain Eukaryota; kingdom Metazoa; phylum Arthropoda; class Insecta; order Lepidoptera; family Noctuidae; genus Mythimna; species Mythimna vitellina. The sequence continues at coordinate 14,535,901 of OX438697.1, forward strand.
AGATTATACATGAAACAATCCCGACTATTCCAGAAAAAATAAAAAACATTTAACTTTAAAATCACTGCATTAATAACCATAAAATAATCGAATGTGTATGGACTGTGGAGTCGCTAGGTCCTAGATTGCGTGTTGCGACTTGACGCGTACCTGCCGAATGCATGCAGTTTAGTACTTTAAAGTAAGGGCACGAGAGATAAAATTACAATATTTGTAGTCCGAATGGGTAACTCTGTTACAGTCGTTGAAGGGGTAACCCGTTCAAAACGTGTTACCGTTAAAAAGTATAAACCACCAAGAATGGGTTTTTGAATATACAGGTAAACAAATCGAAAGGGTTTAGAAGAGGTTATCCATTGATGAGGGTTTTCGTAAATAAGTGTAACCAATATGAAATGGGTTTTAAAACAACACTTTGTCAAAACCCTATCAAAAACCCTTTCAATGGGTAACCAAAATGGTCCATGTTTGTAATACATCATTTTTGTGTAACTTTAACCGTTGACGAAGCGCATGCAAAGGAAGCTCTCAAAAGGAATGTTTTTTCCCCGTTTTTCAACATTTTTAATCGATACTATGCTTCTATTGGTCATAGCGTGATTTTTTAAATCGAACCAGTATTTCCTGAGGTTAGCGCGTTCAACCAAATAAACAAACTCTTCTGCTTTATAATATTAGTATAGACACCTTTATTAGATAATTAATAAATATATATAACAATTAAAAAAAATACAAAAAAGTAAAAATAATAAAAAATAATTATTAATTATTGTAGTAGTGATGTATACATATATATCATTAAATTATTATGTATAATAATTATCTAATAAACAATCAATTTTGATTTTTACGTGTACTAGTTACATGTATAAATCGAAATCGGTATTGTATGACTGTTACTGATTTATAAGTATTTGTTTGAAAAAGTTCTTAGTATCCAGATCACGCTATTTTTTTTTTGTTGATATTCATTTTGATTGGTTGTTAAAAGAGTTGGTTGAATAAAAGTGATATAATAATATCGTTGGTATTGAAAATAAATACAGCTGTACAAAAACCTTTTTACAGAGTAAAAGACATAAACGAGATGCTCTCGCTCTGGAAAATAAATAAAAAAATAATACTAAGTATTAATTTATTTTTTCTCAAATGATAAATGATATTTATTTTGCAAATAGGTTTAAAAAAACACTTTTACACGACAATTACTTTTTTTGTCATTTTAAACATAGATGAGGCCGGTGTTTCCTAGTTGACTACCCTGAGAAGAAACATCGAAACAAATTCAGGGTTCATAGTCACTTTTAAAGTCCGTACAGTAAATATGTAATGGTCAAATCACATGAGAACCATGCAGATTTGTCTGAGATGGTCTTTTGAAGAAAGAACCAGTCACGTTATAATATCGACAAACAACTAAAATAATAATACATACTATATACCTACTACGTAATTAATCTATTTATAGTTTTAGTAAACAAGTATAGCAGGAGTGTAGGCGTATTTATTTTGAGTCATCAAAATAAATGACTATGAAACAACTTTATACAATAATAAATATTTCCTTAATATTGTGGTATGTTGGAACTCTTAATATAAAAAAAAAACCTTTTTTTTATTAGCTTTTATGGTTATAAGTACTGCGATATTATAGAAAACACAAAACAAAAAGAAGCCAATAAATACCTAATTTGGAAAAAAGAATAACGCAACTTTAATATAAAGTTTATTTGAACTTATAATTCCAAGTCAATCCAAAGATATAACGCTTCAAAGCAACCCGTTTAAAAAAACGGCAATTTCATAGTTAAAGACATTATGTATGGTACACAAGATGACAGTTTTTTTTTAATTATATTTAAAACGACTACTTCATTAAGAATTTAATTATAAAGTATATATTTGTCGACTTATAATGATATTGAAATAAACAGCAATAAAATCATTGAAGTTGTTAAAATTAGAGATTTCAATGCTGTTTAGTTTGAACATAAAGTAAAAAAACATAACATTTTAAAAATGTAGATACAGATTTAAAATCAATGCAATAATGATCAATATTTATTTATTTATTACTTCACAAATATATTATTCGACTATTTGAATCGATGCCTCACTGAGAAAATTTAAAAAAGAGTTTTTCTCTCATATGAAATTCTGATAAATTTAAGTACATAATTCGTATTTAGGTACTTGTCTAATATTTCTATTATCTACATTAAAATACTTCCGTATTTAGCGTGGGTTTTATAGAGAAAGTTGTTTCATAGGCATATCACCCGGGTTATAGTGATTGCCGGTAACAAAAAACTTGCTTTATAATATTTTATAAAATTAAAATTCATTTTTCATTCAAAAAGTTTTTTTTTGTGCTTGTAATTACTTTATTATTTATTAGTCCACGTCACATTGTCACAAAAGATATTTGAGAAACCGTACCAAAGAACCCAAATCATACAGTCCAAGTAGACATATTGAATTTTACTAGGTAGGTACAATTTGGTTGATCTAATTCACAAGCGGATTAAAAGATAACATAAAAAGAAAAGTTTACCAGTAGTAGGCCTTAACGCTGGATGTAAATGTGTGTATGGAAGAGGTAGCGGCAGCTGCAGCAGAGGAGGCTCATCCCTGCAGCAGCGGTACAACGCGGCCACACAACCCGCGCACGGCGGCTCCTGGCTCCGAGCCACCTCCGTCACCGCCGCACTCGACCGGTGAACATCATTGTTACCCAGAATACTGTCCACACTAAACTTCAATTTACTCACAGAGTTAACATCACCATTCAACGAAGTCATTGTCACTTAATTTCACAAACAACCAACAGGAAGACCTTCTGTTATGAAAGCAACTGAAAAACTGACAAGCGTCGTGCCTCTGTTATCGGCGCGGACGCAGGCTGAGGGCGTGGCGGTTCATATGAAGCGTTCTGATTGGTCGCCGGCTATTGGGCGTTGCGGTCGCGTTATGGAGTGAGCCAGCATTGACTGATCGTGATGGTACCAACAACTGCACTTGTTTACAATAAAGTGCTTCTTTAATGTGTTTTATATGACTTTGCACTTTAGATTAAATTTTATTGCTAAGAAACTTGCGTCATTCGTCAGTTTGTAGGGATATTTTAAAAATTACATTAGGTATATCTATTTAAAACAATAATAACGTACCTACTAACCACGAAATTAATGGATTTACATACCTATTAACCTAAAACAAAAATTATTCGTCGTCTTATATTATCATTATTATTAAATTTGTTTAAAATTTTGGAAATGCCTATACTTCATGGCCGAGTAGAACAGTCACCTAGTGTGATATTTCCAGTAAGGGGTTCTGCACCCTCATTCATCCACCGTTGCTTGATGTCTCTTTAAGGAGTCAAAACCGGAACGAGATAGTCCGATGACCGTTCATCATTAGATCAGTATAAATTTTATAATTTCATTGCATCAAGTAATACTTTCTGAACGTGAAGAGACTTGAGTTCTCGATGAAAATACAGAAATCACAGGTTGTCAATGTTTCCCTCCAATCTGTATAGTTCGTCCTGCCATTTTGCCTCAAATATTTGAATAGTTCGCTAAATTTCACATGGATCCTATCATAAGAACTAGATATTTATAAAATAAGATCAATGTGGTAGTATAAGGTAAGTATGTTTTATCAACTAAAAAAATAATTTTCAAACCGGTTCTAAATGACAGAGTTTTGAAGCAATAAACATAAAAAAATTCAACAGATATGAGCATTAAAAGTTCCTTCTGTTTTTAAAGTCGGTTAAAAATAGCGACCCAGCAGACATTGACCATTACCGCCTATAACCCTAGGACCAAACATATATAATTTATTCTATAATGCCCGTGGAATCCAAAAAGCAGTTACAAAATCAAATGGAGTTTGTATGACACTTACCTACTGTTGCAGAATACAGAGGCACTTATAAATATTTTATAACCTCTTAACATTGTACCAGTGTGGTCAAATAAACTATTTGTATTTGGAGTTTCAAAATCATTATTTCCGTCTTCAATACACTTATATTAATAAATGATATTTATTTTGCAAATAAGTTTAAAAAACACTACATGCAATTTTTTTTTTCGTCAGTGTAAACTAGATGGGGCCGGTATTTTCTAGCTGGCTACCCTGAGAATAAACAACGAAATAAACTCTCTTTTAAAGTCCTTACAGTAAATATGTGTCAGTAATAAAGTCCGTACAGTAAATATGTATAAGTAATGGTCACACCACATGAGAAGCATGCAGATTTTTCTGAGATGGTCTTTTGAAGAAAGAACCATACAGATTTGAGTGGACCTGTCCAGTCAGTGATAGCTGCCACTCAAATCTATATACATATCTCTATAAATCTAATATATAAAAGGTAAACATTGTGTGTATGTTTGTTGCTTCTTCGCACTCGAACAGCCGACCGTATTTGAATATTATTTGGCTCACGACTAGACCATATTTTGGTGTTGAAATTAAAACCATAAACTCAGGTCTGCGGTCCCTTGAAGCTGTGAAAAAACTTCTGAGTTAACGAGAAAAAAAGATACGGCCTACACTCTCAAGGGATATCAGAATTCATAGGATACTTCCCGTTGACCTAGAATCCTGAAATTGGGCATGACGCAAGGTCTCATAGCAGAAAAAATATGAGAACTGTAGTAGTTACAGCACAAAAAAAACTTTTTTTGCGGTTCGGAAAAATCTTCGTAACTCAATTCGGGAATTGAACTCTTTTCTTAGATATGTTTGTACGGAACCCTCAGTACGCGAGTCCGACTCGCACTTGCCCAGTTCTTTTTATAGTCAGTTGAAAACAGCTTCTGCCCCCGGCTTAGCCCGCATGGAATGTTGATAAAAAGTATCTAAGTCTTTCTCAAGGTCCAAGGCTAGATATGTTTATGTTACATTTAGATCGGGTTGCCGCTTTTTTTGAGGTGGAAAATAATCCAATAAATTTCGCGCTCTAGGGTAGAATGAGATGATGTCAAACTTTTACTGAGTAAAAACACACCTGTGTCCTTTAGTTGGATTTAGCGTATAATCTAGGACCACCACCTCCCCCTGAACCTCCCTTCAGAACGGGGGGCCGTTCAGAAATTTCCCATGACCCTAGCGGGCAGATCGGGTAGTGTCTAAGGCGTAATTTCGAACTAATGAATAGTTACTAGATAGAGGAGCCAACCTGATGCGGAAAGTTTCAAGCTTTCAAAAGAAAATATCGCTTTTTGCAACAATCAGGCAAAGGAGCGAGCAGGATTTAAAAAAGTCTTCTCAACAATTGATTACAATTACACGCTAAAATAAGTAATTGAAAAGTATTAAATGAAGAACAACAATATCCACCCTATCTGGCCTTCAATGATTATGCCAAAATATTCGACATAATCTCACAAACTAGATGGAAAACCTTAAAAAACTGTAACGTAATAAATAAAACAACAGAGTTTATAATATAAAAATATATATATATATATATATATGAAAAAAGTGTAAAGTCAGACTAGACAAAAAATTCAGAATAAAAATGTACTTATGTCAATCAATTAAAGTATTTATTTCAGAGAAAGCATTTACAGGCACTTTTGAATTATTAAGAAATCAGTTAGAAAAATTATGCTAATTGCACATTTCAAGGGTGGATCTCTATGTGCAAGATATTCCATGAACACTCTTTTGAATGATGTTATATGTGTATTACAACTATCTTGGTTACATTGTCGCTTCTATTAAGAGAGATCAAAGTAAATAAACTGGGGAAAAATCAAAATATAGAAATTAAGATAAATAAGCCACTAGCAGCTAAGAGATGACCTGACAACCCTCAACCTCAACTAACAGTGCCCGTTCACGGACATGACGCGTATTATATCAGCACCAGTCAGCTCAACCATATGAAGGGAACTCAATTATCCAACATGCGCGCCACCTTCAGTGAGACATTTGAATGAGCACAAAGACATTAAATATATCTCTTTAAATCTCTTTGAGTGAGCATGACAATTTCTCAACTGTCATGCTCAAATTAAGTAGTAACCTAAAAATATAAATTGCTCCAAAATTACAAAATTTGAAAAAAAAAAATGCTTCTGTGTTCATACATTATACAATAATATTTATATGATTTCAAAATACTACCTAATAATTAAATAAAATAACCAATAATAAATAATAATTAATTAAAAATTTAATAATTAATTTAATAATATAATAACGTTGTAATTAGTACCTAATTACTACGTGCGCCCTAGTGGTAATGGAGCTAGACCAGCATTAAAACAAGTATTTTTTATCTTCAATATAATCCCGTAATTATAATATGCTTGCCTGAATAGTTAGCGTTTGACACAATATTTTCGTCTCATTGAGTTGTAATATGTAGAGAGGTATTATTTATTGTAACATTTCAAATCGTAACTTATTAAAGTAGAGGCTACTTTAGCCAGTCTGAAACCTAATTGAACTAATTTGTCTCTATGTCTGGTTTATAGACATAAAACGCCTCCTTTCCTAAAACGATGAAGATTATTTCTAACGTACATGATGTTTTCAAAGATATATTGACAACAAACAGTTCTCTTAGAGAATCACACTGGCCAAAATTTTAAATAGCTCTAGCTAAAAACAAGGATAGCTAAGTATTAGTTAGTCTAACACCGGCAATAAGCAGCAGCGACAATATCTTTACAAATTCAGAAGTGTCGAGACTCACCTTTAGCATACATACTTCTTGTATCGCCGTCACCTGTCGTTGCTGCTAGTCGCCCGATTGACTTGCCCGATTATCATTTTTTTAGGGTTCCGTACCTCAAATGAAAAAAAACGTGACCCTTATAGGATCTCACTTTATTGTCTGTCTGCCTGTCAAGATCCTCTATCTCGGGAACGCGTGGAGGTATCAACAAAAAACGTATATTTCGACACTCTCAAGGGAATCAAAATTCATAGGATACTCCCCAGAATCCTGAAATTCGGCTTAAAGCAAGGTCTTATACCATAGGTATAGGAATAAATCTGTAAACAGTGAATTTGTTGTTACGTCACAAAAACTTTTTTGCGATTAGGAAAAATCTTCAAGACTCCATTCGGGAATTAAACTATTTACATAGGTAAGTTTGTACGGAACCCTCAGTGCGCAAGTCCGACTCGCACTTGCCCAGTTTTTTTTTGTTCGCTTAGTGTTATTTAGTTTAATTTAGAGCAAAAGGAGTATATAAGAAAGAATAAGAAAAGTAGCGTAGCAGCGTTCTGTCGATTCTGCCTACACCATGGGAAAAAAAACGTATGTATGTAATTTGTCGATGGCAGCTTTAATTTTTTTTATTATATCCTGTATCTTTATGATATATCTTGTCATAAATAACCTAATTTCAACAATTAATAATGGAAACATTATTAAGTATAACCACAAAAACAAATACATAAGTAATATAATATAATAATAATATTCCACAACTATCGCACAACGCCGTCTAGTCCCAAGCTAAGCGGAACTTGTGATAAGAGTACTAAACAACTGATAAATATAAGTATATTATTATAAGTATATATGTCTAAATACAGACATATTATAGATAAATTACACCCAGACACAGGACAAATGGTCTTGCTAATCACACAAACATTTGTCCTGGGTGGGTAACTGGGTATCGAACCCACGACTTCCAGCATAGCAGCTAGGGCCACTAGCCATTAGACCAACAGGCCAGTCGTTAGTCATAGGTAAGTACCAGGTATTGTGATCATACGAAATGGGACTGACTGTACAATGCATAAGCGATTGTCGATTCCCGCACAGAACAAATATTTGTATGGCTTACTGATAGTTGTTCCAGGTCGGGATGTCTCCAGGCGGCGGTCGAATTAGCGACACGCGGTGTTGCGATAGTCGTTGATAGGGTTCAGCAGTTGGGACTCGAGGTGGCGCTGCACAAGTCTGAGGCCATGTGTTTTCACGGCCCTCGGAGCGCACCGCCTCGGCGTTCTCAACTAACGGTAGGAGGAGTTCACATCGGCGTCGGGTCGACGATGAAGTACCTGGGACTCGTCCTCGACAGCTGGTGGAATTTCGAGGAGCACTTCCGACGTCTGGCTCCCAAACTGAATCGGACTGGGGCTGCTCTCAAGCGGCTCCTGCCCAACCTCGGGGGTCCAGACGCCTCCTGCTGGAGGTTCTACGCAGGCATCGTCCGGTCCATGGCCCTTTATGAGGCGCCGGTGTGGGCGCCGTCACTGCGAAAGCGACCGGCGGCCCAGCTGAACGCGTGCCAGAGGGTCATGGCCATACGGATGGTGCGGGGATACCGGACGATTTCCCGCGAAGCGGCGAGCCTCCTTGCTGGCCAGCCACCATGGGACCTGGAAGCAACAGGCCTTGCACATATGCACGATCTGCGCATGTTGATGCAACGCCGGGGCGAAACTACACTAATAATATCGCTAAATTCGGAAGGTTCCTGCACCGGATCCGTGCGGAAGAAATACCCAGGTGTCACCATTGCGTAGACCACCCGGAAGACACGGTGGAGCACACAGTGGAGGTGTGCCCCGCTTGGGCAGAGCAACGCCGTGTCCTCTTGGGGGCAATCGGCGGCGGCGAACTCTCGCGCCGGGCCTTGGTACAGGCCATGGTCCGGAGCGAGGAGGAGTGGCAGGCGGTCGCCTCCTTCTGCGAAGCAGTAATGCCAGCAAAGGAGGCGGCCGATCGCGTGAGGCTACGGTCCTCACGCCCCAACTGTCGCCGGGACTCCGATCTCGACTTCAGGCCACCGTAGGCGCGGGCTTGCGGACAGCGAGCAATGGGTGGCTCGCCGTCCGACCGTCTGGTAACCGTCCGGACCGAGCCCAAGTTGTCGACAGCGCGTACTATTCCACGCGCGCCTCAAGGAGATGTCAGCAAACGTAGAGGCCCAGCAGGGTCGAAGCCTACTGGGGCCAAGGGTCTGATTCTGAAAGGAAGACTCGGCCCCGGTACGAAAGGCAACGAAGGAACAGGAGTGGGTTTTTAGTCAGTAAAAATCTGACACTATCTCCCGCCCCGCCCAAGAGCGGGGGATGTCATAAGATGATTTTCCCACCGGAAAAAAAAAATGGTTGGGATGTCTTGTGTATGTGAGTTTACATGTTTGTTTGACCCACGATACAGGAGTCATGGAGAAAAGTAAAAAAAAAACGCACATTGATTTACTCTATAATGCTGTATCACATACTCACTTAAACTACATTAAAGAGGGAAAATAACTTTTAGTATGTGTGATAAATTATATTTATTTTGCAAATAGGTTAAAAACACTTTTAAAAGTCAATTTTTTTTTTGTCATTTTTAACTAGATGAGGCCGGTGTTCCCTAGCTGACTACCCTGAGAAGAAAAACCGAAACAAACTCAGGGGTCAAAGTCTCTTTTAAAGTCCATACAGTAAATATGTAATGGTCAAATCACATGAGAACCATGCAGATTTGTCTGAGATGGTCTGTTGAAGAAAGAACCATACAGGTGACTTATAATAATCAAGTTAGTACCTGTACCAGTATGTTAGTAAAAGTAATCTTAGGAAGTTCTGATACGATTCCGAAAATTATGTCGTAGATAGAAAGCTACACTCCCTCCCACAGTGACGCAGTAGCGAAACTGCACGATTCCTGAGAGAGAAACCGCGGGTAAAAAGTAGCGTATCTTATTCTCCCATAGATATTCTTATGCCCTATTCATCTGGGCTTGAGACAAAATGTAAACAAAGAAAACAACTTAGGTACAGAGGCCAGTAAAAGTGCTTGGATACCTTAACGCCTATTTTCCCTTGCACGTTAAAGTTCAAGTTTTCTAAAATTTAACTAGATGGCGTTGGTTTCTTCACAGCTAAGTGGCGTCCAAAGGCAATCTCAAAAAGTATAAACTTGACTTTTAGTCTGAAGAAAATAGACACATGCGTCATCATTGTCATCAACAACTGACTGTAGTTCATAATTTCATCATTCAAATTGGAGTCAAGTTGACCTAGCGGTTTAGCATGTGCAGATAGTCTATGCGTAAATCAATTAGCCGTGAGTTCGAATCTCACGTAGAACTCACACTTTTTGTAAGTTATGAATAACAAACAAAAGAAATCGGTAGGAATATTATATCAAAGCTAACAAGTGGATATTTATTTATGTGTAATATAATGGGTAGTTACTCAACAAAACGAAAAAAAATGCAGGTTAACAGGCTCATCAAACAAAAAAAAGCACTATTAAGAAAAAAATATGTTTATTTCTTACAATTTCTTATTCAAATTCAACAATCACCGTTTATTAATCACCGAATAAGATTATAATATTATATCTAACTTCTTATTGAGGCCATAGCTTAAGTATTCGTTTCCAAAATTGGAAAGAGGATTGAAGCTTATGTAACCTTAATAAACAAACAAGAGACCAGATAATTTTATTCTAAATGTTAAAAGGATTAAATGAAGGCTAAAAATTATAAAATTGCACAACAATATATCAAGTGTTCATAACTTTTTTAAGTTGTTTTAAATACGGGTATTAAGTTAAACACACATAACAAGGTCTCCAGTTAATACAGAGAATAAGTACTGAGCACATAATATTAATTCAGAATCATAATTATTTATCATCTTGACGCCACAAACATAACCGTCCGTGTTCACTGGACTTAAGATTTTTCATCAGTAAAAATGACACTACTCTAATCAAAGTTTATGTGATCCATATAGCAAGGACTTCACAATATGCCTCCGATAATGCATCTTTTCGCTAAGTATGAAGAGCACGACGAACAGTGTCAACACTTGTGACAAATAAACCATCATAGTGGTTCGTCGACAGATGTCCATTTTCTTCGTACTCCCTTATCATGGTTTGACGCTGCAATATGTTTATTAGTTTTAATCTGCCAGCTTTTTTATGGTGTTTCAAAGAACTCTCTTCTTCAAATCGTCCTACCCATAGAGCAACTGTTTTTCTCTGCAACAATAAAACAGGAATATATAATACCCAATAATGATTTATAGGAGGTTTCTGTTATACGAAAGAAGAAAAAAAATCTACTTACGTTTACACCGGTCTCTCTGGCTATTCCTGACAAGTTTTTACCTTGATAATGCATAGCAATTATTTGAGCTCTTTTTACTAAATCCAACAATGCATATCTACACATTTTGGTAAAATAAGTAGACAATACACCTGGTTAAAAATAAAATTCAATGAAAAGCGCTGGAACGAGATAATCGAAATTAACTTAGCGAACAATCAATATTGAGCTATGTCATAACTCTGGTCTAAGTATTATTTATACTACCTACTAGTTATTATTTATAAATCCATATTCAACCTACCCTCTCAAGTTTGAAAACTAACACATAGATAATCAAATATTTATAAATTGATATTCAATTTTAATTTCTTCATCTCTTTAAAAGAAAAACTATAAATTATTTCAGTGTTTGAAGAAACAAAAAGAAAGTACAAAAATAAACATTAATTAATAATTTGAAGCACAGCGACGCCATCTATTAACATTATAATGTAATGTGATCGATAACAACATTTCAATCTGGTTTTACGCTAGATGGCGTCATTTCTCGCTTCACGCGATTTTTTTTCTGTACTATCCATGCACTTTTGCACGTGAGTTTACCTTCGGCCAAGTTTCTTCAACGAGTTTGAATACATTTTTTTAATGTCTCTGTCAGTCTCCTTTTCTGTTAAATGCATTGGAGTTTTCTTCGGACGCTTTTTCTCCGGCGAATTACAAGAATTCAACAATAATCTAAATAAATCTGAAAGCGGCACTCTCCTATCAACAAATTGATCGATAGTGAAAAAGGTGGCGGATTATAACCCGCCTGATGACAAAACGTTACATTTTAATGTAAAATGCTTGCAGTATCTGTGGTCGATAATTTAGTAGTATTATATATGGTTCGTTTACCTTTTATCTCACGGCTCCCTGAATAGGTTATAGCTGTATTAAACATATCTCTCTTTCCCGTCCCTCTATCTAATTTGGGGTCGGCTTTTTTCGTCATTCTTCGCCAGAATTGGGCTGATGGGCATATATCCCTGTGCCTTCTTCAGGCTTCCAACCTCCACGTGAGAACATCTTCCGTGCTTTTTCGTGTCAGTGTTGTTCAGGACTTGTCTAGTCATATGACTTGATTTTCGGATTTCCTCAAGACACGCTTTCTGAGGCGAGTGCCACGCATGCCTAATTCTTATGAAATGTTTTTTTAGTTTTTATTACGGTAGGTATAAGACAGTGTTCGTTGGACGGCGCAAATTCTCAAACGGTGACCAGACGAGTCAGACTCTAAGAATGAGTTCTATTTCGAAGTTAGACCTAGATCCCTACTTAATTGGGCCATTTGTCCAAGGTAAAGGCCAGTATTTTTGATTCAGAATAATATCTTTACTTATGGAAATAACTAACCTTAACATGTAGATACCTATCCCAAAACCGTAGAGGATGCAAAAATTTTAATAACTCCTTAAAAATTCAGATAGTATTTTATCTTAATAAATCCTTACGTATCCAACCGACCATGTGGGTTGCAGTACACAAAACAGATCCCAGAATAAAACTGAATATTTCGACCACACTCGATTATACCCACTTACCTAAACATAATACAGAATCAATCGATATAAGAACAACTGTTAGCTCTAAAACGCTCAAATCGATTACGGTTGAGTTTATTTTGCTTGTCAGAGTACACCTGCGCTACATCCGCGGCAACAGATATAGATCCCATCACTAGCGAGCAGGCACGCGGGCCGCGCATTGTTTACTCGATAAGTATCAATGATCTGTGGCCAACGAAATTATTATGCATGTAAGTAGCTGTACCTAGCTAACTAATTATAGCAACTCCGCCAGATGTGGACGTTATAATCGACAGTTTTATTTAAAAGATTCCCATCGCCATTGCCTGGTAGAGTTGGGGAAGCCATTCAGGATTTTTCCTCTATCAGAACATATTATAGAGTACAAAAATACCACTGAGGTAATTTAGTTAACAAGCCTTCTCTTGGTTGCTTGTAGACTGGTTTCTGAAACAGTTGACCAAAAGTAGGATACGAACAAAGAACACAAGTAGGCAGGTAAGCTTATTGAAAACATTTTGAGCTCACGAAATTATACAGCTATAAAACGCTTTGCTAAAACGCCAGTCGCATTAGTGCTGCAAGGATTTCATGGTCGATATCAGCTGCTCATAAATCAGCGATATAGTTTAGAGTCAAACAAGATTGGTGTCAGTCGCCTTCGGTTGGCAAACGCAACGCCAATAGGATCAAAAGATTGGCTCGAGAACGTATTGCTCAGCACACGTGTGAACTATCTGGCTGCGGGTGCTTTAAATCATAGCTATGGTTTATTTACCAATCATGATACTTATATTTTATGATATCCGATAATTTGTAAATTCCTGTTAATGTTCTAGCAAAAACTTTTGCACATTTTCTGCTAGGTGGGAACCACGTAGATATCTTGCGTTACCCAGATTTTTATATTTTGGCAATAAATTATAATCTGCCCCATTATTTCGCGGTCTGGAACCAATAACTTAACAGTTTACACCAATCTTTCAGGATGCTACACAGTTATAGCATTTTAATATTATTCAGCAAATATTTACCTACTTTATAGAGCTGATGCATATGCTTTTTCCGGTGAGAGCAAGGCGATTAAATATGCAGAGAGACGGCATTGTTTTAAGTAACAGGATGAACAAGTATTAAAAAAAAACTTATAAGAAAAAGAAGTAAATTTTCTACAAATACAATCGAATAATGTACAAGGCAAAAAGAAAATCTGTCCGAAGTCACAGTGGATTATAACTTTGTGGGCGTAATATAGTAGTTTGGCAATCTCGGTAGGCGAATATTGTAAATTAATAAACATGTGTTAACAATAATTTAATTACGCAACTATTTTAGTTTTAGAAAACCATAACAAACCGACCTCCCGCAACTATAAAAAAGATAATTAATTAAAAACCCAATGAAATCCTGTAAGTATTGGACCGTTTTATTTTTATTAATCATCTGTAGAAACTATAGTATAAGCTTCTTTAACTTGATACAAATAAAGTGGACACTAAATCAACTTTAATAGTGGCGCCTCGTGTGTTTATCCTAACTTGGATTAAAAACATGATAGTCCTGGAATCAAATGGGAATAGCAGTGACGGGTGTTCCAAACGACTTCCTTAAACGATCGCCATTCTAATTCAATCACTTTCCGGAAATCACATCTTGGGGAGATTTATTAAGTCTGCTCTTGTTTGTGAGATAGTAAAATCGACATTAATGCCTATAGCCTACCGAGTTACGTCGGATCCTTTACAATTAGGCCATCGGATTCGAAATCAGTGAGTCAACAAACACCGCCATCCTCTGGGGAGCGATGCCCGTTTATTGTAGCCTTATTTATAGCTTTGTGATTGTTATATTATCATGCTGCTTGATTATCGTGGTAATGACTTTTATGATCCTCTTCTGAATAAATATACAAGTGTCCATGTTTACTTAGTATAAATATTGCGGCGTGTGGTGAGGCGCAACGCGTAGCACAGTAGGATGTAACTTATATGCAATAAGAATATCTATGGCTTTGTTCAATGCTGGTACAGTTTTATACCTTGTCCTAGCTATTTCAAGTAAAGATAGTTACCTACTTCACTAGAGTTTTCAAAATAAAGTTGAAATTACAAAAATTACAACTTATAAAAACGTTACTAAGATTCTCCTGTATCGTTGATTTACAAACATTTAAACTCACTACCCATTCCCGGAACAGCTAGCTTTCATTATTCGACGCAAGATGTCACATTCGCAAAATGACATATTGGAATTTCGCAAAATGTCAAATTCTCAAATTGTTAAATTTTAAAAAAGCTACATCGCGAGACGACAGATTATTAGAAATCAATTTTTCCAAAAGGCCTGTTTGAAAATGACACTTTCACATTAAAAAAAAACTGTGCAGCAAACTCATTGTTAAATCCTAAAAATTATGGATGTAGAGACAAAAATTAAGCTTTTTTGAAAAAAGTTACAATAAGTTTTCATTTCAAAACTATTCTATGTTAAAAAAAAATAATGGAAAAGATGGAATGATGTGATAAAAATAAATTAGTATTATTTTTATTCATAAATCATCGGCCTGCAGCAATAAGTCACAAACTGACTTTAAAACAATATTATATTGTCATTAAAGTAAATGCCACATTATGATATGTTAATATGACTTATTAAAAAAGTGACATTTTGCGAATGTGGCATTGTGCGCCAAATACAGTTATCTGTAGGCCATTTAAATTTTGATTCTGTGCGTTTATCGAACCAGCAACATACAGCGCAGCTGGTAATCGCTTAACCACTACGCCAACTTTGCCGTAAAACTATGTTGATCAGAATCATATAAATAGCCTATATCTATTTCATCCTTCTGGTAAACTAACATAAACTATGGATTTATGATACAATCATATAATTATTAATATAGCTATTTACAAGTATTTTACATATCTTATTTAAACCTTTAATATAATTGCTGAGAAGTCCAAGAACTCGTGTTCTTATTAGCAAGTTGAACACACGATCCGTGACATTCCAAGTTTATGGTTTTACGCAGAACGGCTACCGTACTCTTTAAGTAAATACATGGCTGTGGATAATATACATTTCTCATTCGTACTTTACATCGAGAGAAAATTGTTAATACTACCTTTATTTTATACATTAGTATTGACAATTCCTCGGTTTTCTGGTAATAATGCTGACTGGTTCTACTCGACGAACCTACGGTTCAGATTCACAACCAAAAAATCTGGTACATCATTCAGAAACACCATGTCCAATTTCCATTATCTAAATATTGAGCCTTCTTGAACATTACTCATTCAAGAAAATAAATTCATATAAAACGAATATCAACCACATTAAACGTTAAAGTATATTCCGCCAAGACCGTGGAATGACCCGAGATTATCAAAAAATATTGATATGTGATAATTATTTATACAAATCGCTGTTTCATATTGGGTGTCTGTGTCACAATAAATATTAAATATCGACGCCGTTAAAAATATCCCCTTACAGTTTACGAGAGCGCTCGTCGACATATTTACGTACGGGAGGAGGCTATCAATTCCGTTTTTTCATTCGACCTTACGATATAGGCACCTTCCTTGCACGCGAGCTTTCTCTTACCACTGAATGCTATATTGTTATGATTGGCGCACTTCATTCTAAATGATAAACGATGCTTGTTTTGCGAATTTTAATAATCGACCTAGAAAATACAGGGAGCTACAAATGATTCAAACGGAGCTTTTAAGCAATCACTGAAAAAGCACCAATATTTCATATATTACCTAGTATTAAATCTCATTCATCTAGTGTAGAATCTAGCCGCTGGGTTCAGCTATGGCCTATAAATTTAAGCATATATTCAAAAGGCAGACAGCATTGTTTGAAGAGATATAAATTGAACATTATTCTGTCTCCGTGTTTGATGTTACGTAGGTTGTATTATCTAGCGTCCCACAGAATATGGCCTATCCAATTAGGAAATTCTATTCAAAATGTCACGACAATGAACAATGAGTATATTTACCCAGTTATGCGGCAATTTCTAGGCAATTTTTGGTTTACAAGACGTTCTTAATCATCATCATTGATGGTCCATATACCTAATGATGAGTTTCTCCTCCTTATACCCTTTTTAACCGACTTCAAAAACAGGAGGAGGTTATCAATTCGGTTGTATTTTTTTTGTGTTTGTTACCTCAGAACTCTGTCGTTTAGGATATGCTCCCAGATTGGTCCCATTTTCGGAAGTCGCTGTTAAATAAGAAACAAACAATATCCACCGAGAAACACTGACTTCCAAAATTAAAGTTATTTTGATCCTTTTAGTGGTTTTTTTAGTAAAACCAAATCGGTTAAATTTTTTTTTTTTTGTAAAAAGTTTTTTACCCAATTTCGTATCAATCGTATTCATTTCTTTAGCTATTTTTACAGTTTCTCAATGCCTGTGACTAGATATTTATGTACAGTTTAGAAATCCATTGAGTCTAAATTCAAATTCAGAGAGCCTATATCTGTACATATATATATAGTTTTGACTATTCGAAACTCATGATTAATCCCACTAAGCCAAGAAGCAGTTCATCAAAAACCCCTCATAAATCGAGTCTCATCTATGACACTCATTGTTACCAAGTAGGGGGGACATTAAACAGCTGATAAATCTCATCGGATCGCTCACGACCTTTCGAACACATATTAATATTTAATTGTAGGCGCGATATCATCACGGAGCGCATAACTAACTGTTAATAAAGTGTATTGTTGACTTGAATTATCCTCATAAGTCTGCCGAACGAGACTCAGATCGCGGGGGGCTATTCTCATGAGCAGGATTTACGAATCAAGATTGTTGTATTGAAGCTAAGTAAGCACTTTATTTGTGGTGATTAAAAAGCCATAAGTTACGAATGTTGCTTACTTTTTAATTTTTTGTCCATAAGTGACTTAAAGCATACCTATACAACTTAGTAGAAGAATCTACAACTACGTTTCAACAATACTGTAGATACTTGGATGATATCTAGAAATCCTAAAAATAAATTAGAATACAATATAGACTTGTTTTACAACATGATCAAATATTAAAATCAATAAAATTTTATGTTTCCAGCAGTTTGTAATTAGACATCAATAAACTGAGTCTTTGGTTTCCTGCTGAGAATACCGATTTAGTAATTTATTCTAGTTTTTATCAATAAAAACAAATACGATTGCTATAAACTTGCTAATATTATATTTTTACACAAAAAAACTAATAGGTTTGTAGATTATCGAGTGATTAAAATGACACTTAAAAAAATCTTATATGTTACTCTGGGCTTCAAAAGTTGGGATATTAATAGTATTTTATTATAAAAAGAGAGTTTATAGAATTCGATATATTTTTGTGACTTTTGTTTCGTTAGTCTACAAGATATTTTTTCTGAATAAAAATACATAACATGAATCCTTTCGTACCTTCAAAATACCATCTAAAACCTGAGAATAAACCCCCACGTTAGTCGCCGGCGTACTTGGATGTCGCCCGGGGAAATGCTTTATATCGACGCATAAGCTCGCGCCCAATAAACGCAATAAATAATACGCGTCGTGTGAGTCTCGCGCTCTCGCCACGGATCCCATAACCAGCGCCTTAAATATCTGTTCCTGCTTTTAATAAAACAACCTGACAAAACATTATTCCGAACTAATTGGTTCAGTATTCTTAGTTTTGTTTTATTGATATTATTTTATATTTTTTGCAAAATTTAAAATTATCTCTCGTTTCTCGTTTTGAGATTTGGCAGTTTCAGTCTTAGATAAACAATCATGTTTTTTTGCATATTTCGTAGATTTACGTAGACGCTAATTAATATTCAGCACCCAGGTGGCATTTATTTGATAGTGATCATATTTTTATTCGCATGATTTATAATATTAGAAAAGGAAATGTGTGATGTTTTTAATTAATTATAATTATAGGTAAGCTTTAGATGAACATTCGCATAAGGATATAACTTAGATGAAATACCTAACGGGCTAACGCTGATACAAAAGAATGTGTGCAATTTGATCATATTAAGTTGTGATAATTTTGAGGTTCTTTTTCGAGCAAGTTAACGGTAGAACCCTAAAAATATATAAAAGCCGATAACCGTACATCACTTTTATTAGTTCCGATAAATAACACGAATAACTTTCCGATGTGATCGATTCTAATGTGTTGTTGTATTTATTGTAATTAGGAGCTGCTCGGTGCTCGCTCGGCCGCCATCGGACGCTCTCGGCCGCTCTCGTGTGGCGCGCCCATCAAATGTATAAACTGTTTATTAAGAACTAATAATATTTGCATAATCGCATTTTAATACCATATTCTATATGAAATTCAATATTAATCGCCCATTAATAATGAAAATTAGCTCAATATACATGTATTCAATGAATTTTTTATAATAATAAATGCACAAAATCATTAACTCCAATCAATAAAATATTATTAATAGACGTTGGAATAGATATCGCATTAACTGAGTGGGAAAAGGAAATTGTATTTTTATTGGTGTGCTAAGCATACCATAGCATACGAATAGAGATTTCAAATTTCAACATCCATCTTGGATTTTTTTGTTAATTTTATACTTACCTACGATTAATTTTATAGTTATTAATTTTATTGAGGTCTTCGATTCCTAACTAATTTTGATGATCCCAAATGATCAGTACCTACCTATAGTATCCCCAGATCTCAGAGACATTGATTTTACGATGGAATATTTTATAACGTATTCAATTAATGTTTTTAAAGCAGAGTAATAAGGTACATTAAATAGGACATTTAATATCAGTAAATGCTATAATTTTCTTAAAATTTCTAAACCCTACTATAATAACTTAATAAATTGAATTTTGCACATATTTAGTATTCGCTATCATCAGTATTGGTCAGCAAATGTTAAAAGTTACCCTGCCAAGACTTTGCCGGAACGTTACCTCTGCACACTATCTGATTTTCAAATGCGGAGTTTTTGACACAGAAAACTTTTACTGAAACCTTATTATGAATCTTGTACAACGTTAACGGAAACCGCCTTTCTATAGCACCTACAATATGGCCTTTCAAAACACCGTTTCCCTAACCAGCTCGATCAGCGATCACAATCCTCGGAATCGGCATTTACCCGCGTAAATTCAGATCGTGCACGTTGCAAAAAAGGTATACAAGGAGTAACAAAGGTTGTTGGGGTGTAAATCACAATAAAAGTCTGTAGAGACGCCTGCGAGGTCGGCGGAGGCCCGGAGACGAATTATGATTGCCGCGGGACGATCGTAAAGTACCGAGGTAGCGGTGGTACGGTGCACTCAATTTCGTACTGTGTATTTAATTAATTAATGAGAAAATGCTCCCATATTGCTGGGGATGAATGGACTAATAGTTATGCTGGACACGTTCATCGAAAAGTAAATATTGAATTATTCGTATTTAATTTTTCAGAAATCTATATTTGTGAAAGTTGTTTGATATATCAAGTACTACCTTCTGCCAGCGACTTCGCCCTTGTTAAAGTAGGTTTCTCGATATTAATTTTAGACCTCCATTCATCCTCTGGGGCTGAATTTTGGAAAATCCATTCTTGGTTCTCACTTAAGTCGTAAAAGGAAACCTTTTGCACAATTTTATTGCTCCTAGTCCAAGTAGTTTCGGCTGTGCGTTGATATGTTAGTCAGTCAGTTTCTCCTTTTATATATATTGATATATACATAGATGAATTAAGTTTTGGGTAAAAGTAAAGCTGGATTTCAAACTGTTACTTGCGTTTTACTTTTTGCAATTTAATTCATTATCACTGCTCTCAAAACGGTTAAAGGAAACATCATGAGGAATCCGGCACGTCGTAGGGCCCGCGTGGTGGATTACGAACTCATCTTTTCATAGAGAGAAGGCCTCAGTCCCAGCAGTGGAAATATTATGAAGGTGTTTAAACTGATGCTTATAAAAATTATTGATGCCTTTCCTAACGACCATGTTTTCAGGGTCTCGGAAGCTTTTTTTTAGTACTGTTGTCCTTTCAATAACCGTTCCACCTTTGGACCAATCCTTCATTGTAACAAACTAGTGCGTGTGTAAAGCAACCTATTTTCTAAATACAGCTACCGTATTTATCACACTAGCAGCCACACTGATAATACTGTGCAAACTAAATTGTCAATTAGTAGTGTTGTGACACGTAATTTGTTCTGTGTATAATTGTGTGTAGGGTGCAGGCGGTGCTGGCAGCATTCCCGTCTCTCATGTCAATTTCTTAGGAAGCGAGACACATAAAAATAATTTAGTAACGGCTCAATGGGACATGATCGATACCCTTGTAACGCCTGTTTTTGAATTTTAATTGCTTATTAGCTAGATGAATTACTTTTTAAAAGAGTTTCTGTATTTGATGTTACATGTTGTTTTATTATTTCAGAACATGATAGGTGTTTAGGGTTGAATTATTTTTTAGAATGGGTTGATAGGCTTTTTATATACACACATTTATTTTGTTTTGATGAACGTAAGGAAAAGTAGAAAATGGGTACGTTTCAGGTTCATTTGCAAACAGGAACCTGCATGGAATCCAGGAATTTGCAGCATTCAACTCGCTTATTTTATAAAGTTTCCACAACAAGTTTCCAGTTTAGTTAACCACATTTTCCTACACCCAATCTTTACCAAACCTCATAACTAAACCTCATAAAGCTTCTCCAAAAACGGCATCACCAAAAACCACTTCCTCAATATCCCATCGTAGGCGTGTACCGTACTTTTAGCCGAGATGGTGACCCTACTCGGTACGGAGGGGGACGCTAGGTGTCCGGCGCGGGCGCAGCGTGCGATAAAGCAAGGCGCCGCGGGGTCCCCGGACCTCCAGCATGGCGGAACTGCCAGTGGGATTAATGTGGATGAGATGCTGTGACTGACCTCATGTTGGATAACGAGATTTCATGTTAATTTTTTAAATCTAGGTACATAGTTTTGTAGTGGTGATAAAACTATTGCATGACTTGATTCCGGCATCTCCTTTCTACCATCGGACAACCCGAGGAACAGCGAGTATCCACCCTTACGTTGTTGAAACTTCAACGGTCCGGACTAAGCGCTTCGCTTCGTCGTTTATACCGCGCACATCGAAGGACTGGAACAATTTGCCTGCTGCGGTCTTCCCGTCCAACTACAATTTAGGTGTCTTCAAGGCTAGAGTGAATAGGCTCTTAATAAACTAGTGCGCCTGACCATCAATGATTGCATCTCCGCTTACGATCAAGTGGGATCGCAGTCAAGCAGTGGTTTATATCAATTTAAAAAAAAACTATTTTGCGGAAGATTTTCAAAATTTACATCATTTTTTTAAAAGCGCTTGTATCAAGATTTATAAAGAGAATGTTACTAAGTGACAGAAATGGCCTTCTATTATTTCCACAAATGCCATTAATGAAGAGTTGAAGTTGGTTTTAAAGCCGATACCTAATCCATATTTACAGCAGAGTTCTATGGAAGGTTCTGTGTAGTTCACTAATTTAAATTAACAGCAAGACTTTGTTTTTTTTTTTCTGGTAGGAAATCTTCAAATAACTTCTTCCAGCTTAAATGCAGCGAGAGGAAGTGTCAGATTTTTTACTGTGAAAAATTCTACCTATGTTCTAGGGCCGCGGTAGCTCTTTCAAACAATCCTGCAGCCAAATACACCAGAAATACCAGACTCTTTAGTGTGGTGAATATTACCTTAAAACTGTGTGGGACTTAAAATGCTACAGTTTTTTCTTTTTCTAAATTTCATTAACGATCACATTAACATACCCGTAAATCTCTACATGAATGAATACGCTATAAACTGTAAGTTCTTCATTCCTATTAATATTCAAATCAAGGTCCATTGCATCGAGTTTGTTATGCACCAAATACATTACAGTGATTAGTGTAACGATTGATAAACTTACATATTTCGACCATTTTACGAGCATTTAGCGAGTGCAATACGGAATAATCTGCCTCGAATAAACACGAGAACATCGTTCATATTCCAAAAATATTCGGTGGCTTATCCTTTGTATTCCATCGTCAATTCTCGCGCCCACCGCACCGTGTAAATAATAATTAATTTTATTGTAAATGCTTATATTTTATTGCAGGATTTGTCAACAGAGTGCGCGATGTATTTTGTTGCCTGAGATATTTATTGTTAGTTTCTTAATGTAATGCCTAAGTGGGCATGTGGCCATACATGCGTGTTGCAACTAGTGCCTATCTGTGCCAGTACGTGAGCAGTGTATGGACATCGTGCCATTTTGAATGGTAATTTGTTGAGCCTGCGTTCATAATAATAATTCATAGTCCGATTGGCGTATTATATGACATTCTGCTGGTATCTATTTGCATATCTATAAAAAGACTATAATACTTCTAAATGCTTGTTTTGGCATACATTATCTAATTAGTGAACCGTTTAAGATATCGATTTCGAATTTACTATGATTTTTATATTTCATGCCAATCGTAATCTAGAAAGACGAGTGTTAGTATGTCTAATATCATATTTTTTAACAATATAAGCATGGAAAACGGTACCTTCAATCAAAGCTGTAAACTTTTTGGTAGTTTCATACGAAAGGTTTATCTATCTCATTTTTAATTTTTGCACTTTAGTGTATTGGTTGAAGTGCTGTATAGTTTACCTAAAGGCGGAGGACCCAAGGTAGGTGTAAAGCTTGGCTTAATTTAAACTTTTTTCAAGAAAGCAAATCAATACCTCAAATCACCTGATCTCTGATATGAACTTGTAGAGCCAAATAATAATAAATAATTTGATGATTTTTTTAGTTGTTTTTTATCTGATGTCCGTTTTAGCGTAACTGGCGTGCCTAAACATAAAGAGCATTTTATAATGTAAAAAATGTTAAAGTATAGGTACTCTGAGTACACCCAGAGTACCTATACTTTAATATTTTTACACAGATCTTTTAGTTTTTTATGTAAAGATACATCTTTACACAGTATAAAACTAAGTTGCTTTAACTTCTCCTATAAAATGCAGTGGATTTTGAAGCGGGACACTATTAAAATAACGGGCAAGTGCGAATCGGACTCGCATATTGAGGGTTCCGTACAAAAATACTATTGTAAATACATAGTTAAATTTCCGAAAAAAAACTCGTAGATTTTTCCGAATGGCAAAAAAGTACCTAGGTAATTTTTTTGTGACGTAATTCTACAAATTAACAGTTTTTAGACCTTTTCCTAGAAGCAGTAGAAGTACCGCAGGGGTTTTTATTGCATAGTGAGTATCAAAATACGCGCCTAACCCGAACATAAACGGCCTTATCTTTAGATTGCGTTGTCTTAGAAGTTTAATTGCCGCTTGAGGTAGCAGACCTGAGTAGTTTATATTAATTTCAGCATCATATCACCACGCATAGACGGCCGGAGAGAAAGACAGACGGTCGGACAAAAAAGTGATCCTATAAGGGTTCCGTTTCTGCCATTAGGTACAGAACCCTAAAAAGCTATAAACGAGGAAGGTTTATGTGTATAATTTGTAACCACACGTTGCCCAAAGGTAACGCATATTTGCATATCCACTCTAACTTTACCACTACTTACATATTTAATCTATTAAAAATAGCTCACAAACTAATTGATAAATACCAAACATAAACCCAGCAATGTTTTTAATTCCCCTATAACCGTAGAAACCTATCCAACTCCCATTTACATAGATACTTGTCAGATATATCGTTTCTAGTTTTCATGGCGATTATACGACGTCTAAGCAATATCGTTAGCGATTAGTTACGACTGCGCCTAGCCACGATGTTACGATCTTTTACTGCAGGGATCAGTACATTGGCTTATTATATATAGTAAGTAATTCTACAGGGTGGGCCATGCGTTTTTTGATGCATTGGTCCGACCTAGATTGAGAGTAAATCGCCACGCGGAAAGCTACATTCGGGAGCGGTGGTATGCGCGATACTTAACTACTTTAAAAAAGGTGTGTGTTTCTTGTACCATGAACGTGTATAAGGAAACGTAATCGCGGCGGCGGCCCTTTTTTACGGAGGGAAATTATCAAATAACTTCTCTCTTAGTGTCAGACTTTTACTGACTAAGGGCCTGGCCACATTTCCATTCACTAACGTGAAACGGCACCCGCGCATTACCTGACAGTGGCACGTTGCCGCGTCGCTCATCCAATATAGGTACGGTGCCCAGTATCATGCCGCATCGTACCATGAGACGATGTTGTTCAGGCGCTGTGTCTCCAAAAATATCGTGGTCATTCTTCAACCAAATGTTGAACCAAAGGTCAGGTTTCAACAAAAAGTTTATTTTTTAGGTGAGCTGTTGGGAGATATCATGTAATGTCTGTATCTGCTCTAGGGCAGACCGGGAGGGCGTGTTACCTCACCTATGCTCCCTCAGTTACCCTTTGCGTTCTAGGACCACGGGTTATCTTTTTAGAAGTCCTCCCATGACCCTAGCTAGTAGGCATCGGCCCTAGGGCCCCTACGATTTTGCTGACATCTCTTTGAGGCGCGTGTGGAAACAATAAAAAAGGGTTTTGCAACGTTGCCTCGTCATGTATTTACGAGGTGTACCCTGCCACCCTGCATCCGCTATACATGATTCGGTAGCGTATATCTGCTCGACGCGGCAGTTTGACCTAGTCAAACACCGCGCCGTCAACGGCCGCACCGTGGTCATTTTTTTTTTTTTTAATTGTTATAAACCAGTGCTTGACTGCGATCCCACCTGATGGTAAGCGGAGATGCAATCATTGATGGTCAGGCGCACTAGTTTATTAAGAGCCTATTCACTCTAGCCTTGAAGACACCTAAATTATAGTTGGACGGGAAGACCGCAGCAGGCAAGTTGTTCCAGTCCTTCGATGTACGCGGTATAAACGACGAAGCGAAACGCTTAGTCCGGACCGTTGAAGTTTCAACAACGTAAGGGTGGATACTCGCCGTTCGTCGGTTTGTCCGATGGTAGAAAGGAGATGGCGGAATCAAGTCATGCAGTTCTCGCGCACACTCTCCAAAATGTAACCTGTAAAATACCAATAGGCTGGATACCCTGCGCCTGTGCTCGAGGCTTTGTAGATTCGACTTAACCAAATCTGTCATGTGTCCAGGCTCTAAAACCATGTTCCTTCAGCTGCTCTTTGCGTTCCAGAACCGCGTGACTCTTTCGAACAATCCCAAACATTCGAACGGTTCTATCTTTACTATTTAAATCTATGGATCCCAGTACATATAGGACCAGTGCTTTTGAAACTAGTTTCTGAGCTTAACCGCTCCATAGATCTTACTTATCAGCGAGTGTGACTCCAATGTGTGGTAATGAATGATTTTAGACTGACTGAGTTATCTTAATGAGTGTTGTTCGAAGTAATTGCTAATCTGTATAATTTCTTGTTATGATATAGATGAGATAGGAGCTTGTTATTACCTATTTCTAGATGTTTATTAGCTGTGTTCGATGTGTGTGTTAATTATGTGGCGATGGCAATCGCGTGTGCTCAGTGCTGGCGTAATTGTTAGAAGTTCTAGTAGCTAGTGAGGTATAGTTGCAGTAATGGTTAAAGAAATGTGGTTTCTTTTCAATCACATCTTTCACTAATATTATAAAGAAGTAAAGTTTGTAAGTTTGTTTTGTTTTTTCACCAGTAGAATGCTACGTTATTCTGAAGTGACAAAGGCATTTTATTTTTTATTGCAATTAATTAAAAAAATACAACAAAAATGTTGACGCTCAGCAAAGTGGGCGTAGGTCACCTTGTTGACAAGGAATTTTAGAGAATTGCAAGTCTTTCTCTGTGTTTATAGATACCTAATGCTTACAAAACCTTTTTAACTTTTTAGGACGTATAACAAACTTTTCCATAAACATAAAATTCACAACTTCAAAATACCTAGTTTAAACCGTTCCGTAAAAAAGGTTGTTTTAGGGTACACTTTATAATAAAAATACAATATATGTATATAGTGCTTTATTACAGTTAAGATTGATGCTGAATTTATTATAATCAACTTATATACCAACTGTTATAGTTAATTTAATTCGTTTGAACTATCTTCTGAATTTATGAGGCTTCATTATTTATACTGCTAGTGTCCATATAAAAACCTAAAAGAAGCAGAGATTGTGGGTACCTGGAACGTTTTTCATTATACTCATCTATTAGTCCCAGGCTATTAGTTATTTCTATTTGTATGAATGTTAAATAATTATCTTGTTGCCTTGTATTGTGTACAATTCTTATATTTTGTAAGGAGGAAACTTGTTGACACGGCATTCAAAAAATAATGTAAAATTATTTGAAACAAAGTTATTTATTAAAAAAAAAACATTTTGTTTACCTATCTAAGTGTTTAGTACTTACCTTACAATAATCAAATTTATCTAATTAGGTAATGTTAAAATTTTATATTGAAACCATTAGTTATTAAAATTGTTTGAATTTGTCTCGAAAAATAAATGTTGTGCACCCCTGCTTCTATGAACCTTTTTTGTCTAATGCAGAAGTGATTGGAATATAGGTGTTTCTTCGTTTAGAATTTAGTTTTTGGAACAGTCATCTGGGAATCACCCATTTTTTTTAAAGTGGGAAAATTATCTAATGCCTTCTCACGCTCTAGGGCGGATGTCAGACTTTTACTGACTAAAACCACACCTATATTCCTTAAGTTGTCCTCTGCGTTTCAGAACCATGGGTAACCCATTCAGAAGTCGACCCATGGCCCGAGGGGCGTCACCCACTGAATTGTTAAAAAATTCAACCAATTTTCTAAACATCTAGAAAAAAGAAATAATCCTTTGCTTCATGCGAAATAATCTTTGACGTCAGATCCAAGTATCTACTCAACCCAGTACCAAAAAGTAGTTACCCAACTTTCTGTGTCGAAATCACTTTTCTTGTTCCTACTATTTAGAAATTTTCGAACCTTATCTTATTCGTCATACGATTAGCTGACAATTAACAATAAACACAAATCAAAGGACCCGACAACTATCAAGTTAAGTATTATTGATTGGTGACACATTCCTAACCTGATGTGGGCGGCAGATAACATAAACGTTGTCGTTAACTCGCTTTTATGTAATAGCCAATAGATTACGAAATGCGTCCTTAAGGCAAGTCATTCCTCTAACTATTTTATGATGAAACTGTTTAAAAATAAGTTTGCACATAAAAATGTTACCAACCAACCATTCAGCCTTGCAAATTTCTTTTTTTTTTTCAAAATTACTATAGCTCACATTTTGAGTGGGTTGACATCGATTTTAATATTGCAGACGGCGGCGTCTGGACCTCTAGTTACCAACCAGAGCGGCCTGGACCAAGAAGGATTCAAAATCAGCATCACCATATGTTTCGGTATCTAAACTTCAACTCAACGTAGACCTCTTAATAAATTCGTCACGAACGTCCATCGTTATTAATTACTTTACATTTGTGTAAGTGAAACTTAATTTATAAGGTGGGAAATGCTGGCTCGAAAAGTATTGTACCACAGTATGTCAAGGTGTACTTGCGTTAAAGGCCTATGATTCTGTAATAGCTTATAACTGTTTAAGCTAGCGATTATAAGCTAAAGCGAATCATTTAAAACTGACAATATTGATCCTTTGAGATTTTCTGTGGTCTTCGAAAACCTTCTTCCAAACTAGTCAACGTGCCGTAGCTCTATCAAATATTCTATCGATGATTGTGGATTCTGGTAGGCCTGTTTTATACTACCTATAAAAAACCCAAATCAAGAGTGTCATAGTTCGAGGGTGGGCCCACTGTGCTATTTAGATTGATGGCAACATTACCTGCAACACATAGCGCGAGGTGCAGTTGCCTTCTTATATTTTATTTTACAGCTCTTTGTCGAATGCCCCATAACATTCGAATCGATTGTAAAGTCTTACGATGAGTTCTTTTACGATGCGATTCCGAGTCGAATTCAATTTAGTTTAGAGGGTCCTCAATCGTAAACCTTTGACCTAAACACACTCGATTATTCGAGTCATATTAGCACGAATAAATCGAGCCATTAAAATAAAATGTTAAATTATTCAATTCACTATCGATTTAGTAAACATGATATTGTATTGTGTGGATTATGTTGAGTAGGTATTAATTTTATGATATGAATTATGAATACGTCGATATTATATTGTTAAATTAAACCTACAGTGACATATTAAGTGATTAGCGTCGTGTTTGAAAATTTAATTGACGAGTCGAATATACTATCTGCATGTCTAACTATTGTGTTTCCATTATTTGTCTTGATATAATTATGACCATAATAGTATCGAATCTATTATCTTTATCTTTAATATATATGTATTTAGAAATATGTTGCAGCAGTATATGTTGCAGCAATAATAATGTTGCAGCAGTCTTATGAATCATTGTATGCCAAAAGGCGGGTCATAGATGTACTTCACTATAATAACTATTACATCATATCTTTACCTGTGTACCACAATAAACAATTTTTAATTTGAATTTGAAATCTTATATATTTCTTCTCTCATCTTATGTTTATCAGTTGTCTAGTACTCATACCACAAGCTCTGCTTAGTTTCGGACTAGATGGCGTTGTGTGAAATTTGTGGAATATTATTATTATTATAATAGATTTATTTCAGTACCTAAGTAAATATTCAGTTAACTCTAAGGAAACTACTGCTATTGATCTTCAGTATTTTGATATCTACAAATTGATCGCAAATATCCGAAGATTTAACACCTTTGTTCACACTAAAGAGACCGAAACGTTGTGGAAATTATTAGACAAATATCCTGTGACTTTTAGAAGAATCAAAGCATTCCAGAATTTTCAGTATCTAGAACGCTCAACTACTTAAAACAAATTAGGATATTTTTAAATGATGAATTCGGAGAACAAGTTCTCATTCCTTTGTACGTAGACTACGCACCTTCACGAGAATGACTCACGTTGACTAGATCCCACCCAAAGCATAAATGTGAAAGATTGCCAAGTTCTCTGTAATGGTTTCGTTTATAAAAGAAGTAAGACCATCATCATCATCATCATTTCAGCCGAAAGACGTCCACTGCTGGACATAGGCCTCCCCTAAGTGCCGCCACAATTAACGGTCCTGTGCGTCTCGCATCCATCGTACTCCCGCAACCGTTACCAGGTCATCGGTCCACCTTGTAGTAGGCCTTCCAACGCTACGACTTCCGGTACGTGGTCGCCATTCCAGAACCTTTCGGCCCCAACGGCCATCTGTTCTTCGAGCTATGTGCCCTGCCCATTGCCACTTAAGTTTGGCGATTCTTCGTGCTATGTCGGTGACCTTGGTTCTCCTGCGGATATAAGATTACAAATTTTCAAATTAGATTTTGTTATTTTGGATTTCGTAATTAGAAGAGGGTCTCACTCAGACATGTAAAATTACAAGTGTATAAGGTCAACAAGATTTAAAGTTATGCGGCGGCATCGAAAGGGCCCTAAAATGGTTCGTGTAACTGTATAACTCACAGCTGATATGTTGTACTTTTGCTATGCTAACTTGGCTGATACACTACCGTGGACCTAGATACTAGCTATATATGTATTGTATAGAGTATGCCGAATTGACTAGTTCTATTTATTGTTATAATAAGATTAAATACTAGACGGTAAGTCGGACTGGACAGGAGTTGCTCCATCACGCCTGAGGCCGGAGCAGATTGACTGATTAATGACATTAATTTAGTTATCTCCACAGAAACAGACTTATCTTAGAAAATAAACGTAGTAGTTCCACATTTACGTTGATTCTCGGAAAATGTTTGTAATCGGAAAATACATACTATGCTTGAGCATAAGCTCAGAAAATACAAGCAGATACCAGCATGCTCCGGATACGTTAGTTGTTATGTATTAAATTATTCGAACTTTTGTATTCACCCAATTTTTTTTAGGTGGGAAATTATCTAATAAGTTTTCCAGTCTAGAGTGGAGCGATCGTTATCAGACTTTTACTGAATAAAATCCCACGTGTCTTTCAGTTGCCCTTTACGTTCCAAGACTACAGTATTTCTTTCAGAAATTCTTCGTGGCACCATGCATCCAACCGTTCGGCGAACTTATTAGGTAGGTACTCCTATCTATTATAAGTCGTGATATTTTACAATACCTGTTTATTAACTTTGTTTAGGTAAATAAGGCATCCAGCAAAACAATATTAATGTGTACAATAAGTATGTACTACCATAATTAATTATTTATTTAAATAAAAATCATTTTATTACAAAGCTTGTAATTATTTTATCAGTTTTTCTATCACACTTCAATAAAAAATATACATAAGTAGAGCAAACAGTATACAGTAGCGACATTTAAAAGATAATTATCTAAGACACAGAAGTGAGGTTGTTTACACGTCTTCGTCGGTGGCAGACATGTGGTGTGTAAGGGTCTTTATCTCAGGCCCACAGGGAAACAGTCGGCATGCACCGCTTTTAGTTAAACTTGGTTTAACATCACATGGTCAGTTTAATCTTAAGTTGAACCGAATCATAGTCAAAATAATTCGCTGATAATGAGACAAAGACAGATGCGTCAAATGTTTTTTGAATTCCAATCTTCTAACTTACAGGGGCTACATATATTGTTTTCTTATAGTGTGATAATTAAGAAATTAAAGGAACAAATAGATACCTAATGTTAAAAGTAATAACTCCGACATAGTATTCAATAAAAAGAAACTCGAATTCGTCGAGAACACGATTTTCCTGTAGATCACGCATGACTCGAGGCTACTATAGGGTCCTCGATTAACCTCTCTGCCAGGTCGGCTTAGTTCAGTAGCATATGCCGTCAGAAAAATCCATCAATTTACTGATGTATGATGATGAGACTAGTCTATTTTAGTTACTTTCATAGTATCATGTCTTACGGTATTTTGCTATGAAGACGGCAGACATAGAGTCTATTTTTATTCTGCAGAAAAGAGCTATTAGAGCCATACATAATTTTCGCAGACGCGATTCTCTTAGGGAACTATATAAGGAAATAAACATCATGACGGTCCCTTGTCAATAAATTTATGAAAACATTATGTATGTTCGGAAAAATATTCATCTTTTTACTAAGATAAGTGACAGGCACAATTTTAATACTAGGAATAGAAACAAATAAAATCAACCTCGATTCAGATTGGCTAAAGTACAGTCCACTATATCCTTGACCAAAATGCTTGGTTAAATGCCGGTCCTGCTCCAAAGCCACAGCCACTTTTGCCTACAAATTGTTTTTTTTTATATATTTTTATAAATATTGGAAGAGATACTATTGGCCTTTTTGTATTCTTGTTTTCGAAATGGTTATTTTTAATTTTATTTGTTTATTTCAATAGAACTTGTGATATATTTTTTTTCTTTTTTATTTGAAAACATATTTACACATTATTGTATTAATAGAAGCACTTTTTTCAAATTTGTGAATGTGAAGTACCAATGTACAATGGAGCATTTTTATTAGGTTTTACAACTTGATTGACATCACGAGCATGGCAGTTGAGAGTTTGTCTTGCTCACTCAAATGTCTCGCTGATGGTGGCACGTGTTATTGGATCATTCACTTTCCTTAAAAATAGTTGAGCTGAGTGGGGCTGAAGCACACATCATGCTCGTGAACGGGCGCCGTCGGTTGAGACTGGTCATCTCTTAACTGCCAGTGTCTTAATTCAATTTTCATTTTTATTTAGTTTTATTTTTTATTACTTATGTACATTGTGCTCATATAATAGAAGCGACAAGAAATATGTAACCAAGATTTATGTAACCCATAATATGATTTAAAAGAATGTCCATGAAGTTACTTTCACGTTCTTCTCCATAGATATCTACGCTTTAAAACGTGCAATTTATGTTTACTTTTTTTTTTGACTGACCGACATTTTGACAATTCAAAAGTGCCTGTAATCGGTCTATTTGAAATAAACTTTTCTGATTTCTGATTTCTAATGATCGATAATTCCGCAATAAATAAATACGAAATTACAAACAATAAAACTGTTATTAATATAATTTAAAACACAGTATTTTAAACAAAAATTAAATTAAACAATCTTAATGAGTATGAAACAGAGTTCTTGTAAATTACAAACAATTTTATAGCTGGTAGATAAATTAAAAATTTATTTTTATAAGACACGTTACACGGCTATTTCGCATCGCTAACGTTGTATGTGGGCACCGGCCTGTAAACACTAGAGCGGTCGCGATGACAGACCGAACGCAGCCCCTCATTACGGGCTCTTACAAACAAAACCCAACACTCGCTACATGCTAAAATATCATAAAAATCTTACACGCTACATTCAAATATAAACCCTAACAGAACATCAGAAAGTAGGGTTTTGTGTTACAGAAGTTAAGAGTGAATCTTCACTTAAGAGGAATGTACAATAGAATCTTTAACCGAAGATGCAGCTATTATTAGGTGTTAGCTTGATTATTTGACAGTTTGAAAACGTTTACAGATTGTAGGTATATTGCTGGGCAATCTGGCTTCCTGCTTTTAATGTAAACAGCGTTTTGTAGCTCCCGGCTTTTTAGTGAAAAATAATAATATCTTCATAGCCTTTATGTGCTGATTCTTATTAAGATGGAATACATAAATAAAATTTAAAACTTAAATATACCTGCAAAATTGTAGATTCTTTAAATATTTCACTCATTCACAAATCTCTATTTCTTCCCACTACTAAGTTGGATTCTCGCAATAGAGAGTAACGTATCAATAAATTACTGCCACCTAGCCACGAACTGCAGCGGTCAATCTGGAAATCTCAGAAACCATTGCGGGCTCAGATTAAAATGGTGCAATTTGGCCAAATGGGGTATCCTTGACCGATCGCAAATACAGTGTCAGTGTGGAGCCCCATCACAGGATATGCGTCACTTCCTTTGATGCTCGGTATGCACATCCACCTGCACCTTCCACGACTCAAACGAGGCCAATGACAGAGCTATCCAGGTGGCTATTTGAGCCAAATTGACACGAAAGAAGACGAATAAATTACACATTACAGGGTCCATAACGATACATCAATCGTCGTCTCTCACTCACAACAACTATTAATAGGCTCCAATATCTCCTGTCCTCTCACTCCATTTCGCGTAACCTTCACAAACTTGCAGCAACGCTTCAAACAACTGCTCCGGAGGCAGATCCATCATCTTCAAACTCCTTCTAAATCTATTGTCTCTCCTCCTTCTTCCGTACGACGTAGAGAATTGAGTTTGAGGCCTCTTTTTGATTCCCGCACTCACAAAGAACGTCGTGGGTTGAGTTGTAGGAATAGCAGCATTATATGTTTGCTTCGCTTTCACCGCTTGAACTATTAAACAAAGTAGGTAACCACCAAACGCCAGAAACGCGAGCGTTGTGACCGACATTGAGAAAATATTGGTGATCTTGCTGTGATGTTCTTTCTTGTATAATGCTTCTTCATAGTCTCCTCTTTTAACGGGTGGCGCTTGCATAGCCATAGCTTCCGCCCCAAATGTTTGGATGTAAGATGGTGTAGTTGTTGTGACATTCTCGTAATCTGCTGTAACGAGATCTTGAAGTGAATTTTTCAGTGTCAGAAGCTTGTCCAATGGCAATTCGTTGAGGAATTCGACATCAGTTGCTATAACGTCAGCGGAGGAGATTTTGAATGTAGAATAAATGAAGATGAGTACAAACATGATGGGAGACTACCACTCATGGGCTGTTAGGTGTTGAAATAAAACTGAGCATAACGTTGACTTCGTGATCATTATGGTCTGCTAAGCGCGACAATCGCCTAGCGGTCATGATAAATGGAACAGTGTATTTTTATCTTAAAACTGGGTAGGTTATATTCTTGTTCTCAATTTGCAGCTTTCTTGACATGGTAGGTGTTGAGGTCGAAGCAATCAAAGAAGTTGCACTAGCTTACTTTTATTGTGCGCGGTGGATATACGTACTCAAGGTAGGTATAATATAAGGAATAGTTTTTAGTGTTCTATTTAAATAGTACATAATACTGTGTTGTGGAGTTCTTTCTATTTGAAATATCTTTTATTTATTTTTTCTGCACACCTACATATCTCAGTATAGTTTTGTTAACCCAAAGGTTAAAAATACTACATTATGATTAAGTCCGCCTATGTACCACTACTGTACATGAAGTTTAAATAAATCAATAATATTTCCGACCTACACGAAAAAAAAACTGCGTAGTTACTTATTTTGTTTTTAACATTTTATACATATTTACTTAGTACTAACATAACTTTCAACAAGGTTCTTCAGCATTTACTTACAGTTATTAGTAGGTTCTTATATCCTATTTTGCAACAAATGAAAGCTATGTTATTCCACATCCTACATTTCCGTTTCTATTGTCTTCTGTCTGTTAACACGTCACAAAATTTAGATACAGGCTGCTCACTTTTGCTCTACACCTGTGGTTGCGGGCCCTTAAGAATTTTGTATAAGGAATTTAGCAGCGATTCCTGTTCAAATTAGATAGAGATAAACCGTTTTCAGGAGTTACAATATAATATAATTGTTCTCTTATTGCTCTATTAGGTATCTACTCTACAAGATGAAGCATTGAATATTTTTTTTTACTTTATTACAGTAGAAAGTACCTACTTAGGTATTATTGAAAAAAAAAAATCAAATTAAAGAATTAGCACCCTGAATTCCAATGTAGATTATGGGCCATTACAAAATTCTAAAAATCATTGCGAATGAAAAGTTATTTGGAATGCGAGAGGTCCCGAATTTAATGAATCTGCGAATTTAATCGATCCTACTAAAAAAAGCAGTCCAGATGCAGAAAATTAAAACTAAAATTCAAGAACTCTACATAGCCGTAAGTATTTCAACAAGTAGTAATGAACACAATATCAAGTCATTAAACAGTAGCGCCATCTGTTTAAAACCATGTAAAGATATTTTAGAGAAATATTCGGACTTTCCGCTACAGACCGCTAAAAGCAGAAAAACTGAAACATAGAACAAAACAAAAAATAACCCCTTATAATTTTTAAACATCCTTTACATTCTCAGAGACAATTGCACGAAAATGTTATGCTCTAGTACGACAATTGCGTTTGCGCACCCATTACAGTAAGAACCGAACCATAAACCTCAGAACCTCCTGCACCACATTTTCATGTAGTTCAGTCCGCGACACCAAGATGGCGCCACGTGTTCTTTGCGTGCTACTCATTACTTTCCAAGTTTCGTGCGCCAGTGAACAATACAGAAATGATGGATTGATGGACCGATTAAGCAGCGGGATGAAATTCGCTCAGAATGTACTTGGTATGTTAGAACAATACTAGTAGCAATATTTTTTTCCGTTATTTAGCACTAAACGTGAATTAGACCGAGTAATGCTCTACTCGATAGCGATACATAATATGATCTTAGTTTATAATAGTAAATTCACAGTAGATTCATTGCACATAGTCAGCAAACTTTTTCCTTTCTTTTTCTTGTTGTAAAATAAACGTAAATTAAAACACATGACTTTTTCCTAATAATTGTAAGGTATTAAAAAACCTCAACAAAAATAATACTGTTCCAGTGCCTGGTCAGCAGTGGTATAGTCTTGCTGTAGCTCAATATAGAACCCCAACTATGATATTTACAGAAAAAATATAGAAAATATATAAAAGCATTTTATCTAGCTTAGCTAACCTAGTACAGCAACTTAGCTAGAAGACTCAGATCGACTTAAACATTTTAAATGCGATAGGCGAAAACTTCATGACTAATTTTATTTGCACAAACTTGTGAATGGAGGAGTTAATTTTTCAGAGTTTGTATCCAACGTACCAATAAATGCCCGGGGGTAAAGAAGCCCCGGCCAAGCAAGTAGGTACAACCTGTTTCGCTCGCGACAAAGCAAAACTAATCTGGGGAAATACACACTACTGAACAAATCAACAGCAGTGTTTATCTCATAATTAATCAATCAATGTTGTGATTGTCGTTAAGTGATCTCTTGAATACTGTTAAAATAATGTTGGTACCATAATTTTCCAGTGTCAAATTTTGATGATCCCAATAAATATAAATAAATAAGCTAGGGTTTCCATAAACATTGATTACTACTCCTTGAATCGCACGGAACCTCGAACAGATAGGTAATTAAAGATTAGATATGTTTTAAACCTACACCCAAATGACTTAGCAAATACTCACTCATACCGGCTGAACCGACGGAATTTTTAAGATAACTTATAATAAACCTTCTTTTTATCACTTCCAGGGTCCGAATCTGTGGCTTTAAAAGTAGCAGACTTCGTAGTAAGAGCCTTTCAAACGGTGAACAAACCAGCAACATCTAACAGAAGGTGGCCTCAAAATGATCTTCACAACGAAGAGTCGTCTTCACACAGTGAAAGCGAATCATATAGCAATGAAAAAGGCCCGGATTACGACGTCAATGAAACGCAGAGTCCCCTGACACCTTTGCGACAAATAGTTCGTTTGTTTGGACTGCAGCCGAACCAAATAAGTGCTGTGGCTGTCAACGCTTTAGTATTCGTAGCACAAATGGTAAGGAGACTACCATGTATTGTTAGATCCGTAGCCATAAACTTAATAACGTATGAATTTTAAGGATCCGCAGAAACAAATTCACTTAGCTAGATGATGACGATTCCCGTTATTTTATCCGTTTTGATGGAGTCATTATAATTATTAGCAACATTACACTTTCCAGATTTCAACGTTCCTATCAGGACCTAAACGGCCATCAAAACCCTACAGATCAGAAGACCCCACCACATGGATCCTGAATAAAAACTCAAGAAACCTCCAGGATCTCATTGCCGCAGCTAAAAACGAATCTCTACCAGACACTATTGACGAACTTATTCAAGAACAAGGTATGAAGGAAGAAACTAGTTGTATTCGACTTTTGGTTTGCAAAGTTACTCCATTCATATCTAGAATGCAGAAAACTGTGTTTGGTAATGAAGAATACACAAAAGATGAAAAGTTTTATAAAGAACTTCGCGGTTCGGCGCTCATGTACCGCCATCTCCCGACGGCGGAAGAAATTAACGCTCAGAGCGACATCTGTGAGCAACAACACAAAGATTGTAATCTGAATGAATGAAATGTCTGCGCAGACGCAGTGTTGATGAGTTTGTTCAGTATATTTTGTTTGTAGTTCAAACTTATTTTATTTGTAGTATATTTTTTACGATGTTTGGATAAAATATTTTTAATATTGTTGTTTTTCTAAGTTTGTATTTGTTGCGTACTTATGTACCTATCTATAATTTAGAAGACAGGTGTTTAACACGAGGTTCCTGTGTCGAGGTGGCAGTATTTAATAGAAAATATGAAATATCAGGAGGTTAATTAATATCGTCTGTGGTCATCGTGTGGTGTATCGCCTTTGGTCGACTGAAGGTGTAGGCATAAGTACATGACTGTTGTAATAGGCTATATGTATGCGCTTCAATAACACATAATAAATTCCCATAGTAGACACCCAGTAACATAAGTACGTGTTATATCACTCTGTTAAAGATAGGTACGGGGCTTTCATATATTTTATTTGCTATATTAACTGCCGTGACAAGAATCTCTAGGCTCTACCAGCACTTTCGAGCAAATATTATGCAACAGAAGGTCGATGGCCGTTAAAACAACATATTCGGTTATACATGTGCTATTTTTAATATAGATTATGTAATATGTCTGCAGTTACAGACTGCGAGGCGTTGAGGCCTCTTTTGAGCGAATTTTGGACGCTTATCTAGACGATATGACACAGCATTTTTGAAATCTGGGAATACGTTTCTAAAGGGGACTTATGTTGCCACGCTTATATAATTACGAAATGCTAACAGGATTTAAAGCTGAAAACAATATGCATATGACGCATCGAAACTTCTGACGCGGTATTGATCTACATTTTTGATACGTCATCTCCGACTATCATGTAATACTTTCTTATAATAAAAGACTGTGCGGATTTTATGCGGAAGACGATGAATCAATTATTGTATCTAGTGCAAAAAATCAGTACCATCGACATGAAGAAAAACAAACCTTAGGAACTTGTTCTCTATGTGAAATAGCGCTCCTATTTCACATGGAGGTAGATTACACTACCTATAGATTGATTTGTCTATTACTTTCATTCAAAATACTAGAGGATAACCTCACGCGTCCCTACCACCGTAGGCGCAGGCTTGTGGATGGCGAGGAATGAGTAGCTTGCCATCTGATAAAGACCACGCCCATGTTGTCGCCCCACAAAGTGCTTTCAGCATAACTGTCGGGTTCTGCTGGGGCCGATGCCTGCCAGAGCTGCGGGAAGGTTCGAAAGAGTCACCGCGGCCACTGTAAAAGTTATTGAAGGCATAGAATAAACAGATTGAAGACATGATTAATCATTGATGGCAACTGTGCCGATGCAAAAGGCTGAAGGCGATATTGAACACATTTTAATTTAATTAAATAATAAAAGACAATCACTGAAGAATCGTCAAACTTAATGGGAGTAGACAAGGCACATTACTCGTAGGACAGATGGTGGATGGGGCCAAAAGGTACTGGAGTGGCAACCACGTAATCTGATAGATAAGAGTCGCACAGGACTGGTTATTGTTGTCAAACTTGAGGGAGGTCAATGTCCAGCAGTGGACATCTTTCGGCTGAAAATATGATGATGATGAATATCAATATGTTACCAAGTAAATAAGTAGATATAGCTGTATCTAAGAAACACACTAAACTATTTCAGTATCCGCCCCACAAAGAGGACAAACTAGATAACAAAGCAAGAGAAAGCACGCTCATATTATACGCTCGCCGCTAATAGTGGCTTGTTATTGAACGTGGACTGAAGGTCTTGGTAACTAAAGTTAAGGTTATTAGCCAAATGCTAAACAAACTTAACAAGACGTTAAGCTAGAGAAACTTCTAAGATATTTACTGGTAGTTGGAAACATGAATATGCATTTAAACAAGTGACTATCTTTTAAATTGAGGAAAATCCTACCACTCAAATTCCTTCTAAGCTTCATTTATAAAACGGGTAGTTTAAGGATGTTTTCCTTTTCATTAGACATTTAAAATAGAAGCAGCTGAATACTGCTTCAGCATTTTATGTGAAGATTTATAATTTAGGTGTCTTCAATGCTAGAGTGAATAGGCTCTTAATAAACTAGTGCGCTTCACCATCAACGATTGCATCACTACTTACCATTAGATGGAGTCGCAGTCAAGCACTAGTTTATATCATTAAAAAAAGAATCAAAATGAGCTTTATCAATGACTTCCGAGCTCCACATTTCGACAAGTCGCATTTTAAGTGTAACATGGCTTCCTAATGAGGGAAGACTAATTAAAAAACCATTATACTCTTAAACGCGCGTACTAGATTAAAAAAAAACAACTGTTTATTATCTAGTCCTCACTCTCCAACAAAATGAATTGATCCATACTATTGTTATAAAACCGAAATAAACTTAGAACTCGGTTAGATCATGTCCTGAAATGAGACAGGGTAATTTTTTTCTCAGCAGTATGGTCCCTTGGTATAATTTTTGGACCACACACGGGCAAAGCAGCTAGCAGAAGCTATACATAGCAAAGTCGCCTTGAAAAATGCAATAACATCATTTTTTTTCTGCGATTTGTTAGCCAATTAAACTAGTACATTTACACGCTATAAACATAATATTTGTACTTGCAAATTACAAGCTGAATATTAGTAAACAACGATCATATAAACTATGACTTTACATAAAAGCGTCATTTGAT
Source organism: Mythimna vitellina (assembly GCA_949316375.1). Taxonomy (NCBI): domain Eukaryota; kingdom Metazoa; phylum Arthropoda; class Insecta; order Lepidoptera; family Noctuidae; genus Mythimna; species Mythimna vitellina. Next base: position 14,576,318 of record OX438697.1, read on the forward strand.
AATTCTTGTATTTTTAATTGATTTAAAAAAGGTGGTTCTGTATTCGGCCGATCTGTTTGTATATCCGCGATTTTCTCAAAAACTGCTGGTTCGATTCCGATGAGGTTATTATTTAAATTCAAAATTTTCAGTATACGATATATTAGGATCTGATAAAAGTCTTCGGAGATAGATAATGGAACACTTTATATGTCTATGTATATTATGTCATGGCCAGATCATAGAAATTGATGACGTTGAAATTTTTTAGATATGTCAATCGTCGTTTGGCCTACTTTCTTCAGATTTTCATTATCACAGAAATCCTACATCAATGATGTGGCCAAACGAGGATCGAGATATCATCAAATGTTAACGTTTAACGATCTGGCCAGTTTTAGTTGGCCATATCATGAAGTGATCAATTTCTATGATTTGCCCACGACATATACATAAGTACCTAAGTCAAAGTTTACACCATTTCAAAAACATCATCAATGTGTAGATTGCATCGTTGCGGGCCTTTTGTCATTCCTTAATACCATTTTTATTTTTATTCAGCTTATTGACAGTATAACCTTTCTTAATAAATGGGTGTCCAAAATTAAATTCTATTTTTGTAATTCTTGAGATTATCGTGTTCAACCAAACAAACAAACTCTTCTGCTTTATAATATTAGTATATAATATAGGTACTCAATCTTTCTTTCTATTCTCGAATCTTTGTAACCAAGGATTACAAAATAAACCTCAATGAATAACGCATAAGCTTCAAATCCGTGGCTATAAATACATGTCATCCACAATTCACAAGGCAGCGGTCACCGAGAGAAAGTGAACGCGGGTCGTCGACCCCGCTGCCCAATTCCCAACTCACACGACCGGGGAGGTAGGTACCTAGGTAATAGTTGTAATTAAATTCTAGATGTACACGCTTTGACGTAAGAAACACGTGCTAAACTATTCTTAGATACCTAGGCAATTGAGCAATTTTCTACAAATTATTGGTCTGTTCGAATTTGGAATGCTTTTGACAGGGAATGTTTTTGTTTTATATTTTTTTTCTCGTTTTGTTATAGTCTATGTATCAAATTTTTTTCCAGGCGTCAAGTGTCACAGGTCGATTTTCAGCCAGGCGTGGGCTTGTGGACGACGAACAGTAGTAGCTCGCCGTCCAATAAAGACCAAAACCGAGTCGACGTTGTGTAATGATCCATACGCGCCTCAAAGAGATGTCAGCAGAACCGAACCCGCTGCTAGGGCTGCTGAAACGTTTGAAAGAATAACTATAACCCTAGATTACAAAGGGCAAACTGAGCATGATCACTGGTGGGCTTAAGTCAGGAAAAGTCTGCCACACGCTTTCACTCCATAGGCAACAGAACTCTGACCTCTCACAAATAGGCCAGACTATTTATTTTATTTTTATAGGCTTACATTTGAACACTATCGTTGAGGTGGTCGACGTTACACATACAGTCATGACTAAAATGCCCCCAGGTTATAGATTACATTCATAGAATAGACTTATACAATCTATTGTAAACTAAAATTTTAACTTTACTACGATATTCTTAATTGTAAGGATACAATGGCGATAATGGTTGAATGTGACAATACGGCTGTTGAAAAGACTTATCAGATTAGATTACTTGCTTTCAAGAAGGTTAGCTAAATTAATGCGATGTGTGAAATAAATGTGCGCAGGAATTAAGTACCTGACTTGATTATACCATCAGACAACCCGACGTACGTCGAGTGTCAACCCTTTCGTTGTTGACTCCTCTACGGTCCTCCGGACTAATCGTTTCCTCGTTGCGGTATAAATACCGTGTATACATCGCAGGACTGGGCCTCAAGTCTGCTATTACAATAGTGTCAGAATGGTCTATTATTGACTTCATAATTGTTGATTTTGACTAAGTTTGGTAATCTACTAATATAATGGCGTCAACGGTCAAGCACTGACATTCCATTGAAAGAAATGGCATAGAATGGTAATTTCGTACATACTGACAAATGAATATTTACCAAAATTTTGAGTTCCTTTGATTAGTGACTTACCATGTGAACGTCATTGTGCAGTCATGCTTTTAATTTGTTTCGAGACAGCTCGATATTGCTATTCAACCACAAGATCATTGACGGATCAATGATCGACCATTATGAATAATCAGATTATGAACTTTTAGCAAAATGACAATGGGAGCGTGTTGGAATGACGAATTTATAAAAATAGCAGACTTGGGCCCCTGGAATAATTTGCTTGTAGCGGTCTTCCCATCCGATTATAACTTAGGTATCTTCAAGGCTAGTGTAAATAAGCTCTTAATAAACTAGTGCGCTTCACTATCAACGATTACATCACTGCTTACAATCAGGCGGGATCACAGTCAAGCACTAGTTTATATCATTTAAAAAAAACTGCTAACAATTTTTAAGTTTATGGTTTATGTCAACTGAAAATAACCATAAATCATATTTCATATAAAAATTACTACTCGTATCATTTACAGTAATAACATCCGGTATCAAAAGATGGCAATATTGCGTGGTAGACGCAACCATACATACATACTCATACTCGCTTACATGCTCATCTGTTACATTACACTTCCTGTTTCCTTAATTTAACACATTCGTACATAACTGTTAAAATGTTTCGCTAATTTTTTAAAGAATATATGACTGAAATGTTTTCAGAATGGTATCAACGACTTTTCTACGTTCTTCTTAGCCTATCAGTGATAGTAACACCTAGATATTATATGATTAGGTACATAGTATATCAAATATAGTCACAATAAATACTATCAGGTATTGTGGGAAGAGGCTCTTGCTTTAACTTAAATATAGTAGATTGCCTTACTACTTACTTCATAATGGTAATTTATCTAAGAAATAGCAAGTCTTTTGGGAATCAATGATGATAATTTATCTAAATGATAATATTCAACAATAAGGTTTTATCTAAAAGTGTTAAAATTACGAATTGTAAAAGAAAATTCAACATTTATTCCGATTTCAATTTCTCATACAAAAGACTTCAACGCACTGTTTGCGTCCATAAATTATTAAACATTTTAATTGAACACTTTATAATTTAATTAGTCAAATGTGGAATGTATAATTGGCAATTACCTAATCTAAACTTCCTTTAATTTAATACTTCGTAATTAGGAACTTTCAAATGAATAGTTCTTTTCGCTCATTGCATATTTAAACATGAAAGTTAAACACCATTATGGGACGCAAATTAATTAAAATACTATTTAATTCATTCTCAAAAGGGTTTTATTATCATCATTAAATACTATAAAATAAATAGTGTTTCTTACCGGTTCTTCTCGATGGGAAACAACCAATTGGAACCATGCAGTTATTAGCTTTTGACGTTTTATAAGTGATAGGCACTTAGGCCTATGTGAAATAAAATTATTTGAATTTGAGTTTTAGAGTTTAATAACAAGGGACATGAAACATTTTGAAACATGAAAATCTCTATGTACCCATGTATTTGTAATGCCTTATTTCTGCATTTGTTTACAAAAATAAAAACGCTGTCATGAAACTTGACCGTTTACAAAAACCAAGTAATAATAATTTTACTTATGCCGTAAATTTTACCCACAACCTCTGAACATCGGACTACAACTCAATCTAGACCTGTATGTACCATGACGTTTAAAGTAAGATTCTCTCATTCTTATCTCCAGTGTGGGTAAGAGATGGCGCTAGACAACCTGTATAGCTTTGTCTCTTACCCACACTGAAATAAGAATGAAACAGTCTTACTTTGAACGTCATAGTAACACCGCTAGACAGGAAACAAGCCACTCCTTTCCACTTAATAAATAAACAAAAAGCAATTACACTCTCAAAATTCACACGCCGACACAAAAATAACACGCATACAGCATGTAAACTTCGTGCGAACCAATCGGCGAATGTCAATATTTAAATTAGCCGTTTCATAATAATGATTGCGTCACAATTAGATAATATCTAGGAGATCGATGACCCCAGTGAACGGTCTTACGTAACACTATTTAAGTAGTTACTTACCTACATGAAAGAAAGTTTGGACGAAGTGAGACCTAACGCAGCTGTAACCTATTGTAATCTTTGATGTGTCTGGACAAAAACTATAATAGACTTGACATAGACATTGTATTGTGGGTAAATACATTCACGCAGCTCCAGCAAAACATTGTTAAGTGCGACATCGATTAATGCGTCGCTGCATCGGTTTTTGAGTCAATAATGATCATTCAGATATCTTGTTTTATACGTAGGACAGGCTATAGAGCTACCCCACCACTGGGCCTGAATGGGCCATGCCCCTCCACTGCTTACATTCTAATTCAGTACTTTCTTACGTTTTTGAAAAAAGCAAGATTATACTTCAGCGACACTGCGACAGTAATAAATACACTAAAACATTATCATTATTTTGTATTGGATGAATTAATTTCAATTTTACGACGACGGCATGAGTTTTAAATGAATGGAGATGTTCAAGGCACGGATTTCAGTGCATACAAACAGACCACATTTATATAAAATGCTATAAAGCGATTCTCTCCGCGTATTTCCGTGTATTTTCCTGTTTTCCGATGTTGTAGAAAGCGTTGAGGAAAAACGTGTCTTTTCTATCACAATAACGCACGCTTAATTTATTGTTGTATTCTGTAGATACTTTTAAGGTGACTGTTTTCATTAATTAAAGATTGGCAACATTTAAAAAAAAAGTGGATTTGAAAAAGAAGATGTAGATTGTTGGTGACCTCATTGCTTCTGTTCTACATCTACATATAATTCTCATTTACTTTCGAAGGTATTAAAAAACCTGTTTAACTATGTAAATAAAATTAATTTTAGATGCATTAAGGGTACGGAACTCGTCGCGATCTAGCTATCCGGGTCAATCAAAACAAAATATATTTTATGGTTTGTCAAAGCGAGTCGCCAGAGAAAGTGAGCTGGTGGGGCCGGCATGGCGGCAGGCGCAAGCGTTGGTAAAAAAGCGCCCAAATTATTTTAAAGACAAAAAGTACGAGACTGCCGACGTTCACCTGCAACGGAGGGAAACTATACAGAGTGTAATTGTTTCAATTTAACTTAATGTTAACGAAGATTAGTGTAGTTGTTTACGCGTTTCTATAAAATTGACGGAACTGCTGCTCTACATATGAAGAAGTAGCTGTGTACTGTATGTCTAATATTAGCCAAGTAGATTATCTTTGTATTGAGAGTTCATCATCAAACATATGAAGCTATTGTTTTTGTTTATTTAGAAAATAATGCTATATGCTATGCTTTTAGAAGAAGCATATTTTTTTTTAACCGTCAAATTAATCCGCCATACAAAAAATCTTATGATTAATTCCAACATCAGGTTATCATGTCAGTCTGAAGTGCCACTTTCTCACCACTTATTGCAATTTAATTTGTTTGAATGAACGAGCAATTTCGTATCGTAATCCAAAATCTTTCGTGAACCATGGGAGAAGTGGCTTCCATTCAACTTTGATTGATGGAGAGAAAATAAGAGAAGAAATAATCGCCTACACAGGGTTAAATAAAGACCTTGCTGTTTCGTGAATTACTCAATGGCGCCTTCAATAGGTCCTATTAATCTTCAGTAAAAGTTTTGTTTACAATGTGTTTATTTGTTATAAAAATAGCGTATAGTTTAGAATCTAGAATCTCAGTTAGGTAACGATTTATTCTCATTTATTAAACAGAAAGATCTTAAAGACACCTACTTAATTCGTTGTGTAACTTATTTAACATATAAATAAAATAAAATAATATCTACTTTTTCCATAATATGCGTCAATGTTGTTACAAGCTTACCTACTTGTTTTTTTTTTTTGTAATTAAGCATTAAGTCTGTGTACTTTTGCGTGCATAAAGAATCAAATAGGTAAATAATAATTAATATAAAACAAACATATTTTATCGCTGAAATATGTATGAACATACATAAATCATTCTAGGCTTAAAGCCTAGAATGATTTTCAAGTACCTAATTACGTCACACTATACTAATATTATAAAGGCGAAAGTTTGATATTTGAATTGGATGCTCTACTTTTTACACCATTTGTGAGATGATTAAAAGAAAATTTGCTGTAACAAATTATGTATAGTATAGAGAAATATAAGTATTTTTTACAAGTTAATCTTAATTATCACTCGACATGTTTTGAGGTTTGTAACAAACAAAATTCTCACATTCTTAAAAACTCTAAGATTCTTAGATTTAGAAGACTCGTTAGTAACCACATTTGATCTTTGTTTTCTGTTAGTGGCTAATTCGATTTTTGAATAAACTTGTTTTATGCACGTACATTTTAATTCACTTAATTATGGTTTTTGACGTTCTAAATTCAAATCTTATTATTCCCTAGGGATTGCCCATACTACATTATCTCCCTATGGACAGAATGACTTGCTATAAGTGATGGTTGTATGACATATAAAAAGGCATTATCGAGCAAGTGGTGTAAAAAGAGTTTTTTCGCTAGTACGAATATGTCACTCTGTTGGTATACAAATATAATAGTTAAAGAATAAAATAAAAAAATACAGTTAGGATATTTGTTACTCCTTCCTGAAAGGGTTTGGGTCTTTGGATGGATGAACTCTTATGTCCGCAAGGTATCACAAGGCACTCCCTTGGGATAATTTTCTACTTTCAAGCAGGTGAAGACGCTGCCAGAAGCTAGTGGTGTTATAAACGACCTTAGGGCACCTTGCAAATTAATATTTACAAAACCTCGTTCCACTTAGATAATACCTAAAGCCCAGCCCTCAACGCTAATATTTTTCAGATAAACAATCATGACTAACGCCTATCTATTACTTATGTTTCGAAAACAAAAGAAAATCGTCGTCATTAGGTGTGCTGGCTCAAAAACAAATTATATTGTACTTTCTTTAATTACGCCTACCCAGCTGGGTAGGTATATGGAACACGAGGTTTCCTCAGCATGTTATAAATGTTTAATCATATGGTAATTAATACCTTTATGTAGGCAACTCTATAGGTACCTACTTATATAAATAATAACGCTTTCAAAACATGATTGCTTTAAAAAAAATAGAACTAATCCACGTACGCGCTTTTTGAATGCATTTTTTGTTTACTGTTCCACTTGTCTTGTAATCTAACTCAAGATTGACAAAAACTGCAGTCTCATTTAGGATCAGGATTTAAGCAGGTCAACACGAAATTAACGACATGGAAACTTCACTTTCTTTTGAATGTCCTAAGATCGTTGATCAAGGTGACGCCGTTGTTTATTTTTGGTCAGTATACTTGTAAATAAAAGATTATTGGACTTTGATCTATGTAAATCTAAACTAATCGAATTGAATCTATCTATATTTCTTGGATATAATTATTTCTCTATCTTGGATTTCAAAATTAAACAAGAAACTGCGATCGCAAATATTTTCTCGTGCTTTCTCTATTTGTCCTAAAGGAGCCAGTTACAGGTGTTTAAGGCGGGTAATCATCCAATGACTTTTCTCGCTCTAGGGCGGGCGCGAGGTCAGTGTCAGACTTTTACCGACTAAAACCCACTGCTACGTTCCTTCTTTGCCTTCATTCCAAGGCCCCGGGGTTCTCTTTCGCACAATCCATAGCCCCAGTAAGCTTCGACCCTGCTGAGTTGACATCTCCTTGAAGCGCGCGTGGAACACTACGCGCCGAGTTACTTACAGGCTGGTATTATTACAGCCAATTATAATAGCCAGATACATGCGTGAGAAAAGTCTTCGTCAAAAAACGCTCCATCACGCAAAGGAGTTGGTATAGACGCCATATTAATTAGGGGCGGTCCACACTCAGTCGTAATCGTAACCTATTGTTGTTTCGTACAAGCGATCCGTTCTGCTTCACATTGGGGCAGTCTTCACTTTCTATGACTGTGACATTGCCAACTTGTTATTTGTATCAAAGCCAAGCCATTGTTGATGTCTTGAGTGAAAATATCATAAGTATAATGCGAAGTCTCTATTCAATAGACCTCGCTATTATTACGTGACGTGATACTTTGCGATGAAAGCCTTGTAAGATAAATGTATATCTCCTCATAAAGCTTTACAGGCTTGCAATGATAAATATAGAACTTTTGAATTAGTAAATGCATTCAAAACGTGAGACAATAAATAGAGCAATTGTTTTGCTTTTAAAAATACTGTTATGCAATACGAGGCAGGGGTGTGGTTTTAGTCAGCAGAAGTTTGACACTGTCCAGCTGCCCCTGCTCATCTGTGAGGCAACATGAGCGTCCACGAGGATTCCCAGTCCTGCCGATAAAAAAAAACCAAAAGCAATCTCCTCTAATGTCTTCGCCAAACAAGTCATGAAATTGGATAGAGACCTAGTTTTCGCCTAGGTGGGTAGAGTACAACATTACTTTACAGTGCAAGCTGTGTTTACCCTAAACAAATAATTATATTATCGACAGGCACGGTAGCACGCACGCTACAACTAACACGGTTGGAATGCGGCGTATCCTTCTAGGTCACGCTGCCTTGCCTTGATAATAGTCTGTCATTGGTAGTAAGAACGAAAGCTACCATTTCGCTGATGCCCTACTGGCCCACTGCGCGCCATGTTTACCCATCGTATTATTTGCCTACCTTGAACATATCTTATTTGGATCCGTACCTACCTATGCTTCAAATTCCCCTTCTAATGTTTATGTCAAAAATTATCTGCGTGTTTTGTTTTTTTTTTCTTTTCTTATTAAAACAAATGTAATTTTGTCAATTACAATGAAAGGTAATAGTTTTAACTCTCTTTTCTCCTTGTATCCAATTAGTTTCAAATTATAAGGTGTCTGAACAAGGAAGTGAAATTGATTGACGCAAGTCCTAGATATTAGTCGTCCAAAAATAGCGACTCGCTAGCTGCATTCTCTTTACACATTAAATTAGAGAACTCTCGAAGTGGTTCTCAGTGCACCATGAATTGCGATATTTAACTGAATAACAAGTAAGTTCGAGGTCAGCTGGCAAACTTTCCAGATGCTTGACCAGTATTCAAAATTACCACCCATGTCAACCAAAATCAGCATGTTTAAGATAAAGTTATGTAGGTGCAATCGATGACGAAGATCCTCATCCATCATGATCATCCTTAAAACATTTTTATTAGTCTTTTGGTAAATCTATATCGACTAAAGAGCGTCTGAATGTGTTAAATTGTACTTTTATCTAATTTACTTCTAACTTCCTACGTAACCGCTAATAACGACCTAATTATTATAGAATTATTCAATTAAAATATTGAGCGCGCTGGTATGCGATTTTCAATTGTTTCTATTCACGCTACAAGCATAAACTTAACTGCCAAGTAAATAAGGTACCGCAGCTAAACAGATTGCACTTACCTGTACTTTAGTTATTACTAGGGTACCTAGGTTATCTGTGGTTTTCCAATTATATTGCTCATTCAAACAGGTACCTATTATCTCAACAAGCCACGATTATCATGTTACCAAAAATAGCAACTTTTACAAGCGCCTGACCTCATACCTTAGCGATGAGTTGGATCTAGTACCGGGCCCGCCCTCTGCGGTTCATATAAACCACTATGAGGACAAGATGATGGTGTCCCAGTTCTCAAGTTCCGTCTCCGGTGAGTGAATAGACACTAAAAGTAATCATCTGTAACTCATGTCTCAGAAGGGGTTAATCATGGTTTTGCTTTCTCGTAAATCCAAGTGTGTCTTTCAAGCCAATCACATTGTAATGGATCACATTTTCGATAGCGATGTTAGGCTTCAGCTGAATACAAAACTACTACCATAATGAAAAACCATAGCATAACAAAGCTTTTAGGTACTTATGTCCTTATTTTTCAGACGGGGGAAATCGTCATAAAATTCCTCTCGCTCTGGCTTGAACAAGAGGAAATGTCACATTTTTACTAACCAAAACCCACCTGTGTTCCTTCAGCTGCCCTTTGCGATCCAGAACCACGGTAACTCTTAAGAATCACGCAGCCCGAGTTGTACTACTGCCTGAGAACTTAATTGGTTAATAGAACCAACCAGTTTCGTTTACCCACTTAAATCAAACCTACTAATAACCATAACCAGCCGTATCATCAACATTAAAGCAGCATCCAATGAGAACTCATAATAAGGCTACTAAACTCATTGATAAGCACCTGATTAATAGGTACCTGTAATGTACAAGCCTAGATCTATTGCTGTCGGCAGCATTAACAAGATTCACACAAACTTTAATCGAAATCGATGATTATCGAAACTACTCCTCATATGTAGTTCAGTAGAGTGGAGGAGAGAACTAGGTAGGCAAGTCGAGCTCGCATTCCAACTTTACAGTTACCCTCCAATGGTCGCAGCTACATGCAAATTGACAAATATTACAAGACACGCAGCTATCTACTAGTAGGTACTGCTGTACTATGTTTATTTACGTTAGGTACTTAAGGGGATGCAACTCTACATTAATTTTCACTGTTTTTCATACAACCGCACTTACACGATTATGACGTTATTACACATTTTTCATTAGATATTTTAGAAACACAGTATAAACTAATCCAGTAAAGACCTCTGCGAATCTGCTATTTAGCATGAACTATGACACTTCACAATTTACTCAAAAATTAAAAAGTTAAAAAAGTATAACAATGAAAGCCTTCCAAATTTAATCAAGATTCTGAATGACGACATTTTTTCTGAAGAACTTTCAAGGGTTTAAAAAAACACGTACTTCCTGGAACTAGTTTTGTGAAATATTCGATCAAATCACGGAATTGCCGAATGCCAGCAGAGTTTTTAGGCGTCATCTCTCTTGTTTTGCATTGCCTCTTTATCAAACATCGCTTTGGATTTCGTTAGATGAAGCAACAAGCTTCAAAAGCATGCTTGATGTTGACAATAGGCGAGTGGAAAAGGACCTTCTTAACTGTTTGATTTTCTTCCGTTCTATTTGGTGTTTTAAAACAAATGCATTCGAAAAAGATGAAGGTAATTTATAATAAAACGAACGCAGTTCTTTGCTAGGGATCCCTTATTCATTTCAGCTCTATACCTTTACTTACCTCACTTTTTTAAATCATCATCAAATAGTAGACGTGTTTCGATTGAAATCAATCTACTCTTGACTGGTCCCTCCACCCTCACTAGGTCATCGGATCACTTTGTAGGGGGCCTTCCAACGCTGCGTCTTCCAGTGCAAGGCCTTCACTCCAGAACCCTTCGGCCCCATCGACCATTTAACGACCCAACTATCTCCTGACTCAACTTATCTCAATTAAGCGCTGGATATATTGATATATTTAAATACATACTTAAATACTGTACCATAGGTTTCAGAATTCTGCAACAGCCATCCTATCAGCTCCGGCCATGTTAAATTGCAACGCTCTAAAGTAATCTGCTTTTGTTTACTGTTTCAACCCTAATGCTTATTACACATCAATATTTAAGTTTTTCTACACAGCAACAGGTAGGTTGTTTCTAATAAAAATACAAATAATATGGAGATGGCCTATGGATAGTTATCACATTTATACAAATTGTACTCAGTTTACATTTCATATTTAACCCTCTACTTACTCTGAGGTCGCTTTCTATGCATCGAGAAAGTCCACGATTAAGTCGTGAGATTAAATTATTATTTTAATTCTTCAATTGAGGACTAATCTCAACTAAGGATGGGGTTAGAATTCTGTTCCGAGGATTTACTAGAGTAGAATGTTCGTTAAGATAAGTGGGGTTTTCCGAATAAGAAAGTGAAATGCAATCAAATGAGTCAGCGGCGGGTCACTGCTCTGCCGCCTGAGTCCTCCGTTCATTATGAACGATACTGCGACCCCCTTCGTTGAGTAACTCTTCGAGGAACCTAACGAAAGTTATTCTTATTTTTTCCTTGTATTCCAACTTTCATTCTTTAATTTCTTTCTGATTTTAAGCGAGATTTTAACCTTCAATAACCAAACTGCTTAAGTTTATTAGCCTTGTTAAGTTCTGTGACCTCTTTTTTCGGTAAGGAAGCTAGCGAAAGTAACTTCTTGTTTTTCCACGCATTCCAACTTTCGTTATTTACGTCCGTTATTATTGTAAGAATAAGTATTTAAAACACCGCATTTACTCTTGCTCATACCTAGAATAACAATATAATTTGCACGTCCATTTTTATCGGGTACCATTTTAAAATTTTTCAACACAATCAAAAACTGGCATCCACTACCATTGCCTTAAGGCTCGCAATAAATTGTATTTCGTATTCGTGGGGAAAAGTGCGTGCGTAGAATTGTTTTTTTTTTATTATTGTGTTGAAAATCGCCGTTTGATACTCGTGACCATTTCACTTGTCTCAAAAAGTTCAAAGTACTACCTACTCACCACACCTACCTCTTTACCCTGCACAACATGGTTGATGACCCAAAAAGTCAAACCTGTCGTCTTTATTCAATTTCTATCTGCCCAAGTAGGTCTTTCATACTTATAAGAAATTGTCAATTCATCATATTAATCCGTAACGATTGATTGCGGACCTGTAGTCATCATGACCCTCTCAAATTAATGGGAAAAGAAAAAACTGGATATTATTTTACCTAAGGTATTAAAACACAATATATTGAAGAGCCATTTATTGTTCAAAGTAAAAATAAACAAGCTACACACAAGCACAAGCTGTTGTCCTACTATTCTACAAACCAAGCCATAGATTCAGATCAAATGCACCGTAGCGAGCGGATACTTGCTTTTTAATTAAACATAGTCTATGATTTTCTAAGCAGCAATAGGAATTAAATAAACAAATGACTGTGCGTACAAGATAATGGATAGGTATATTGGAAGACAGCGAGTAACATTGAATACAATCCAGAGAAAGGTCTCTGATGCAATATAAACTATAATTACTCACGCACAATCTTTAAGTTTATTTATTCAACAAGAAGAAAATATAGAAACAACTTAACAAAATATAGCAATAACTTATAGATGTTGACTTATAGAAACAACTTACAAAATCTTCAAGAAGAGACAGGAACAAGTACCTGTAAATATGTTAATATTAGTGTATACTCCATGTTATAACGTGTCTTATCAACACGTAGGTAATAATCAGTGACAATAATATGGATCATGAAATTGGGACGAACAAATCCATAATATATTAACACGGACTGAAAAATCGTGTGTTTTGTAAGGCTGAAAAAAAATATTATTTCACTCTGAAAGTACTCGCCGCGTCGCAATCTTCCGCTGCCATTCCGATGTGAATCGGCCCTAATACATCTAGCCTGTCTATCTATAGAGTCTATATAGAGTCCCATGCAGGTAAAATCATGCCATGAGTCGTTAAGAAAACAATAAAACTATTGCACGAAACCAAAACCAGAATTCTCTGTCATTATTATACCATAACACTTTTTTTTATTATTGATTGGCTCGCGTTTGACCACTATCTCGACTCGGTAAGCGATGATGTGGTCTACGACGCTTGCCTTGAAGTAACCTCTTGGTTAGGTTGAAGCTATCAGGAAACAGATTCCGGGAAGAAATTTAAGAAGTGCACTTATGCATTGTGTTCCCGAAATATTTTGTACGTATAGGTGGGATGTCCACCATGTACCGGTGGCAAAGCGCCGCCGCCTTATGTCTAATGGTCGGATAATGAAATGAGCTTGGCGGAATTATATTATGTAACACTCCTCGAAATGTAAACGCTAGAAAAGTAACAGGCTAGGAACTCGACATCGGTGCTCAAGACTTTGAAATTTTGACACGAGTGCATCGTTGCCGATGATCTTATTGGCTCGTTTCTTAATCAACTCATGAGCATCAAGCTGGTATTCGGCAGATCCATCCCTAAGATGACAGCAGTACTTCATACACTATCAAACTGTCCTTTGATAAAGGTTGAGCAGCTGCTCCGGTGTGAAGTACCGTCTCACGTTTGCTAGGATCCCCAGTTTTCTGGCAGTCAGTTAAGCTTTTGCCTCAATGTATGAGCAATTATAAATTATACATTAAATTTTATTTTCTCAACGTGAACCAGAAATCTGTCGCTATTCCTTACTAAGGAACTGATAAGTGTGCGGGTAGGAAAGCCAGTGCCAGTGAAACTCTCGAGCAAGGTTTGAAAACCGAAACAACCGTATTAGTAAATATAAAATTAATCCTATTTCATTGCTACCCGTTTATGGAAGCATTAATTCTAATAAAAAAGCACACAGTCTCTAGCAAATAACTATGCAATCAATAGAGATACGCACCATTCATGAAAAGAAAATCAAAGTAGATATGCCTTTACTATGCCCAAGCAATTAAGTGATCGCAGTGATTATGTACTTAAGACAAACGTGAGAAACAAGAGAATGTAGCCCATTGGATCGAGGCTTAGACGCTTCAGTTTCCACGAGACACATCAACTTTACTGGGAATAGTAAGTAATAAGATAAAGCCAGCGGATGGGAAATACGAGTATGTGACATTGGACCAGGGACCTGATTGTATGTGATTGATTGTGAAGTGACATCATTTATATTCCAAAAGGAACGTTTAGTCTGACGAAAAAAAGGGATTTAAATACGGAGCTGACTGACCATCATTCGTAGTGAACATGAGCCACGACATTAGGATGATAATGAAGAATGATACACCAGCATCAATCTTCATTATCATCTTAATGAGATAAATACTAGGCGTCTCAGAAACAATGCATTTATATAAATATGTATTTTTTTACTAATGTTTTTCTTCATCCTCCTTACAGAGCCCAAACCTTACACTCGAATTTTTTACTCAGGTTACCTGAAGAGTAGGGTATTCAACAGAAAGCCATCCACCATATCTGAAATTAAGGAAATCATTAGACAAGAAATCAACAAAATTTCTTAACTACTTCAGAGGTGCGTTTTCATGAATATTAGAGATCGCTTTGAAGAGTGCTAGAGCCGCGCAGGACGATATTTGAATATTATTTTTAAGATAAAAAAAAATCCCATATCTTCATTAATATATTAGATTTTTTTTATGCATCTACAAAAGTGAATTATTTCTGACACACCTGTATTACCTTACAGCAAGCAGCCGCAGACAGTGTGAACCACACATACTATAGCTACCTACACCAGTAACATTAGTTTACCTTATTAACACAAACATTTCTTCTTCTTCCTGCCCTTATCCCATATTACTTGGGGTCGGCGCAACAAGTTTCTTTCTTCCATTCTATCCTGTCACTCGTCACACTATCACTAAAGGCCTTTTCTTTCATATCATTCTTCACACTATCCATCCATCTTTTCTTTGGCCTCCCTCTTCCTCTCCATCCATCTACACACAAACATCTCTATAAACCCGAATTGACTTAATTTTTAGGGTTCCGTACCTCAAAAGGAAAAAACGGATGAAACGGAACGAACCCCTAAAGGATCACTTTTTGTCCGTCCGTCTGTCTGTCTGTCTGCCAAGACCCTTTATCTCGGGAACGCGTGGAGGTATCGAGTTGAAATTAAAACCATATACTCAGGTCTGCTGTCCCATGAAGCTGTGAAAAACTCAAACATCTAAGTTAACGGGAAAAAAGATACGGCCGTTTATGTCGCAAAAAACGTGTATTTCGACACTCTCAAGGGAATCAAAATTCATAGGGTACTTCCTGTTGACCTAGAATCCTGAAATTTGGCATGAAGCAAGGTCTCATAACATAAGTATAGGAAAAACCTGAAAACTGTAAATTTTTAGTTACATCACAAAAACAAAATACTTTTTTTGCGATTAGGAAAATTCTTCGTATCTTAATTCGGGAACTGATCTGTTTTTATTGGTAAGTTTGCACGGAAACCTCAGTGCGCGAGTCCGATTCGCACTTGCCCAGTTTATTTTTTATTGATAAGCGTTATCAAAAGAAGACTGCTTAAATTACGTTCTAGTTTTTTTATTTTACTTGTTGGCGGGGTAAATCATAAATCAGAACTTCTTTTTGCTTAAATATCTTGGTATTTTTGCTTAATGATACTTTAAATGCCATGCTCGTGCCATAACATCAAGATCTCCGTGCTTCGAGGAGCGCGTGATAAGCAAACATTGTTCAAAGGTGTTGGAAGCCTGGATGTTAACACTTATATCTTACAATAATCTTTTAGTTTTTAAGCTTGAAACCCGGTGGTATTCGCTTAAAATAAATGATTTCGTTATTTTAAGTAAACTGAACTAGAACCAAATGAATGACTATAAACAATGGAATCTAATGGTCATAAATAAATTCGGGCTACATAAGCCGGAAAATTTCATTTATATGCTAAATAACCGTGAATGCAGATGAAAGGTGATAAGATTAGCTGCTAACATGGGTCAATAGACAAAGATAAATATATAATATATCAATGCTACATAATGTATCAATTCTACTTCGACCTCTTTTCGTTTTTGACAAATTATTCACAAGCCAAGTTCCAACAAAACTTTGCTTGTGAATAATTTGTCAAGCTTTAGCAGAAATTACCACAAATCTGTTAAGTATACATACTAATAACATGAACGATTCTCTTTGAGACATTAACAATCTACGTCTACACTGTCCAGTGCATTTGTCGGTGGGGATACCTGGAATAAATCAAAATTAATCTTTACCTGTTTCATACATCTGATGTCTGGATATCTATAAATGATTCTCCACTTACCCATAAGCTTCTTTTACCTGACCATGAGATGCTGCTGCTTCATCCCAGAAATTACCTAGAACAAAGTGAACAATACTGTTATTTTCAGGATCTTCTAAAGCTTACTAAGCTGTATTGGAACCATATTTTGGTCACTCGAATAATTGAATCATCAATAGCACGGCAACGGAATCTCAACTATTCAAAGACCGTAGTTTTCGTCGGTTCGGTAACCGAATGTCCTTGACAAGGTCCAGTCGGGAAGAGTGCGTGCAACGGGATGAGAACAGGTTGGACACACGGACAGACGGACCGACTAGCACAGTTAGTCGCTGCCACCATAACTGGGTCATCATATATATATAGTGAAGTTCAAGGCGCAACACTCATTGCAAGTTAAACTCTCGCACAGGCAACACGCACTTTCTCCGGTGACGATATAGCTACCTCGTGGGAGATAACGTGATTCAGTGTTAGTGATATACCCCCAGTTCAAGATAAGGTAAGGTTTTTAAAGGTCCGTCCACCTTAGGGCGCATAGTGGAATAATTTAAGTGTTCGGTGTTTGAAATAATGGTGTGAAAGTTGGACAGGACGCTGATGACTGCAAGTGACCACGTGATAAAATTGATAAGGTGTTTCACAAGTGATTTTGGTGATACAAAATGTTTGTTTATCTTTCAAAAAAGCTAAGCTTTTGATTTATTTCTCAAAGTGATTGTTTGTTTAAAAGTATGCTGTGAATAAACAATTTTTGTTACATCAAAATTGAAGTGAAATAATATTTAAACAAATGCTTCAAATTTGCATAACTGTATTCAGATAAGTGCTTTTTGTAAGACACTCCTGAAAATATCAGGGGCAGTTGTCTGAGAAAGTTTTTAATTATATTGAATTAATTTAATAGATAGTAATTAAAGGATTCATCCTAAATAAAGTTTATGATAGTTATCTTTGAACTTTGTGAAATAACTATTCTTGTATTTTCTAATGTATTGAATCAATGAAAAAATGGAAGATATTTGGGTGGTGCTTGAAATCGTTCCGAGTCGCTTCTTTAGACACTTTATATGAATGAATGTTGCAAAAGAATGAATGTACGATCGTATAAAGGAATTCGCAATAAAGCTTTATTTAATTCTGTGCTTAAATTTTCTAATATATCCTGGTAATTTATAGCCGTGTCACTCATATCTTTTTATTTTTAACTAAGCAGTTATTTGAAAACCACTTATACGTAAGGTACATTGTTGGTACATGAAACTATTAGAAATTCGTGAGCAATTCCCACTTTTCAGTGACTCAAGACTCCCGGGAACCTTGCAACATTTAACAATTTTGTGTTTCATTCTTCAACACTTGATAATTATTGAATTATCAAGTGTCGAAGAATAAATATTTTACTATTAACAATAGTCAAATAAGTTCAAGTCCGTCCGTACCCTCAAATTACATTTTAAAAAAAATAGATAAAACAAACTATTTGTTAACAGGAAATGGCAACTTTCTACTAATTTTCAGTTACCAAGTCAAGTTCCGACTTTTCATAATGTTCGAGTTTAATAAATATGAAACACACGAACATAAACAAAAATATCTTCCGAATCAATTATCACCGAAAACTGACGGAACAATGATACGAATCAGTCACGAACATTTCACACTTGTTATGAACTTCCACACGGCACATTATTTTCACTGTCCGCTATAGTCATGTAAATATGAACCTTCGCTTTCTAAAATGTGAAAATGTCCACATAATGCGTTCTAACCCTGAATTCGTCGTGGAGAATCTAAAGAATACAGAAAGACAAAACATTCTTGAGTAGCTAATTTGACGTAACAATAGCGTTAGGTGCATTGAAAAGTTTTACAAAGAGATTTTCTAACCGTATTTTTTGCTCATAACTTGTTGGATTTACGTTAGATACTCGCGTTACAAATGATAGGTAATCAATTTTATCTCATCCGGTAGCTCTTCTAATTGCTCTATTCTTTAAATAGAGCGAATCAATCAATTTATCAAGCTTAAATATTCAAGTTCATTTGAAAAGTGGTATTTGAAATTACATTTTAAGCAGTTTATTGGTGGAATACAAAAATTGGATACTACTTATTACTACTTACAATTACTGAAACTCCCATTAAAGTTTGTAAACAAAAGATGATATCTTGCCGCTTGACGAGTGTTATGATACTTGTGACAGGTTCTTAAGTAATTAAAAGTCTTGAAACGTGCGCCGGCGCATGTTGAAAGTGGCGAGGAAAGCTGCTGCGATCGGAATGGCCAATAATCCGCTTGCGTGTCGGCCGCCCGGTCCCGTCGCCGCGTTTCTCGCTCAGACGTATAGCTACTCGAATGTAATAACGTATTCCCAGAAATTAAGAAACGTTATGACATCGAGCATATAAGGTTTCCTCGTTGAAATTGATGAGAAATATTATGAATAACCGTTACCAGTTACTACGGTATCGGCTATTTTATTTTTTTACTGAAATACAGTAGCTTCTATGATAAAACAGATTCATAGAGAAACTAATACTTTAGTCGTAACTTGAACCCGACAAAAACAACTCCACGTTTAATCTAAATCCTTAAACTCATAAAAGGTAAACGCTTATTAATTAACAACCATAATTTGAACTAACGTTAGTGAAAAAGACATAAACGCTAGAAATTATTAAACGTCGCGATGATAAATCTCCGTAGTCGTCACCTCGCGGCGAGGCTAACAAAATGCTCGTTCCACTCATGTCCAAAATACTTTAAAGTGAAAGTTTTGTCGGCGGACGTGAGAGGCAATCTCGTCATTCACCGGCGACGTTGGGTAATCGAGATGTTTTTAAAACGAAAATTATATATCTACCTACTGACACCTTCCCCGCGGGCTTTGGCCCTTTCTGATGCGCGGAGAAATTTCTTTCTTTTATTAATCGTTTTTTTTTTTTAAGTTGTAAGTAATGAATCTTCGAATATCGAGAGTTAAATTCAATTGTACGGACGTAAATAACGGAAATAAAAAAATATTTTGAAGATGTGTGAGAAGTGGATGAATAAGAACCCACTTTAGATGTAAAATTCTATAAGCTGCCCATCAAGTATCCATAATAGTCTAGCTTATCCGTTTGAAAGAAAACATCACAAACATATGTCGATACAAAATTATTTATGCTTAAACATACAATGGTAATCCATTGTATGTTTAGAAATCACATACAATGTGAACACATAATTGAGACGTAAAACGGTGATTGACACCATTGTAGGCAAAAGTAGGCGCCGACCCAAATTGAACATGTGCATCTTGAATCAGGTGTACCGTACGATTGATCCGCATCGAGAACACGGTACCGGTATGGGTAACGCGCCTGCGGATCACTTTGCGGAACATCGTATGTAGGTAGCTACTTCATCATTACAGCTACAACGAATCAATCGCGGGAATCGATGATGTGTCTCTATCATCGTACATAAGTGTTGCGTTAGGCTTGGTGAAATTGCCAATTTCTTTTTTAGTTGAGCAATCATCCAATGACTTCTCCCGATAGGTATATGGTGGAGCGCGAGGGTGTGTCAAACTTTTACCGACTAAATCCACACCTGTGTCCTTCGTTGCCCTTTGCGTTTTAGGACCACGAGTTTCCTTTTTAAAAATTGCCCGTGGCCCCAGCGGACATTGGCCTCGCTGGCTCCTACGGTTTTACTGACATCTCATCAGGCGGGCGTGTAACACTAAGCGCCGCCGACGTCTTGGGTTTGGTCCGGACGGTTACCGGACAGCCGGACGATGAGTTACCCATTGCTCATCGTCCATAAGCCCGCGCCGACCGTGGCCGGGGATTAGGCCGAACGCGAGGAGTCACCTGTCGCGGCGACTTGGGCTTGAGGATGTCCGTTCTCTACGTGCGTCCGCTTCCTTCGCTAGCATTGCTGCCTCGCTGAAGGAGGCGACCGCATCCCATTCCCTCTGGCTTCGAGCCATGGCCTGAAGAAGAACCTGGCGCGAGAGGTCACCGCCATGGATCATTTACACGAGGACACAGCGGTGCTCCGCCCAAGCGGGGCACACCCGCACCGTATGCTACAACCGTGTCTTCCGGGATGAAACTGCCACTGAACCTTAGATGTCTGCGTGATTAGAGATCTAAGCATTTCATTGACAATTATCGACTAACCACCTAATTGATAATAGATCGATTCTAAAGACTGGCTGTGTAAAGTCTGTCTTACTTCTGTCTTGTATTAACGGCCTACTATCCCAGTGTAAAAAGGATTCGGACATCCGTGGAATCTCATCTATAATAGGGCTTGAAGTAAAGAAAAGTCAACCTATCATAGATTTAGTTAAACATAAAAAGATATTAAAAATGCGTAAAATTTTTCATAATAACAATAACAACATTACCAACAAAAAAAGGAAACTGTTTTATAAATATTTTTTATTTCTTATTGAAATTATTAAAAAAAATAATTTATTTGAATATTCACGTGAATAAAAAACTACAAATCAACAGAATTCACATACGTATTCAGGTGCGTACAATAATACCTAAACATGTAACATAACTCAATTACATGCAGTTACTCAGTTAGTCGCGTAGTTTTTAACGATGTATGTTTATTACGACTGAATAAATTTCAGTCCACGCTCATATCCGCGTACAGAACACGCACGGACTTACGGATGGTTTTTAGAAAGCGGATTGCACGCTGGACCGGTCACTGAGCAGGCGAAAAAAGCCAAAAAAACGCGGGAGATGAAAACAAGAATAAGTGGTCTTCTGATGATAGATAATATTTTTCCGAGATGAAAACTTTCTTCTATCTTTAGTTTTTTGTTTTGTACGTGGTTCAAAAATTAAATCAACATGCTGCATTCATCGCATTCTCCATCGAACATTACTTGCATGAAGCTGCAAAGCAGTTTCATAAAAGGAAATCGTACAAATGCAAACGCGGGTGGCACGCACAAGAGGAAAATTGCCAAATGGCTGGTGAAATTTGCGATTCTCATTTTTCCACGGTGAATTTCCGATGAAAGTTGGGAACGAGTTGGTCACAACGTAATAGCAGGTCTGAGTCCTCGCTCCGAAATTAGAAAAACGTTAACCTTGCACGGCAGTGGCACACACGCGACCGGCCCCACTTGCTTTCACCCATCGCCATGTTTGCCGCGCCTTGTGCTAGTCGTTCTGCGTTACTAGACAATATAATTATACTTGAAGCTGTTATATATATATACCGTATCATTTATATATAGGAGTATATTAGAGACCCGGTGAGAATGGAGCCACGTTAAATGCAAAATATATAAAACTGGCAAGCGACGAGTCGGATTCGCCCAGCGCAGGGTTCTGTATCTTTCGAGGAATATAATTTTTCTTTTATTTTCACAGCCAAATATTTCTATTTCGCGACCGCAAGACGAAGATTTGCTTTTACGGATTGAATACCCTTAAAAACTGTGCTAGTTACTAAGAGATATTTTAAATATTTTCACATGCTATGTTAGTAGACAGGCATCGTTTACAAGAAGGTATTGCCAATGAAGTTGGTAATACTTACCTACTCAATAAAATGAAAACTTATTTTTGTACTATTTACTTACTTATACTTATATTAATTCCGTAGTTAAATACCTTAAGAACTATGAATAAGTAAATAATCTTATTATTAACTCTAATGTAGGTCGGCTTAAACGTGAAGATCCGCGACGAACGAAAGTGAGGCTAAGTTTCTCGTGCGTTGCAACGTCAAGTTCAATCACCTGCACCAGCCAGGGTTACTGGGTCATGGGGTCGCGCCACCTTTAAACTTTTACGAAAATCGATCAAATACAAATAGCCATACCAATAAGCTGCGGTGTGTAAATTATATCTTTACTTCACGGATTATCTTTCCTGGATATTGAAATGCAACTTTCGAAACAAAACTTATGACAACTATAAAGCCAGATATATTATGACGGTTTCGACGAAGAAATCATCGCGGCATACGTATGGGTTATTATTCTATCAACTGGACGTGGTCATTACATAAATAGCATCATGTATGTAGCGGTTTACCAGTAAATGGCGGCAACAAAGCATACATAAAACATAAGTGATGACGGCGCAAGTCTTGCGACAACAAATTTCTCCAGAGAGAATCTCGGCGGACCCGCTGTCACCGGCGACCGGTGCGCCCGCACAGCTCTGTACCACCACTATTTATAAGTATGTAATAAGTTTCTTAAACTGACGGACGACTAATTCAAAACGTAACTAAATAAATTCCTCTATAATAAAAACTTTTAAGATCCCATTCACGTTTGATCATCCTGTTCACGCGTAGATCGTGATGTAATTTTAGTCAAGTGAGCCGGAAGTCACAGCAAGTGCTAATAGCTTGCTTTTATCGGCCGAAGAAAGTAGACCGTTTGGTATACCGCGCATAGTCAACTGTTAAAATTTACGTCAATATATATAACTAGCACCTTATTTATTAAGCATGCTAAGAGGTGACATCCGAAGAACAGTTACAAAAGACCGGGTCACCTGCATTCGAGGGCTGTCCGACATGCGGCTAACACACTTCTAAGCCAGATAATGTGGACCGCGCTGTAGCCCTAACCTTTACGCATCTACCCGACTATAATAAATGGTTTCAATTAAAAGTTATTTTATTAAAGTTTCTCTCACTATGAAAGTGTAAATAGGTGGCAAACAAGAAATTCTAGGGTATTCTATTCGAGGTAAGCAGGCAGGTATCCACTGCAGTTTACTTGACGAAAATTAAATAACCATATTGAAATTTGAGTAAAATATTTATTATATTTAATTTTTAAAGGTAAATTAGAAGTAGTTGTTTCGTTAAAACAGAAAGCAGAACGCTTTATAAAAGAAGTGCATTTACAAACGTCCTCTAATTAAGAGACGCGGGCATCCTCGTAAAAATACAGAGAAGGCGACGCTAGGAGCCACTTTCTAAGCAAGTCTAAAAGCAGGCAATCAATTCGCGCGAATCACTCATCAGAACACTTTCTAATCGACGTCCATTGCGCGAGAGCACAATTAAATTAATTCTCAGAGGTTTTATTTTAAAATAATTTCGCATTAGGTGTTGAAGATTTCTTTACTTACGAAAATTTTGTCCACAGATGCATCACACAGTGACGGGATGGACGCTGCTGGCGTTAATAAGTTCTTCGGCAATTCTCCATACGCTGGCATATCCCCAGCATGTCCCTCTTATATCACAGGTATGCTCAATATTAAAAAATTACCTACCCGCATTCACGTAGAAACAAGCAAAAAATTCTCTTACACTAAGTACCTAAATGTTTTTATTATGATTGCTCATTTTACTTACATCGTCTTAAATTTATATTTTCAGGCTACAAGTAGTGTTCGGACACATAATCCCCAATATTACAGCAATTCTTTACCGAAACCCCAACAAGAACAAGCTCAAGAACGAAAATTCGCAGAGAAGTCCAATGCCTTGAAAAAAGTCGCCTTAGATGATATTGATGAAATACAAACCAACTCTATCTCTGACGGGGGCTTCTCATGGTCGAATATGCTAGGTAAGAAAATGCTAACTTTACAAGTTTCGTAGAAGACTAGCATAGCATAGTCGGCCTTATAATTTTTCCACTGCTCCTCCTCTCTAGGAGAAGGAATGGACCGTAATCCATCACGCTGGATGTCACATGTCTTCGAATTTTTGGTTCTTGGACATGCCGGTTACCACACGACGTTTTCCTTCACCGTTTTGAGAGTTGTGGTGATGAAATAAATTACACAAAGTAATGTCCCTGACTGGGTTTGAACCCACGACCTACAACTCGTAAGTCGGGGCCGTTGCCACTCGGTCACCACTGGTCTTTAGTAGAAGATTAGTGCAATGAAATTTTGATATGCATTTAATTAATCTAATTAATAATAACACTTTTTCAGGTATGCTTATGCAAATGATCTTCAACCCTGGCACAACAGGACCAAACAAGAGTGACAGCATTGACACCGACTCAGTGTCGCCTTCACCCTGGGCCAACTTACTCTCCATGGGTCTTAAAATCTTGACTGCAATTCTTGGAGGAGGAGCATCAAGCGATGGTATTGACAAAGTAGACAACGGCTCGTCTCCCATGCAGGTACATTCATAATTACAATTTCAAAAGGAATTTTGTTAAATTCCTTTCATGTATATCTCGAAATGAGAAAATCACATCCATGTCCACCGCAAAGCTTCAGCTCTGAAGTTATCATAAATGTACAATAAAATGCAAACACCATTATTTTATTCATCCATACTGATCTACTAACATAGAATTCTGTAGATATTTATTGATATTGACATATATTTTAGAATATTTAGAATCACTCCAATAATGTAAAAAAGCACCACATAAGTTGACCCTCACCTGTAGCAGGCATTATTAAGTAGTTAATAGAAGCCATAATTCACTACAAATAACTAGTTCCTTCACGTCCGGGGATCACCTCAGAGAAAACACTTCAGTAATTACTACTTCTCTGTTTTGTTTTATCAAGAAATCATATCTTAATTTTCCTTGAGGTCTTTCCTATCTTCGGAATGTAAATAGTAAAATTTGGTTACGGAGACGGTGTTGCTTCTCGCTTGCTTCAGGGTATATTGGCTGCGGTTCTGTCGACGATGCTCGGTGCAAAAGATCCCGACCAGGTCGCCTCCATGGCAAAGCAGGCTGGAGAGGTACGCTACCCATCCTTCCTTCTCCCTTTTTATGCAATTATATATTATATGACATTTCTTTGGTGATTATTAATACAAAGGAGTTGAAAACAATGTTATGAAAAATAATCTTGAGAAATTATGTGGTTCACTTCCAGGTCTTAAACGACCTAATAATCAGTTCTTGAATGGTATTCTTTCTGTCCACAGTTCATCAACATCGTAGTAAACCTTTTGGACGCCTTGAAGACATCATTCTCTCACCGATCGCTGGCTGCTCGATCAATGGGCCGCAAAGATTCAGTCAGCGACGCAGCGCTCGCTGGCATTGCGATGTTCAAAACCTACGTTAGGTCTTTCGGCACAAATGACGACAAGTGTCTACAGAAATATGTATGTGATGCTAACACAGAATGTTCAGATGACATCGGTCCCAAGAGTGTTTTTTGTCAATTCGGAACGTAAGTACCAATTTGTTAATTTAAATTCTGTATTGCGTAAAACATCGATGACGTGTTTCTGGACATCCAGGAAGAGAAAAAATAAATGCAAATATTTATTATGTATCTATGTTACGATCTTTCGCACACCATCCTTGGTATTGTTATGCTTTCAATTGCTGCATCTATCAATGTAAGTATCATCAAATACTTCCCAAGATGAGCGATTTCTTCATTTAATCAATTTTGGGCCATATCATTTACATACTTAATGCTTGATTCTTTCTTTATCTTATCTGGTCTTCTGAACTTATATACATTCCTGTCTTCTGATTAGTTATTTTTACGTTGGATTTAAATTCAACAATTAGCCTAAACGTCGTTTGAAAGGCTATGTAGTCTCCTCATCGCCTGTTTCATTTATTCTACAGACAGGGTTCTAAAATCAGCGCGTCCTATCTTTTAGGAACTGTAAGTACGTCACCAAGACGTAAACACTCACGGTGCGCATTATCTTGCTTAGTATCTCTCAAGCAAGCTAAACAGGCAATGGTTGGCAATTTCGTTCTTGAGTGAAAACCGCCCATCAGTAAAGATAAGGCATCGTCAGGCAGGCTTGGTGATGTGACGATTTTCGCAGGCGCACAGCGCTCCTTGTGCGCTCTCTTTGGTATGCCTAGCAACCCGGGTTGTCACGTAGTCGAGACAACCCGCTAGGCATAATAGAAATAATACCTCAGTCGAGGGTACGCGTATACCTACGTAGGTTGTTCCCGAAAATTGCTATTAAGATGAGTAAATAAATAAATCTCGATCGTAATCAATGTCTGTATCGAAAACGCATCCTTTCTTCTCCCACAAATCACACTGCCTTTTTATTTATTTATTTTATAACCATTCTTTATTACAGCTACGCTGCAAGTTTCGTCTTGGAGAGGCAGTCTGGAGGCACTTTCGATGACTTCTACGAGGCAGGTCGTCGTGGCCGCTCAGGAGTCGACTGTCGCCAGATGTATCTTCAGTGCAATGAGGTTTAATGCCAACAGAAAACTCCGCCAAAATATCTTATAGTGCGACTTCAAAATTAGTGATAACAAATCTTATAAGTAATGTATCGTTTCCAAAGTTTTACCTCTTGGAATTGGCATTTTTTTACCCGTTTCTACAGTAATATGGAGGAAGTGTTACAAAAATAGTCAAAATACGATTTTGTTTTGATTTCGGTGGGTACATAAAAGTATTAAACTACTGACGCAATAAAATATGTTGGCATATTGTGCTCAAAACTTATCCCATCGCACTAATTAAAACAGCGTCAAGTGTAGTGTTTAAATAATTTATTAAATTATTTATTTATTTAATTTATTTTAGAAGTAAATGAGTAAACGGTAAAATTGTCCCACATTGTTATACGGTCTATTCCATGAAACCCTTAGAAAAGAGTATTGTAAAATGTTGTGTAATTGGCTCATTGTTTATTGTATAAACGATGAAATATTCCGCCAGTTTCTCGATAATTGACGACTGATGTAAAAAGTTATATGTGATATAAATAAATATTTATATCACTTATTAGTTAGTATTTATGTATATTTTGTGCGACTGTGTGATTGAGGACGTCCTTGTGTGCTTGTGATTGTAAAATAATAAAGATTAATATTTATTTTTTACTTTTCTTTTGTTGTAACCTATTTATGAGTTATTAAAGTATATAATCTCGCGACACAGAAACGTATAGTTTCTAGAAAATAGCTACGTGAAAATACCGCAATAATAACTTCACATAATAGATCGCGCAAAGCCAGGTAGAGCGTATCATGCACTCATGGCCATGGGCTCTTGCACATCCCTCTGTCAGTTAAACCTTGACATTCGTTGACACCGCGTGACACTGAGATGACGTTGGAAAATCTGCTCTCCCAAGTGGGAATGGGGACGAAACAACTAACTGACAGGTGAGTACCATTAGCAACCTTTATAAACAATATTCGTCATGGACTTATTTAGAGGAACGTAAAAAAGGTCAAATAATATGTTAAGTATATGGTCTCATTATGCACTGCCTTTATTTTTCTATAAATAATTTGACAAAAAAAAGATTTTTAACTGTCTTTTATTTTTGAGTATCATTTGCTTTTTTTTCGGCAATGAGTAATTTTAATTAATGTGCGCTGTAAGAAAGTTGCTAATGTTAGCTGTGTTTTACATTTTAGTTTTTCTTCTTTTTTGTCGTGATAAGTAAATATAATTTGAATAATGCCAGATCTTAGCGTAGTTCAAACGTTGTAAAGAGCTGAAACTTTAATTGAAAATGGTTTCACTTACGATAAAGTAGCTTAAACATTGATTTTACAAGTCTGCCATTTTCCGAAATGTTGAATGATATCGGCAGGCTGGAGAGTATATTTATAGGGCGGAAAACTGTTACAACAGTGAGAGACGACAGATTTATTGTGAGCAGTGCGCTGAGAAATCGTAGGTACTTACTTCAACTTCTTCTAAGGTAAGAATTAAGCTCCAAGAAGTTTGTCATCCGTAAGTGATAGTCAATACTAAAATCATAATAAAACACTTAATGCGGCTGGAATAGGGACATAATGGCCGGTCATAGGACCCTTACCACAGATCATCAAGTATCTCGATCCATTTTTGCTCGCTCGCATGGATGATGATGCTTGGAGTAAAGTTTTGATTACTGATGAGTCTCGATTTTGTCATAAACCAGATAACGGAAGGACCTAAGTTTGGATACGACGCGGAGAAAGATACTCTCTATGTAACGTTGTTGGAAGATATGGTGGAGGGTCAGAAATGGTATGGGGAACGGATTTGTATTGGAGCACATACGAAACTACACATCTTACAAAACGGCTCCTTGAGTGCAGCACGTTACGTAGTGGATATTTTAGAATAAATTGTGATGCCAACCTCACACACTGACGATAGTTTTGAATGATCGGTCCCACACAGCAGCGAGTTTTGAATTATTTAAGAGAGGATAAAACTGAAGTTTTGGAATGGCCAGTTCACTCGCCAGATCTTTATCTAAGATCTGGCGAGCGAACTGGCCATTAGAGCATATTTGAGTCAAACTTGGAAGACAACAAAAACAAAAAAATCCAGTGCCAATTAACATTGGAACCTCAAATGTGCATTGGTAGAAGAATTGAATCGAATATTTTAAGAGGCTTTGAGGATTTTTATTAATGATTTGATTTTATAAAAAAAATATATGCTGGGACGAATGTAGGTAGTTTTGATGGCAAAATGAGGCAACGGCCAGTACTGAGATGCCAAACATTATAAAAATATCAAAAGTTTGAACAACAATCAATTTTTTTTTAAGCAGTCGTCACACAGTAAGTATGACTACTGTATCGTGGGTGCGTTTACAAACATGTAAACTCACAACCACTATCTTTAAGCATTAAAAATTTTCGTTCCGAACAGGAATCGAACCCGCGATACGCAGCGCCGTAGCCAACCGCTCAACCACTACGCCAAACGTACGTCTATAATAAAAGCACAAAAGTAATAATTTTCGATGTAAAAATACGACACGTACGTTTGTCTCTAATTTTTTTTTTTTCAAAGACTAAGTTTTGTTTTGTTCCATAATTATAGTTTTAATATAATCACAGTTAAATTTTTATATAAAGTTCCTTTTTTGCGTTCCTCTAAATGTCCATAAATGCAAGCCAGAAAGGGCTACGTAACCGATTCAACATTTCGAACTTTGGATCATTGGCTAATCAGTCTTTTGAGGTTAGAGATTGTAGGTATAGTCTACATAAATAAAAATCAATCGCCGCATGCGGTTTGACCGAATGGTTGTCTTCATAATCGTCAAATAATCAAAGGTGGCAAGTTAAGATTAAAAATAATCTCATGTAAATAAACTTGAAAGAAAGCATTATCTTATAGGGTTTCATTGTATTTTCGGCATTTTTCATTTTGGTTTTCCAATCAAAATTAAACCTGTGGGTATCGATATCGTGATCTACATACTTCTCCCTCTTTATGGAGTAGAAATCTTTTTCTGACCATGTACTGTTCTCTGTATGTACGGTATTCGTTTCCGAGATAACACTTCACGCTAAAGAACAATTGAACGTCTAAAAAGAAAAAATGGCCGCAGTGAACCTGCAGACAGTTAAGTACGTATCTTTTTTTTTCTAATGTATTGAAGTAGCGAATGAGTCGGTATATCAATAAATAAATATTACCGATAAAAATAAAGTTAAAGCGAAATAATATAAAACCACAATTTGAGTGTTTAATTGGTCATTTCTTTGCAAGATCTAAGTGAAACCGATTGGTACTCACATTATTTTCATTAATACTGGTTACCTTCCTACCAAGATGGTAGTCGCTACAGCGCGCGTTGACAACAACACCACCAAATTTTTACGCATATTTATGATTTGGAGAATATACAGGGTGTCTTCGGCATCGATGCACAGACAAATACCATGGATCCAGTACATGATTCTGCAAAGTGAGTCGGTGTTTTCCTAATTTGCTGCCTATAAAAATGTGGCCGCTAGTATTTTTTAATAAAACTATTGTTAATTGACTTTTCGGAAAAAAAAAAAAAAATTTTTTAAATATAATATCGTCCACTTCACGGCAATATACATGGACACTGAAAAATCACAGTTTCCGTTGCTCACTTGGCACGATTTTGACAAATTTATACTTTCATAACGTACATTTATTATCTATACCTATACCAAATTAAAGCTATTTTTTTTTTGTTTATTATAATATACGGCTGCTTAATTAAATTTGGCCGCAAATAAGGGTTGTAGCCAGCAACCCTTAAAGATGGTAATTATTTAAGGTCCGAGTGAAAGACAAATGGTTTTTAGCAAATACTCGATGAGCGCACTAATTCTGCAGCCGGATCTCGTACTATTAGTAAAGCTTTCACAGTGCGCTTCCATGCGAAAAAGTGTTATGCGTCAACTTTGCTTACTTATCTTATACATACAAAGACTATTTATTTATACATTTACCAATTTTTTTTCTTACCAGGTACTCGGAGGTTCCAGTCCACGATCATCATGTTTATTATGCTTACGAACCATCTGCTCAATCCCATGGATCTGTTGCAACTTCCAAGCAGTAAGATTGTCTTTATAACTACTTTATGTTGATCCTGAAACAGGCTGTCTAGGAAAAGCAAGTAGGAACTGATAACCAAGTGTTAAACTTAGTCAAGCAGACTATCGAAGCCCGATTTCATAGATGATAAAACAGGTTACTACTAGGTACATAATGAAGCTTATACATGACTTTAAACAGTCTAGGAAAAAACTAACATAACACCAAACGCGAGTGATCTCCTAAAAAAAATATTTGTCGTTGGATATTGCAGGCCAACAGTGGTCAAATATTGTGAAACGAAAACGGATAAAAACGAGATGACACACCGATTTAGCATTTTAAATATCGCACAAATGTTCAAAATGCCGCATTTGATGTGGCCACAGATTTAAGAAGCCCATGTCAAAAGCACGCACTAATTTGTGGCACGCACATTATTTTTTTCTAACTTTAATTCTCAAAATAATTAAAGATTCCACATAACGTTTATCGATTTTCATCGCTTCATAACTTTGAAAGTCAATACACGAAAAACAGTAATAAAATCATACGTCTGTTGTGCATCATACATAGTATTTTTAATCCATAAGGACGTATTCGATTATTTGAATAGAGTTACATACATTTCTGATCACGTTAACGTTTTATTGTGATTAATTTTTGTTTGTTTTACACACTTGCCGAGGTACGTTCTACAAGTTTTCACGCCATCTTAGGTCATAAAAAGCATCGATGACGGCTAGTTCGCGGGTTGCAGAGACCGTAAAGATATTGGTGACAATAGCATGACCTATCACATAGTCCAGGCAAATTAGACCAAAAAATAGGGCTAAGGTTACAATAATTCTCACCCAGCTGAAAATTGGTAAGATTGTTCAAAACACCATCATTAAGATACAAGTTTGATTTTTTCACAGCTCCTAGGGACTGTAGACCTGAGTATCTATATGGTTTTAATTTCAACTCGATACTTCCACGCATTCCCGAGATAAAGGGTCTTGACAGACAGACAGACGGACAACAAAATGATCCTATAAGAGTTCCGTTTTTTCCTTTTGAGTTACGGAACCCTAGAGACGAGCTAAGTACACTACCTCAAAGGCGGCGTGAAAACGTGTGCATATTATGACAATTATCGCTTTCAACTTTTTAAATAATTATATCTCAAAAACGGTGGCTCTGAAAAAAGTAACTAAGTAGACATTTTTGTAGAAAATTAACTGATCTAAAATTGTTGTCCGAGCTAATTTTATGATAAATCTTACCGTTTTGACCCCGTTTTACCCCGAGTATTTATTTTTTCCAAGTGTCGATCGATGAGCACTTTTTAGAATTCATTTATCATGGTGTTTTGAGCAATCCTACCAAATTTCAGCTGGGCGCGAATTTTTTTAACCTCGGATGTCTAAATTGACCGGAGTTACAGGTTCGGAATGCGACCTGTGTACTTGTACAAGACTGTTCAAGTAGATTGCATAGCATTGTGCGATAACAGCTTCCGATTGGTGCAGGTTAAAGATTTTTTTTTTGAGGTCGGAAATCATCAAATGACTTCTCGAATTACTGTCCAAAACCCATCTGAGTCCTCCAGTTGCCCTTAGCGTAATAGGGCCACGGTTTCCCTTTCAGAAATTCCCCGTGGCCCTTGTGGGCGGTTTTGCTGCCATCTTTTTGTGGTGCGCGTGGAATAGGACTCATGCTCGGTTCTTACCGGTCGGGCGGAACACGAGCTACACATTGCTCGTCGTCCGCAAGCTCGCGCCTACGGTGGCCGGTGATCGCCTTATGACTCCCGACGCCCGAGCTAACTCCGATGGCGGCGGTTGGGGTGTGAGGATGTTCGTTCCCTCACGGTTGCGGCCGTTTCCTTTCCTACCATTACTGTATCGCAAGAGGCAGCCGCATCTCATTCCCTCTCGCCCTGGACCATGGCCTGAACTAGAGCCCAGAGTGAGAGGTCGCCGCCGTCGATCGCCTCCATGAAGACACAGCGTAGCTCCACCCAAGCGGAGCACACCTCCACTGTGAAGGGCTGTCCGCACAACGGCGACACACGGGCGTTTCTTCCGCCTGGATCTGAAACAGGAACCTCTCGAACTTGCCATGTCCGATGAGATCCTGTGCCATGCGGAACCTCTCGCACTTGTCATGTCCGATCAGATCCTGCGCCATGCGGTACATGAGGACGCCATGGCGCCTCTCCAGCCACTCCTCAAAGAGGGAACTTACCGCCGCGATATGATATTTAAAAAACTTGTGAACGGTGTGGGTTTTCGCACAAAATAGAAGGCATTTTTTTTAAATTAGTAGATGGCCCATCATCCTTTTGGTTCGCTTTCGGTAATAGTGAAAATCAGCAGTCACGATATATACAATATTATCTTTAGTACTGCGTTAAAACTTTAAGATAGAAGTATATAGTATTTGATAATTTCGGTAAAAAGACTTTTCGAATTTGAATAACAGTTTAAAACCCGAAAAACTCATGACTTTAACTTATATTTTAGCTATTCTTCGCTCTATAAAACGGTTGATTCAACTCATGTTTATCGTTTCAGTAACTATGGAGGAGGGCATAAAAGCAGCGCGTCAATGTCTGCTCTTACGCTGCTAGCGTTCTTGTTCTTCCTACACATTTTGCAGCAATGCATTAAAGATCACATGACAGACATGAGCACAGCTCCCGTCATGATAATGACGGCCGGTAGAGAAGGTGATGATGCTATTACAAAAGCAGCAACTTTTAACAAAATAGATAAATCCGGCATGACAGAAAGTAATTTCGAAGACATTCCCGATAATGACCAAATGGATGCGAATAAGCAAAACAAAATAACCGAAAAGTATGGTGAAAAAAATCCATACGAGATAGACGGTTCATCAAACAAACATCAATTAATGAAGATAAAAACCGCACATGTAACGAAATCAGATGAAACAAAGCGTAAATATGTTTTGAAAAATTACGCAAACCGAAGTAATAGTTTCGCTGGGTTTTATAGTGCTATGGATGAAGAATAAATAATGATTTAATATAAAGTTGGTGGAATAAATATACAAAATCTTGTAACTTACGATTTATTATTTGAAATATTATTTTAAAATGTACATACTTTTCACTTTTCTCATCATTATTAATTGAACCCTAAAATTTTACCCATAAAATCAGACTGGGCAAAATGAATCCGTATTTTACATAAGACTCATTCAGACAAGATTGAAAAAGAGGTTTTCTACAGGAAAATCAAAAGAAGTTTGCTCGAATAACAAATGCTCAAAAAGGTTTGCTCGATTTTGATTGAAATTTAAATATAGGTACGAGCTACGATCTCTCGCATCATTATTAGTTACTGTAATGATCATCTCGTTTACTATTAAATTAAATTGACCAAACGCATAAACTCTGCAATGTGTTTATCACAATGATTTTTTTGTCTGCTCGTATTTTATGGGAAGTATTTAGGTTCCAATTAATAAAAAATCAATTTATTCTTATTTTTTAGCCTTACAACATAATTACAAAGGAGCAGACTATTAAAAACACAAACGGGATCACACATACTTAAAGAAAAAAAAAAACTCATTTTGAGTTATAATCACGTACCTACGTACTACCTAATCTTACTACTTCACCAATAAAACAGGACAACTGTAAATCTTGGTTTCAAATCGAACAGTTGTCTTATTTCGTTGGCCGAATAGTGTTATGACCTTCGTATGCCATTTCAACTCGACATAAATTCAGAACCATCTCAAAATTAACTTACGGTTTAACATCTACAAGTAGACATTCACTCGTCAACCACGCGTCGTCAACAATCAGAAATACATCTTATTTTGTTGACGCCCTATATTTTGACGTTGTATTTGTAAAAAAAATACTATTAGACTGCAAGACAGAATTTGTGCACGATTATACCGAGCTAATTAAAGCGGCCATAAAAGAATTAGATGCCATATTTTTATGACTTTTAATTTTAATGCAATGCAAATTTTAAAAGTTTTATAATAACATGTGAACCCATTGGATCAGCACGTGTTCCTTTATAGCCGGTCGGCCAACATGCAAATATGACATTTTATGGCCGCTTCAATTTCTTTTAAAATTACAAAAGATGCTCCGGCGCGATCCGCTTAGGTGACAACTACGGGCCCAAGTTTAGTATATGCCGTATTCTCGCTGGATGGCGCTGCAGACAACATTATTAGTTTGTTTTCAATCTATGAAAGCATTGAGTCCACTTTAATTAACTTCTTAAAACATAGCTTCAAAACGCTCCAAATTCTGTCTATTCATGTCTGTAACTTGTCTTTACATATAGAGCTATACTTCTCTATATCTAAAGACTCAATGACGCTTTCATAGACTGAAAACAAACTAAAAATGTTGTCTGTAGCGCCAACTAGCGAGAATGCGGCCACTCTCGGGTCCGTAGCTTTTACCTTAAAGCCTGAACGACTCGATTATAAGAAAATTCAA
Organism: Mythimna vitellina; assembly: GCA_949316375.1. Taxonomy (NCBI): domain Eukaryota; kingdom Metazoa; phylum Arthropoda; class Insecta; order Lepidoptera; family Noctuidae; genus Mythimna; species Mythimna vitellina. Next base: position 14,611,696 of record OX438697.1, read on the forward strand.
CAAGTAGGTATTGAGTCGGTGAGGTCTACGATGGCCCTATTTTAATAGGAAGGGAATAATACGGTAAAATTATATACCGTTCATCTAAAAACCAGACACCGACAATAAATTGACTATGTATGATAGCCAAAGAGAAGATCGTTTTTATTTATGGAAAGCTGTCCATAATATAGTTTTTAAAAAGGCAAAACCAAGATAGGTTTTCAACATCTATAATAATTCTCAAGCTTGTACCTTAATTAAATCTAAGTTTAGGGAAGGAGAAGATATCAAGAACTTGGGGAAATTGTTGGCATAATGTTTCTCTATGGTGGCAGTTGTAGGATAGCTTGAGTTTTTGATATTTTGCTAACCAGTACTGGAGCGAAAGTGCTGGAGTTGAACTTTTACAAATGCGCACCAGCAATCACACCTCTGGTACTTATCAAGCTATTCTCATTGCTACATAATTTAGGTAAGGTATTCAAACCATAGATTTAAAAAACACTGATATCTTACATACAAAAACCCCAATTATTTAAGTGTTTTAAGATCCTCTCGAAATAATAAAAAAGCACTAGACATTGAACCAGTATTTTGCTATAAAAATAGAAGCTTCTAAAATTAATGCTTTAATTGCGTCTCACTCGTTCTATGTATTTAGTTTGAGTGAGCGCACTAGAACCCATTGTTGGATCCGTCATACGATTCCAGTCAGTTTGGCCTACAACAAATCCAATGGCGCGCATCTTCTCTTGTTGTCTTCTTTCTTCAATGTCCGCCCATCGTACCTGTTTTAATTATTACATGATGAAATTCTCTGTCTTACCGTTGACATACACGTAAAAATAAACTCACCTTCCCAATTAAATCGATCACTAAAAATATTTTGAAAAATTTGTAAAAGCAACGATATCTTTTGCGAAAAAGAATCAAAATTTTATGACAACTCTGTGTCAAGTTACACCTTAAGAAAAAGATATATTTTTGGACGTATATAACTTGTAGCAAATATTCTGCAACTAATTTTAACTAGGGATATGGTTGTAAAATTGTCAAAGATAGTCGGACGAGTCACGATGGTAAAAGAACCAAACTTTACCAAGCGGTAAATATAATAATAAGAACATCGTTACGCAATCCAATTAAAATTATAAATGGATTGAAGAATCACGCACAGTCGAAAACTCATGTTAATTTTCTTATATAATAGTAATAATTTGCAAGCCGCATACCTTTTGGCAGCTATGAAACCCTTGATAAAATCAAACTGAAGTAGGTCCTTTCGTTGTTTACGTAATGTTTCGTGATTAATCGGAAATCGAACGAAAGACGCCAAGGCACATTTCCACAACCATATCGCTACAAGTGCGAAATATACACGACAACAACCCAGTTAAGATACGGACTGGTGAGTTGCGAGTATGATCACCATTCCTTGAACTATTGACATGAATCCACCAACAACCTAGCACAAGCATATTTAGCTCAGTTGGAAGTGGTTACCAGAAATACTGATAACGTGTAACTCACATTAAAACGTGAAGAAAGCAGCGAAGGTGTATATACTTACAGATTTCTTTCCTGGCTTTGCTTGGTTTGGCGTCCAGTCGTCTAATTGTAGGTAGTCTTCCATGGAGAGCTGCGATGGTCGGAGAGGTTTGCTGGTGCCGTCGAGGCGAGCTGGAACAACATACAAACGTATTTAATATCACGGAAATTATAATCATTACAACAGGTTATCCTATAAGCTACTCCAGTGTGAGTCAGCAAAATATTGCTTATCAATACTAATGAAACGCAACTTAAACTAGGAATAATAACGTAATATTTTTAACCAATAACCTACCTAGTTGCGCAGCGTCGTCCATTTTCTCCCACTTGGATGTAAAAACGCTTTCGACCTGTGGTGGAGCAGCACCTTACGAGTTTAGTGACAATGCTGAAATAAAACTGATTAATCCTACCCTAACTAAATGAAAGAATAGGATATTCCATTCTAGTAAAAATACTTAAATTTTAGAATAACATAGAACACAGAAACAATGCTTGGTTGTGCCATATGCTTGGCTAGACGTTTGCATCAGGAGGATTAAACACGGTGTTCAGTTTGAGCTCGGTAACGAGGCCTCACCTCAGGTTCTTGTGCATCCTCCATTATAATTTCTTCATTGTCTGCATCCTCCATCTGGACTTCAGTAATGGCTGCACTCTGGAGTAATGTAGTAGCGTCCAGTTGTATGTGATGTGACGGCGTAGTAAAGAATCGAGAACAAATTACTTCAATATCCTCTAATTTCCTATTGTGAATATTTCTCTTATAACAGATTTGTGGGTCAAGTTCCATGGTACAAATGTACACCTATAAGAAGAAATAAATTGGTGTTAACCAAATGTTAAATTAATGGTTAGTTCTTTATATTTAAATATTGGAACATACTTGGAAACCCTGTTGCCTAGCAAAATTCCATATATCAGCATAACTTTTTAATTGGTCATTCACTGCATCATAAATCAAAAATGTGAAATATCCATCAGTTAAACTTCTCTTGAATGCTCTCTTTAAAGAATTTGTATATGATTCTTCAAAACTCTCGTCATATTCATATTTTAGGGTAGGTTTCTTTACCTGTAAATGTGATATGGGAAATTTAAGCATCAATATAAGTTGTTAAGATTAAAAACCAAAGTAGCTATGATAGTTGGGACAACCACTTACCAGCTTTCCTGTGGATGGATCTCTTTCTTCAACTTCTCCCTCTTGCATAAAATAGTCATCAATAGACATAATCCTGACAGTACCGCCATATTCAGCTTCTCTGTCCCTTATTAACTTTGCTAAGTATGATTTCCCACTCCCAGGAGGACCTTAAAAAGGATATAATTTTGATTCTGCATTCAAAATTAAGGCCCTAGGGCCCGAGCAGTGCCATAAACCAGTGACTTTCTGACACCTATGTAATGGCTTGGTTAATAGATTTGAAAAAATATATGTTTATCATAGATTCATGTAAAATATTATCAACATAAATGATATTTTTTCGCTTGTTTTCTCTACTCCGTTCAAACGGCTTTGATCTTTACAAAAAAATTGCTGGTTAAGTGTTCTGTGTATGTACATAGCATATGAAAATCAATCAAAATTTCGAAAAAAAAAATGGATTTAAAGGTCAGCAGAACTCTATCCGCAAGCAGCTGACCAGAATGCGCACACACACTCGAGGCAGATGTTCAAGGGACTATACGCCTTAACACGCATAAACATGATTTATTAATTTTATGGTAAATCAATTTTTTCCTTATTGTACTTAGAACATGTCAAAATGACACGTTTTACGCGCAATCGAGTTCCGAGACATACTACAGCTAAATTACATCCCGTCTAGACGCTCTCGCGCTTTTCCTGTGCTTGAGTTTGGTTCGAAATGGAGCGTGATAACTTCGATACAGAATTATTTATCGATGTTAAAATAGAACAGGGTTATGAAATCTAAATTATTTAAATAGAAAAATAAGACGTAGGAACTGGATCAAAATAGTTGAAATATGTTATAAAGCTCTTTCTCTTTCTTTCACGATGTTTCCATCGATGGTATGGAAGCCACAAAGAGCTTCATCAACCCGCGTCAATCGCTACATCTGTGCGCAATACAATACTAGTAGCGCGCAAATAAAACTCGTCATCTAGACAGGCACTTAGTTTATAGCTGTCACACTTACCTCTCAAAATAATAACTATTTTGTCAGGTCTCATTGTTCGTCCAGGAGTTTCTAATAGATCATCAATCATTACAACATGTTTAGACTGAGATTCATCTTTATCCTTTGATTTTTTATTAAGTTGGGTATTTTCGCTGTCTCTACTCAGTCCTCTTTTGCGAGAATCTCTTTCACGACTTCTACCGTGATAACTAATTTCTTCTCTTCTAACATCCCTTCCATGGTCACGGTCTCTATGATCTCTTTCTCGGTCTCTGTAAAAATCGTCACGTCGGCTATACTTGTCACGGTCATCTCTTCTACGGTCATCATCGCGGTCATCTCTTCTTCGGTCATCATCGCGGTCATCTCTTCTTCGGTCATCGTCGCGGTCATCTCTTCTTCGGTCATCGTCGCGGTCATCTCTTCTTCGGTCATCGTCGCGGTCATCTCTTCTTCTATCATCATATCTATTATCTGGTCTCCTTCTATCATCATAATCATCTCTAGGTGGAACTCTTGATCGGAAGTCATCTCGTAAATCTTCTCTAGGTGCTCTTCTTTCAAAATCTCTAGAGTAATGGTCACGACTATACCTCTCTCTACTATAATCAAATTCCTTCTCAGATCTTCTGGGTTTCCTTGAAAATAATTCATCCACTTCTCTTTCAAAATCCTTCCTTTTGACTTCACCATCCTTTGATTTGTGATTATAATCAAACATATGAACAGGTTCAATAAAATCTCGAGCTAAAAGAAAGTAAAAATACATTATTTACAAAAATTACATAGGTTTTCTGTAAAAGTCAATCTTTTGTGATATCTTTCACAATTTTCTAACAACACAATAAAATATTCATTTTTAATATTCACATGGCATTATGGAATATAGCATTGTTTTAACTATCTAATAGGCTAGCAGAAATATAGGAGCTCAAAACATAAATGTCAGATCGTTTAACACAAAGCATACTACTGGCATTTTTTATTACCTTTTAGTCTGAGAGGTTTGTGTTCATATTCAACAATAAGAGATGGTGTGAACATAGGTTCATCTATCCACTGGGGTCGAGCAGGTTGATTTGAAACAGGGTTAATGTTCCTTTCAAGTAAAGGCTTTCTCTCCGGAGGGTCTCTATTGTAGTTATTACCCATTTGGTGATCAGACATTTCTGACATCAAAGGGCGAATCAGTGGCCTGGGAGCAGGCATGTTGGGCCGTACAGGAGGTGGGCCAACCTGAGGTGGCCCATTATCACGATATGGCGGTGCCATATCATTGCCACCATACTGCATATTTCTGTCATAATTATACTGCTCTTGGGGTATCTCCTCATGCATTCTGTTTGGAGGTGGATAGTTGGGGTTTAATTCCTGTTGTTGTTGCCCTTGGTAATTTGATCCTTGTCTGTTGAAGGGCACATTATTTTGTCTGTTATCAAAATGTTGATTGTTATAATTCTGATTGTTCTGGTTTCTGTTTCCTTGACCATAAGGAATATTGGTTTGATTGTTAAAATTATAAGGTCCACTAGGAGGTGGAACACTCATATTTGCTGTACTAGTTGCGGGATCTTGAGAATTTTGTCCAGCAACCATAGACAGAATATTCATAATTTTCACATCACCCAAAATATTATTAATTCCTTTAGAAATTGTTGTATAGTCTGGAGCCTTGCCATGGGGTGGGAGGACTGCAGATGGTTCTTCTGAAATATCTATGACATCTTGGTTTGTATTACTACCATAAGATTTATCACCCTCAGGTACTAAATCTAAGCCAGGTATACCTTTATTAGACCCACTTGACGGTAGAAAGCTAGTACTAGGAGGAGGCGCAGAAAAATTGGTATTTGATTGATAACTATTATCACTCATGTTATGGTATGAATCAAATCTATCTTGAGTATCAATGTTTATACTATTGTTACTTCTATTGTATGTTGCTTTTGACACACTATATTGCTCTTGCTGATATTGAACATTGCTATGATCTGAATAGTTTTGTGAAGAATTATTGGCATAATTCTGTATTTGTTTACCAGGAAATGCATTATTATTTGGTTTTTTCAAGTTAGGGGGAACAGTCGGCGTCACATTACTGGATGTGGTAGTGTTGGGAGGCTGAACAGGTGCACTGTTATTCAGCAGACGAGCTCTTTTTTGTTTCATCTGCTGTCGGCGTTCCATAAGCTGTGCACGACATGCCTCAAATTTCTGCTCATACTCTTTATATGCCTGTTTGTCAGGGTGATTCACATTGTCCCTTCTCCATTTCTCAATTTCCTCTTCCCATTTTTGGAATTGAATATCAAAAAGCCTCTCTTCTTCTGCCAGTTTCTTTAGAGCCTCAATATCAACAGCACTTTGCACTCCTTTAGTTGGTTGAGTGGCTTCTTTAACATAGGACCAATTAGAATTATTACCTGCTTGTGGATGTGTGTTTACATTAGCATGATTGCCAGAGTTATTTTGATGCTGTTTAGCTGTAGGGGCAGGAACAGGTGTAGGTTTAGGAGGGGCACTTCCATAGAGCGGTTCGTTGTTCTCATGCGGCGGCGGTGGCGGCTGGTCAGGAGGCGGCGGTGCGGGCGGTGGGGCAGCGCTCGCCGGTGGAAGCGGCGGCATCCCGCCCATGGCTTGGATAGCTTGCATTTGTTCTGCATACTGTAAATGAAGAAAACTGGACTAGAAACTGTATGAAGCTTCTTGAAATTACGCTTGCTATCTAAAGAGAATAAGAAACTAATGTAACGATTGTAATCTTTAAGGGCACCTCAATGAGCGGACCTAAATACTAACCTTGTCTCCATACTGGCCGTGCCACTGTACGTATTGCTGCTGCCACTGAGTCCACTGCTGCCAGTTTTGTTGTTGCATGGCTGCCCATTGTTCTGGCGTATATGAGCTCATATTGGCCATATTTATGTCAGGAGTCATCCCCATACCTGAATTCCATTGACCCGAAGTGGGCATGGGCCAAGACATGGTGACCAACTTTTAAACGTACGTAACCCTAGTCAGTAAAAATATTTCAATAATTTCATACAAAAACGCGAATTACGACATGCGGCGGATAAAATGAACAAAATCAGCAAATAACGTCGTAAATAGCGTTAGTTCAATAAGAAGGCGGCCATTTTGTTCAAACGATCGATTTTCTTTCGTCGTGTTTGACGTTGATGTGACATGCGCGCCGAAGCCGTCGCATTTACTACTAGTGATGTTCAATGCGATGTTGATTAATCGATGAATGAAAGAATGCCAAATAATTTACAAAATAATGCAAATGCGAAAAGAGGTCGGAAGTTGGCGACATCAGTACAAACAAACAAAAATAATGATTGCAAAAATTTCTTGAAACTAATCACCGAGTGTTTGTCAAAAAATGCTACATGCTATTTAAATACTCAACCCTTAACACCTTTTCCCCGGTAAAATACACAGTCTGGGGATACGCGGGTATCCCCTACCCGTATATTCACAGACTTAAACTCGTTAACAACAAATCACTTGTCCTAGAAAAATAGCTATAACTCTTTAACCTTTTGATACAATAGTTTCAGACTTTTTTGTAACTAACTAAGACATATTTATTACACTTAGGTACATTCACTAGATTTTTGCAATTAATCATAGGATAAAAATTAAAAAAGGAAAAAAGCGTACGAAGGGACTAGCTATCGATAGCTAGTCTTATCGTGATCGAAATTTGGCCAGGAAGATTATTATTAGTGTTATCATCTATGTATATTGCACATATTACCAGTTATCGAAAGGTTTACGGAAACCACTTACCCAGGAACAAAGGGTAATTTTGTATGAACCCCGTACCCACCTTTGTAGCATTTCAGACTAGGTGTCATATAGAGAGGCTTAATATTGTTGACTACCTTTATAACAATTGTACCTTTTTCTGTTCAGTAGACTAAATAAATAACCAGTCGTTTTTTCTATCTAAAGAGAGAACGAATTAACTTCATACCGTTTGTTTTTGGTACGGAAAAGTATACTTACATAAATAAAAATCATCAATTTGAAAAAGCACAGTTTTTTACAAAACACAGCCTGTACTACAGATATGTGCCCGACCCAGTTCTAGATAATGGCGATATCACATTGTACTGAGATCGATCCATCATCACTGACAGGACTATTGTAGCCAATAAGCCTGATATAGTGCTGGTGGACCAAAGTGAGAGGCGTGCAATGATTGTTGACATATCCGTTCCGAATGACGAGAACCTCGTGAAAGCCGAGTAAGATAAACAAATCAAGTATATTGACATGGCTCGCGAGGTTATCGATATGTGGGATGAGGATTCAGCGGTTATTGTACCGATAGTCGTGTCAGCCAATGGCTTAATAGCCAAGAGCTTTGACCAACATCTTATGAGGCAGGGCTTGATTCAGAAAGTGGTACTCCTGGAAACGGCTCGTATAGGTAGGAGGTTCCTCTCTCTGGAGCCCTGAATGCTGGTAGCTTGGACTCTGTTCCCGATACAGGTGAGCTACTATTTTTTTATATTTTTAAATGTTTTTTACTTATTATTGAAATATTTAAAAATATAATTTATATATATATACATATATATATAAACCATAAACTATAAATGAATAAACTAAATAATAATAATAACAACACGTTATCTGTTTCACTCGCACTAATGTGTACGTCGGCTTTGCCGTAGTAGTACGCACCAAATGTGGCTACATGGTGGTATACTGAATGCCAATTACTTCACGCCGATGCAAGCGCATAATAGTTCAAAGCTCTTAAACGATTAAATCGCTATAACGTCGAATGCGTGTGGCTCAATTTTACTAAGTGAATTGGGCATTTTCGTCGTCGAATATCTTTTTTCCCCCGCTAGTTACAAAGTTGTCTCCATACAATAAATAAATATATTTTCAAAGACCTTTCTAATGGTACCAATTTCTATTTGCTACATGGTGGGTACGTTTTGTTCCTTGTTCTTAAATTATATAATAATACAATCAACAGTGGAGCTAGGAGTTGATAACGAAGCTGCGTTGATAAGCTTGACAAAATATACCGTAAACCATAAAACGAATTAGTGGCCTTTAGCACTATTTTATAATATTATAAATATTGCAGTTTTGGCAACCGTGTATTGTCAACGACACCACTGGACCACTCCCACGTCTGCCACTGGGGTGTCAGTTACAATCTTTTTCTAGTAACCAAACCACTGTCGAATAATCCATAACATGAAATAAAACTTTCATTGGACTTTTGGCATTAGTGAGTGTTTGTCAAGTGAGTGACATCTATACGGCCATATACGAAATGTTTATAAACATATTTATATAACAACCTCCGTCAGCACCACCTTTGTGCTGCTACTTCATCGTGACATTATCATCATCATCATCACAATGAGTCCCACAGCCAGATATTATCTACGGCTTTTACAGGTAAGCTGTACAGCATGTAGTGGATGTGCGTTCCTGGCGACAGTGACGACACTAATTTCAAGCCCAAAATCCGTTTTTAATTTTTTTTCATAATTTTGATGTACTCAATTTCAAGATATCGACTAATTCCAAGCTAAAATGCAACAAGGCATTTAGGTTCTAAAGCATGCCAAATAACTATAAATACTTACATACATACATTTGAAATTAACCCACCTTCTGGGATTGCTGTCATTAATTATTACGTAAGACGAGTTTAGGGGGAAGAAGGGTCGACCACGTATTAATTTTTTTACAAGGCTGAGGGAGTCTTGATAGTTCTTACGTAATGGTGTGTCCAGACCTGGCGAATGCGCCGCTCGCGAGCCTCTTGCGAGCTGCACGAATGCTGCTTGCGTGCGGTTACAGTCTAAATTTGGTGCGCCGCTCTAGTGCTGCTCGGGCAAGGCTCGAGTAAAGCGCGCGTACAGCGCGCGCATACGTAGCTTCTTTCGTGTTTGAACTACGTATGAGTACAGCGCGCGTCACTGGCGCACCTAATGCGCCGATCGAGTACGGAGTCTAAACATGCGCGCGGATGGCGCAAGGGCTTCGTACGAACATGAAATGCACGCACACAGTTCGCAAGCGGGTCGCGAGCGGCGCATTCGCCAGGTCTGATAACCACACACCGTGAGATCACAAAAATACGCAAACTTAAGATTTGAAAAATGCGGGCAACCGCGCGAGCGAACCGATGAGCGCTCGGGTGCGTATAGTTAATCTATTTCCATGGCAACGTCACTGTGCCTGGCAGCTTGTGAATTAGGCCTAATTTGTTTGCATAAACAATACACTAGTAAACGTTCCTAAAAATTGTTACTTTTAAAAATAAACATCAAAACTAACAAAACGAATATTATTATTTTTTCTTTAGATTCTTACGTACTAAATATTAACCAGGGCAGGACTAGTTACATTTTCTTATTTAGTTATTAAGGAGAGGGTCAAAAACTAGTAAAAATCAGCTTACATAATAAATGAATGGATGACCATAATTGTAAAAATTACCGTTTAAAGATAAAAATCTTTAAATCGTGTTACCGCTTTAAAATAGTGGAAACGTATCATGTTATGTATAGGTAGCCGTATGAACTGTTAACCACTAGAATAATTTAAGTCGTGAGTGGGTATGAAATTTACCTAACCACAAGTTTACGTATCACTCATTATAATGAGTACGAGTATTGTCCAGATATCATAATTGTTAACAAAGTGGAAGGTCAGTAAGCCCATGTCAAGACAGTAAGACAGTGGTTCACCCTAAAAGTGTACCTATTGAGCTTATTGTGTAAGAATGTGTGCATGCATGCAAACTCAATTCGCATCGGTTCCTGCTTGGGCTCCAGCTCTACGGGGTAGTTCGAAAGAGTTATCGTGGTCCTGGAAAGCAAAGGGAAACTGAAGGAACACCGGTGGGTTTAAGTCAGTAAAAGTCTAACATTCCCTTTCGCTCCAACCGGAGTAGGAGAAAATATTGGTTTTCCCACTTAAAAAAGGTATTGGTCAATAATTATTTTATTGTTTTCCATTCATGTTGGTAATTCTGACCTCCAAAACCAAACATTCCCTCAGTGAGATCCCTTGGTGAGACCGGGGCTCCTGACTACCTAACATTACATAACGAATGTCAAAAACTTCCTGGACAGATTATGAAGGACTGTCGGTTCCAAATTGTTGGTCACATATCCACGGGCTTGCCAACCCCGTGGTATGTGCAACTAAGATTAAAAGATCTCTCTCTGTGGCTGTTACTTAGTTACGAACCCTTCGCCCTGCCCCGTGTCAATGAAACTCTCGAATCCTACCGACACTATTATTAGCTACATTTTCATAATGAAAATCCAAACTTAAATAAATAATATCTTTTTTGTTTTAATTGTTAATGGTTTATTCAAGAAAATTTATATAAATAAATAATTCACTTAGATCTTCTGCCAAACTACAGCATAGTTTGTCGGCAGCAAACTGTGCTGCATATCTACCTATTGGGGGAAATTGTCCATGGTTTATCGATATAAAAGTAAATTTTCTCATCAAGAACCGTTTATAGTATTTTTCGACCATGCCCGAATTCCAACAAAGTAAGACCGATGAATCAGGGTAGCGGTTTCACCAGGACCTAAAAACTACGGAGGAGAGGTGACCAAGGTTGATAGATTCAATATAATTATGATGACTGACTACTGCTGGGACTCCCCGCTCTACTCATAAAAGTCTTATAAAAGGGAAGTTTCTCAATATGGTTGTTTATTTTTATGATTGCACCACAGAACTTTACCATTTATTTTGAAAAAATAACTGCAACTTTCAGATTGGTTAATTTTAATTTTTAATTCTTTATTGTACACTAAAACAACTTATAAAATAAGTAGATAACAAAGTTCATGTACATAGGCGAGCTTAACTCAAAGTTGAGTTTTCTTCCAGCAAACCATAACCTTTTTAATCAAAATCCACTTATAGCAAATTTGGCATTTTCAGCAACAAGACAAACATATATAGATCAGAAAGTACCACTTGATGAAGTGGAACTGATGAAGAACTCTACTTATGAAGACGCCAACGAAACTACACAAATACATCATGCATTGATTTGCTGGGTTCGTTTTAAACATTGTTAATTTGTATGTATGTAATATGTATTTATGTATATATTTATTATTGTATTTCTAATCTAGTTTACCATTATGTTGCTCCTATCATGTTATATTTTTATACCACCCTAAGGTTGACTGGTAGAAAATGCCTAAGGCATTAAGTCTGCCTTTGTAGAGTGTTTTTTACTAGTGCATAAAGTTTTAATAAAAAAATACATCAGACATTTCTACTGAAATAGTTAAGCGACTATGATTAAACCAAATTAAATAATACCTTCGAACTAACCCGATGATGAAGCCGGGAGGCATGCAATGAAAAAATCTTTGGATTTTGTTATTGATAGGCATCCAAAGGACCCATAGGGCGATGGAAAGAGCTATGCTCGGAGTTTCCTTGTGTGACAAAATCAGGAATGAAGATGTCCGCAGGAGAACCTAAGTTTTAACATAGCCTCATGAATTGCCAGGCTTAAGTGGCAGTGGGCAGGGCACATTGCTCACAGAACAGATGGTTGATGAGCCCGAAAGGTTTTGGAGTGGCAACGGTGTACCGAAAGACGCAGTGTCGGTCACGGAAATTCGATGGATGTGAGACACACAGGGCCAGTCGTTTTGGCGACACGTAGGAGAGGCCTATGTTCAGCAGTGGATATCTTTCGGCTGAAATGATGATTGATGTTCGATCACTATCTCACCTGAAACGATGATGTACTCGATGATGGAACATGCTTGCTAGAAGTCGTTCTATAGGTATTATCAATCTTGCACACTATTTAGGTGTATCTAGTAATGGAGGTCACGACAACTACAGCAGTGACACCCCCATTAAAAAGCAGACAAAAAATAAATAAAAAAAATGTTCATATCTGACTTCCAAAAAAAATTAATCTACTAAAAAAAACAGCGCATGCATCCGCGCGCAGTTCAGGCATGGTGAGGTATAGGTACGCCACCTTCTGGACTAGGTCTTTCACAAGTATTCCACATAATATAACCAATATTATATATTTCTATGTCAATGATTCCTATCGAGACCAATGTCCAAAGTATTTCCTAAAAATGTTGATTATTATGGTAAAATATCGACATGAACAACCACCACTTAACAGTGACAGAATGATAATCGAAAACGGGCATGGGGCACATCACTAGAACGACGCCATTTTCGCGTTGGATTTGATTGCGGTGTGTGTCGTCTGTTACGATTTCACGATTTTATAAACAAATACAGTTTCATATTTTGATAAATAGTATTCGATATATCTGTCTTTTAGTTATGCAATATAAGAAACCAAATTGTGATATCAAAAGTTAAGTATTTGTGGTATTATTCTCTGCGCGGGAAATGTGACTACATCCAATATCAGTTTTGTTAAAATAGGACGTTACTCGATTAATAAGACAACAGTGCAAAAGGTTATATTATATCGAAATGATTCCGACTAAAGTACGTGAAAGCCGAAGAGTGAAAGCATTAAAACTTCCTAAAAACTTAGAACGCTTATATAAAGAGGGAAAATGTCGAGAATGTGCAGTTGTTGTTACTCGCATGGACTTTGCCAAGATACTGGGTAAATTTACCAAAGTTAAAATTCAATATGAAAGCAGTACAACTCCCAAGACGAAGGTAAATCCAGACACAACCCCACCTATCTCAAATGCCAGGTTAAAAAGCAATGAAAATGGTATGGTCCTCATGCATAAAAAAACATACAGTGAACGGTCATTCAAAGATCTACAGAATACCAAAAATATCAAGAAAAGTGTATCTTCTGTTGCTCCTAATATATTAAAGGAAAATAACAGGCTAAAAAAACCTTCAAAAGTGAAAAACATTGTCTACAATGACCAGAAGCAGAAGATTGATACAAACTTCAAACAATATGGTATTGTATTTGAGGACCCTTTGGCAAATAATAATAACAATAATGAAATCAACTGTAAACTTTCACTAACTGATTTATTACCTAAAATTGATGATAGTATACTTCCTACTGATGAGTGGTGTATTGATTATTTCCCTAAGAAAGATGAACCTAAAGACGATCAAGTTTATGATCGCATAGCTGCAGAGTTGGAAGATCTCATGTATAATGAGAAACCAATCGCTAAATTGGATGAAAAACAAGATGTGACAGAGAACAAAGTTGATGACTTCCCATCAATAATGGACATTCTAAATGATAACAGTAGTGAGAGTAAATCAAATGACCAAAGCAGTACCCTTGAATTTAAATCTAATCTAGAGTCAAGCGATGTTGAAGCTATGCTCCTTGGGAAGCCTGATCCAGCTGGTGAAACAGGAGCACCTCCACCCATGGAAGTTGATAACACAAATATGGGCCAATTAATTGAAGACGTTAATCATCTGAGTACCATTGAAGAAAGTTTGGCTAATAATGAAGAAACCGGGAATAGCAGTGACAATATTTTACCCAAAACAGATATAGCTGATGAGATTGAAAATCCCCACAGTCCTTCTATACTTGATGAAGCCTTGCAAAAAGGTATTGAAGAACATATACCTGTAAAACAAATCGAGCCCAGTCCAGAGGGTAACACCGAAGAACGAGAACAGACTAATGATGGAATTAAAGAAAAGTTGAATACAAACATTGAAACAGAGATGAAGGAAACTGAGTTAAAGGAAACTGAGTTAAAGGAAACAGAGATAATGGAAACAGAGGTAAAGGAAACAGAGATAAAGGTAATGGAAACTAATAATGATAATGAAAATAGCGAGTCTAATGATAATATAAAGAGTAAAGACATAAACTTATTAGCTTTTAAAGATAGCATCACACATGTTGTATTTAAAAAGACTAAAGGAGGTATATGTTCAAAATCTGTAACATGTCCAAAGAATTTAAAATATTGTATTGAAATAGAAGATAAATCTGTAGAATTTATAGGTGCACCAAAATTTATTACAAGTTTAGAAGACTTACAAGTGCTTTTGCAAATTGTAAATGAGAGTGAATTAGATAGTCTTTATGTATTGCATTGAGTGATTCATAAGAATACAAATATATGTAAATAGATTATAATACTTACACAAATCCATACTTAGTTAAGTAATTTCAACATTTTAAAAGTTTGTGCCTACTATTAGGCTATCTCTGTTATAGGAAGACTAAAAGGCTGTTAAGTGCAAAGCTTAAGTTTCATTTGTGAGCATACATAGTAATATATTGGGTAAATACCTTGGGAAAAATGTTTGAGTATGTTTTTGTCATGTTTGCCAACTTAAGTAAGCTGTTTTTCTTAAGCTTTGAAACTTAAATTGTAAGTGTATAAATATATAATGATGGACTTCTTCTCAAAATCTAACTCGTATAGGTCATCTTAACAGTCTTAAAGTCTAACATGGCGAAATGAAGTTGAAGGTATAAAATGCTTATAAACTGTTCAAGTTTTAAAGAGGAAGAATGTGGTAAGTGATGTTCTGCCTTTAATGGCCTGGCCATATTTGACAATGTTTTTCATCCAAATCCAGACTAATATAATAACTGCAAAAGTAACACTGTGTCTCTGTTACTTCTTCACGTTGTAACAGATTTAGATGAAACTTTGTGCACAAGTAGACCTTGTCCTGAAATAGTTTTCGTCTTGGATGTCCCTTTGGGATGATTTTCAACTTTCACACAAGTAAAACTAAGCTGCCGGCAAAAGCTAGTGATCATATAATATCAACATGTATATTATAGTAACATTATGTTAATGACTGAAATATTGATATAAATTGGACATTGGTTACATATAAATATGTATTGTTATGTATTATCTTTGAAAATATATTGCAATTTAAATATTAAAATATTTTAGTCAAAACAGGAAGGCTTTTGTAAAAAAAATTAAGTGATAAGGGAATGCACATACATACCTACTTACTGAAAGTCTATAACTGCAATTAATATTTCTGAGTACAATAGTATTTTTTTGATAATTTAGCTTTATTTCATAACAGTACTAGTACTGTAACATTTTGTAGTGAATAACACAAAATTTTTATGTTTCTTTACACAATTGAAAAATCATATTCAGCCTCACAGGTCAATTGGATAGATACCAATTTTAACAAAATATAGTAATTATTATTTTCTATTTAAAACAGCCCAGACAATGAGTTTCGAATTGGTAGATTTTTAGCAGTGCTACTTAATAGTGGTATTATTTTTGAGATAATTATGTAAATTCAAAATTAGTTATGTTTTTGTATAATAGACTCGACCCACCATTGTTTTTACATACAGTTTCTGGCGTGATTAGTCGTAACCTCTAACCGGTTGGTAGAGCAATATTTTTTAACCTTTTTGAGAATGCGAACCCATATTGTGTTAAAAAAATATGGCGATCCTCAAAGGTATAAAGCGGATAAGCGGGCAGGGGCACTGCGTTCTTGTTTCTAATTTTTAATATTGTACCTATACGCCTAAGTCAAATACGTGTCAAATCAAATCATATTAAAATCGGATGTGAAAAGAAGTACCCTCGTGCCTATTTTTCTTTAACCTGCTTATTTAATGCTTATGGTCGCGTCCCCTCAAATAAGTTCGGGGGTCCCCTGAGGGTCGACTCATGGGATAAAAAACATTGCTGTAAATTATATAAACTCTGCAGGCAGACGCGACGTGACGATGCGACAAGTGACGCGCTTGCTTTTGTACACTTATGGTGGTACAGTGGAATGATATGTAGATTCGAGTGCCACAATTACGATAATGTTTCTTTTGATGAAATTTACATGAATTTAGATAAAGCAGCGTATGAAATTGCAAAACTTTGTATGAAAACAATAATTGTGTATAACTTTTTTAAACGTCACATTGTGTACAAATAACCACTATTAAGTAACAGTTTAACGCTACGATTTAGTGTACGTAATAGTAGTTTATGAAACTGAAGTTGAAAATTAAAACAGATATTTAAATAATTATATATATCGGAATAACATACGCAGATTTTGGGGCTATTTGAAATTTAATTTTCCTACAGTTGTTTTTTTTTTCGCAATTTTTTTCACCACCGTTTTATGGTATTAATAGGTATTTGAAGTTGTATTCGTCAAACTGTCTGAAAATCTTTCAAGTTTTCACATAACGTTAGAAGCCTACGCTTTAACATGTTCGTAACTAAATATTCATTTTCGAACCGGCATTTTAAAATAAATAGGTAAAGAGTAAAAAATAGCAATAAACAACAAACTTTTTTTTCGGTGTGTAAATCATCCAATGACTTCCCCCGCTCTTGGGCGGATCGTGAGATAGTGACAGACTTTCACAGACTCCACTCTTGTTCCTTCTTTGCCTTCGTTTCAGGACCCCGGGGTTCTCTTTCGCATCACCTATAGCCCCAGTAGGCTACGACCCTGCTGGCACGGTTTTGCTGATATTTTGAGGCGCGCGTGGAACACTATGTACCGTCGACAACTTGGGCTCGGTCCGGACGGCAAGCTACCCATTGCTCGCCATCCGCAAGCCAGTGCCTACGGTGGCTAGAAATCAGGATCGAGATCCCGGTGGCTGGGGCGTGACGGCCGTTCTCTTGCGCGTGCGGCCGCCTCCTTTGCTAGCATTACTGCTTCGCAGGAGGCGACCGCCTGCCACTCGTCGTCGCTCCGGACCATGGCCTATACCAAAGCTCGGCGCGAGAGATCACTGCCGCCGATCTCCCCCACGAGGACACGGCGGTGCTCTGCCCAGGCGCGGCACACCTCTACCGTATGCTTCACTGTGTCCTCCGGACAGTCCACACATTGCTGGCACCCAGGTGTTTCTTCCGCACGAATCCGATGCAGGAACCTCCCGAACTTACCATGTCTGGTGAGGAGCTGCGTCATGCGGAACATAAGGAAGCCATGTTGACTTTCCAGCCTTTCCTCGAAGACTTACCGCCATAATTGTGGCGTGCCCAGCACTGGGTTGCGACAGCCGCTGTCTCCATTCCACCATGAGATCCCGCCGGAATTCTGTACGCCATGCCGCGACTTGGCAAGACAGCAGAGTTTCGCCCCTGGGCGAAACTCCACGCGCCGATCGTGCATGCATGCAAGGACTGTTGCCTCCAAATCCCACGGTGGCAAGCCAGCAAGAAGGCTCGCCGCTTCACGGGAAACCGTACGGTATCCCTGCACCATCCGGATGGCCATGACCCTCTGGCTTGCGTTTAACTTGGTCGCCGGTCGCTTTCGCAGTGACGGCGCCCATTAACAAATCAAGCTGACGTTTGCTTTGTTTATTGCTATTTTATTTTAAACTGTCTAGTTACTGAATATGATTTTTATTTAAGTCAAAGTTTTTTCTGACTTCTGACGTGTGGTTCAAAGTTTGAATATGGGGCGCTAGTCGACCTTTTCCCTGAGATCAAATTCTCCACTACTTGGCATCTTAAAGCTTCTAGCACTAGTAAAGGAATTAAAAACGAATGATGAAATTGCCAAACCAAAATTATTTCAAGCATAATTTAATTATTACAGAGTTCCAATTTTTGAATTTAGACATTCGGCAGTTTTTTCTGAAAGACTCGTAGGTTTGATTTTCGGTTTAAATCATATCTCTTTACGCAAAACCGCGTGCAAACTGTCTTGTTTAAAATCGTGAGATTGCTAAAGGGAACACGTTTTAATTACGCCTATTACGAAGTTCATGATGTCTATTATCTGCACCCAGGTTATAAATTAGATATTAGTTCATAGTAAAGTAAACAAAGGCAACGCCAGGGATGCGTTTAGGATAGGCATTGTTTTTTTTATTATTGAATTGTTCTTGACATCGCGGGCGTTGGCACAGAGACATACCGCATATTTACACATACGTGATCGGCACTCACCTCGCTATTCGCCTCGTCGTTCTATGAAACATTTGCTCGAACAAATAATACCAAAGTAAATCACTCCGCTACCAGCAGTCATCCAGTGTAAGGCTGCTTTTCCACCAAGGATGAAGAAATATTACTGTGAAACTAACCAATAACATCATGTTAATAGCTTGAGCTAAGCCTGCGATATTATTAGTTAGTTTATAAAATGAGGGCACAGGTAACATAAAGACTAGGTGTAATTCATTAAACCCCAATCGAACGCCGGCGTTCGCTCTCTCTTTGTCTTTCTATTGTCTCTATTACGGTATTCGAAAGTTTAAGCTATCTGCACTCGTTTAATGCACTTGCCGTAGATTGCTCAACTCATACTTCATTTAAGTATGAACAAACAAAACTGTTCTGCTACTCACTATAGTTCGAATACACGCTTGTGTGACACACTGAAGCTCTATATTAGTGCGATATGCAAAATTAACAATTTAAGCATCCCGACACGGATAGTTTAAGTTAGGAGGCTAAGGCGGTAGCTCCGCTCTGCTTTGCTCCCGCCTTTTCGTGGTTATTTTTTTATAACCATCCATAAATAGGAGCCCCGCTCCGCGAGGCTCCGTTGAGCTATCTTGGCAGGTAAGTTAATGTCAAACTACTGTAATACTGCACTAACGTATTGTCGAATTACAGTACTCTTACAAGTAGTAGGTACACAATTGTTTATCGCACTATCGTAGTATCCAACTACTGTCGGACAAGCGTGCATTTGAAATTGGGTGAGTCGTAGTACAGTTTTGTCGCACAAGCGTGAATTCCACATCCATTTATCGAACTCAAGTACTACAAGTACGCTCACTTCATTTTGCTTCTTTTTGCAACACCCCACACCGCGCGCCGTTTTATCAACTCTGTAAGATGCTCTTACCAACCTAACGCCATTCATGTTTTTCTCCAGGCATAGACAAATGTACAAATGACTTGTTAGAGTTCCTGTCATCGCATGTCACGCCACTTGTCACATGACTTCTTCCGCAGATAATGTCTTTAATCTACCATACATTTTGTACTTAGCGTTTGGCGGGAACGCTAACAGTAGTCGTTTATCTAAGCCTGCTGTTACGTTCAAATCTTGTTTTTTTTTTCGCATGCATGTAGGGCAACATCTCTTTAGAAACTTTAAACAGACTGTATATATACGGGCTATTCAATAGGCTATAGATGAGCATTTTCATTTATAAGTACCCTGTTAAAAATAAACAAACCAAACTGACGTCATATTCACAGGTAAGAAACAACTTTTCTAATGAATAAATAAAGTATATGAAAATGTTACAAGTTATATCTTATTCGTTTCAATTATTTAAAGGATATAAAATGTGTAAATTAATAAGAAAATAACATCACTAACCTGACAAAAAAAGGAGACAGTTGCCGACAAAAAAAAACACCAAGTACCGTTTCAAAATTGACGTTTTAAAAATCCGGCTGTGATTGTCTTCATCAATGTTGCCATTTTACGCAATATGAGTTGCTTTTGTAATTATTTTGAACAACTGGAACAGTTACCGAACTGTTGTCAGTTTACCGCCAGTCAGTTAGCCGATGGGACATGTGTCCGATCAGCTCAAGTTTAGAACATTTATTTGAAAATGAGTTATAGACTGTTATTAGTTTATTCTACACATTTAATTTAATGTGATGACAAAAAAAAACAAACTGTGGTTGCGCCAAAACTTTGAATGTCTTCGTATTATAGGTCTTTAGTAATTACAACTAATTCAATGTTGGCAAGGGGTAGAACATGCCAGAAACAGTTACTCTGAACATTTAAAATAATCATAGATTAATAATTTTAACATATTTTAGCAGGATTGCAGATGAATTAATAAATTTAATGTATATTTTACCTTTTTATTCCAAAAATAGACAATATGTCTATTATTCATTTCGATATAAAATTTTGAATACCCCAAGTATTCAAAATTTTTACAGCGTCACAACGGCCGGTACACTTAAAAGTGAAAATGCCCAGATTTTCCAAATATTCAAGAAGAATAGTTCAGAAAAATGCTTCTATCGACGGGGATTTACCTGCTTGAAGATTGCAAATCTGTTGGTATGTCATAAATTATGTATTTATTTTAGTTAATTACGATGGTTAGACGACCAATTACAGCAACTAAACAAAAAAATTCTAGACAACATGTAAGTATTACATCAATCCCTCCCACAGTACTTCTTATGCTGGTAGACCTCTTGCCTGTAAGACTTTGAAACTCTTTTTTACACTTATTATAGTTTTCTGTGTGGCAGAGGCTCTAACGTAGAAGTTCTAAATTAACTATACCGTGCAATGATTTTTTCTATGTTGGCAACTAAATCAAGAAACTTCATTGCAATAGTGCTGTACCTATGCAAAGATAAAATAATATTGGGTACAGTGCGATGTTTAATAAAACCTACTTAAAATACAGTTTGAAATCTAGAGAATAGGTCAGATAATTTAAATCAAATAATTAATAACTATATAGCAATTAATCATGAATTTATTTTTTAAATTCAGTTGTAGCTTTGACTAGTGCTCAGGCCTTAAAGCATTTAACGCCTATTGATGGATCCTCGTCACCGCAAGTGTTAATTTAAACTGTTAAAATACCTTTAAATCAGATTACGCAAAAAACACAACTGCCATAACACTCACGACGTGTGCGCAAGGTTGCCAGATTCAAATTTTCGAAACCAAAGTAAACGACTAAATAACCTTTTTAATGACTGAAAAACAAATAAGAAAATGTTTGCCGGTAATGAGTTCAAAATAGAATAAATTTACATTCAAGGTCTATGCTAGGCAACCAACAAAAATATATCTATATAACAGCTTGACAAAGTTTATGCTGGCTTTATCTGAACACGAGACAAGTCACTGTGTAAAAGCAAATCTGATATGTTTCAGCGGGGAATAGGGTGTACCGCGCAACGAGTTACATGCAATTTAAACCGCCATAAAATTTGACTTCTAAACTGTAAATAAATCCTTCATTTTGACAGAGTAAACAACGTCATGAGACTTTGATTTAACAGGGTTTTTTTGTGCCATGTTAAGAGAATTTGGCAAGATTTTTCAATTATCAACTATCGGTTGTCGCTTAACTACAAAAAAAAATAATCATAAACATTAATCACGCACTAATTAGACAGAAACAGCACTACGGTGATCTGCCGTCATAAGATACAAAACATTGACAAACATAACTAACCTACATTGTTAATACAACGGCAATTTCGTATGATAAGATTTTTTCTGTGAATCTCTTAAAGGATACTTTCAGTAATGCGGCAATGAGAGCTAAGAGCGTTTCTTGTTAAAAATACCGACTAAAGTTGTCAAAAAATAAAAGGCCCATTTTGACATCTGTTAAAACGAATACATAATACACAAAAAGAATATTCGCAATATATTCCATCATATTATTTAACGCGCAAAAAAATATATGTATTTTTTTAAAACACTAATTAATTTTTATTTTATTGTTTCTTTCAGTTTCGTTCCAAGTTACATTCTTGGGTATTTCTCAAATGTCAAAACGGGTCTTTTATTTTTTAACGAGCTTAGGAAAGCAGATTTTTAGGTTATGCATAGAAATGTATTAGGTATTTCAAAAGCTTAAAGATTTGCTTATTATTTTGATTCTCTGCATGTGTCAAGTTATGGAGATTCCTGGTTTTAATTTTTCAACCTCGTAAAACGAGTAAAATAATCTGTTCTTGACTCGCTACACTTTTGACGTCACCTTTAAATATTAAGGCACGTATTTCCATTCGTGTATAAACACCCTAAAAATATTTTATCTCTAATTAATAGTATTATGATCTTTACAAACATTTGCACGGTGCTGTGCCTACTGGCCACACCTGTAAATGCAGTGTTAAGTACCATCGTATTGTTAGGTCTATTACTTTTCCAGCTTAGTTTATTATTTTAAAATGGATATCTATTTCAAAAGAAGTATAATGCATGTTCAGAAAACAAATCCCTGCCTCTTTGTTTACGTATGTTAAGTAAATATCATCAAATTATTTCTTCATAATTAAGTAATAGTCAAATAATATTAAAATAATATTATTTGTAATTTCAGCAAGATTTGTATAATTAATAAGGTAGAGTATGTACCTACTCAATATAAACCTTTTTTTTTGTTTTAGTGGATACAGTAAGTGAAGAAGGTGCTTACTTTAGGTACTTACTATATTCACATAATAGTGGCTAAGTACTATGTACATTCGTAAATTTAGTTATAATAAATTGCGGGTTTGTGATATTCAACTTGTACTTTTCTTATTTTTTATTGTAAGTTTGACGGTCTGAAGTAGGCTATAAGTACTTGCTAGGAATGACTGCGCAGCAGTATATATAAAACATGAGGTACCATGCCATGCGCATCGAAATTCCTGGTTTCAGAGCGTCAAACTTATGGAAATCGAAATTGTAATTTTGTAGTCTTACGTCACAGTCATAAAATACCTCGGCCGCTCTGAACATAAGGCGTATACTTACCTACTATCATAGTAATTCGTTATTTTCGTAGTAGCCGTCTCGAGCTTTTTTTGTTTTATCTACTTTTTTACTGAGCGTTACGATAAACACTGAATGTTCATCCATGTGATGGCAGCACTGTTGTAAGGTTATTTAGGCACTGTAAAGTACCTGAATTTCGTTCCTGTTATTTAGTTTCAATCAAAATAGAAATTTAGGTATTTTTAGAGAAAAAAGGATCAAGTAGAAGATTTTATATTTTCTACTTGCAGACTTTTCTCCGATTATTTTCTTTTATGACGTTTGTAAAATAAATGGATCTTCGTATTTATGCAATTAACTGCTACGCTAAGGGTTAATTATGTATTCAAAAAGACGTAGCTTCTTTACAAAAGGCGAATAAGAAGCATTCAAATTCTAAACGCGACAATAGCAGCAAATCTAAAGTGAGCAATTGGCTATTTTTGTCCCCATTATATTGCACTTGGCGAAATAGGGAACAGACTTGGAAGTGTACTGCTTTTCAAAATGATTATTTTTCCAGTTTCAATTGCGCCGTACTACCTGTACATTTATTTTCCTTTTTTTTTAAAGCGGGTAGAAGGTTTATTAACACTACCACTAGCTTCTGACGTTTTATAAGTGCCCATGTAGGCGTATGTGAATTAAAAAACTTTTGACTTTGACCAAAAGTGACTGTGAAAGCATAATATTTACTCATTTAAACTGACGGTACTACGCATTTTTTTTTCTTTTATATGTCAAGTGTGAAATACCCTTAATTTAGAGCGGCTCATGTGTGATGGACTTTTGACTGTATTCTTTAGAAATATTGGAAATTGTGCTCTCACGAGAAAATCGATTACGTCTTTTTTTGTCGGAGTAAATAGATACTTTGAAGCCCATAACTGTCTTCATGTAGTTGACCTTTCACCTACTATTGCAATACTGGTATGACCAACCTTTCGGACATACCAAAAAAAACAGACGTATGCGAGCGTACGTCGACGATTTGTTTTATTGGGACAAGTAAGCTATTTAGTCTGGATGTTAACTCGTCCCAATCGAATCGAATAATTGATTAATCCGCAATCAACAGTCGAGCGCCCAGCCTCATTGATGTACCTATCTGTCAGTGTAAGAAATTTAGTCGAGTTGTGAAGGTCCAACTATATGCGAGCTATTTAAAATGTTGTTTTAGTTATAGAAATAAAATATACCATGTAGATTATGGAAATTTTATTTAAGTATATTCTAAATTATAATAAATACAAATGTTTTAGCCTTATAGTATCTTAACAGCTTTTTAGAATTAGTTTGTTCAATATAATATACGAAATTTAGAAGTACACAGGCATATTTCATTTATATTAACACAAATGAAAATAATATTTGAATTACAGTTCGATAAATTTATATTCTTTTTTGAACGCATCAAACTTAGAGGGGTAGCTTGTTTGAGTACCCTCCTTGGTAACAGAAAGTGTAGCCACATGACAGGCTGCACCAATGATTTGATGCATGGGCTGGTCTTTACAGGTCACTAAATATGTTGCCAAAGCACCAACAAATGCGTCACCTGCTCCCTGTGAATGGAATTTTTTTTATTAATATTACTTTGGATGTTGATAAGAAGTAGTACCTATTGCAACCAATAATATCAATTCTATGAAATTCGACGAAAATTAAATCAGATAAGTAATTATAATATCTATTGAACTCTAAAATCGCAGTGCCTGCGCTAAAAGCTTTCTCCAATTCGATCAGTTCATCTCCAGCTAATGTCTGAGACACATAAGTGAAAACTACTAAGGTAATATTTTAAGATTAAGCATCAAAATGGTATAGGTAATTAGTTTATTGAAAAATTTCGCGCCTAAACGCTGTAAGCTGTCACGTGATCTTGTAATCTACATTTGGTAGAAAAAATTCTTCGTATCGTGAGAAATGAACAAATTTTTTTTGTGTTATGGTTTTGGCTCGGATACTAAGTTTTTAAGCCTTGTCTTCTTATGAATAGTTCATTAGTTTACAATTAGAATGCGAGTGCAACACATTCTAATGTTTTTATAGTATTTGGCAGTAAATGTATCGAGTCGGCCTTCTCGGCAAACATCGCTAAGGTAGCCAAAACTACAATAAAATTCTCAGCTCCATTTTACCGAGATCGCATTGTTTCAATAATCCTACATATTGTGCAGTTGCGCAGACACTTGAGATATAAAACTACAGCAATTTTACGTCACAATATCCTAGGAATCAATTTGCGAATAATTAAAACAGCCACTGAACTTCAGTCAAACTGTCAGTCACAGACGTAGATCAGACTGCCAGCAAACGTGACAGTTTTACAACTTGTTTCTAATTCATTTTTTCTTACACCGTGACGCATGACGTAACGCGCTTTGAGTGACAATTGCAGTCACGGGTAACTGAGCATTTAATAAAACATTTTAAAATTATTCTTGATTAATTCATTACGCATATTTGCACTTACAAAATGTGATTATCTACATTTTAATAATTCCTTCCATGGTATAAAAATTATTTTTTAAATAAATTACATAAAAATAAACTTTTTATGTAATTTATTTGCAATTCATGTTAAATTCTTAGTCGTTGAAAACTTGCGATTTTGATAATTAGCCGTTTAGAGAATTAGGCTGTCAAAGAATCGGCCATTCAGAGAATTACGCTTTCAGAGAATTAACCAATCAGAAAATTGGCCATTTTGAAGAATTGGCCTTTTGCTACTTTCGCCGTTTTGAGAACTTGGCCTTTTGCCTGTGAACCAGTATAGTACTGACTTTAGGAGCTGAGAGCGACTACACATCGATAATATCGACGATGACGTCGAGTGGCAGTTGGGGCCTTACACATCAACCCATAAAGTAAAGTAGGTATACATATGTCGCAGCCGTATCGTCTAACGTAACGTATTAGAAGTTGGTGCGCCGGATTGAAAAACGTCGCTGTAATGTAGTGCGGTTACCTCACGTTCAGTTATATTATATTTAACCCTTTTTGCATCATATATTATATTGCTTTAAAATATTTGTGCACAAACGATAAAGCAACTCCTGTTTCTGTAGGAATGTTTAAAAGAAAATGAGCAAAATGACATATTGACGCAAAATGCCACATTATGACTTATTCTCAAAATGACACATTAAAACAACCCTTCTTCTCAACGTGACACTGGCAGAATAGTCGCAATCGGCTCAGTTGCCATAAAAAAAATAACCCTTGCAGTCAGGTAAAAACTTGGTAAAAAGATACTATGCCTGAAGTGACATTTTAGACAATATGCCAAAATGGCATTTTGTTATTCCGACGTTTTGTGATATGGCATTTTAAGAATATGACAATTTGAGAATATGCATTTTTGCGAAAATCCAATGTGTCATTTTGCAAATGTGGCATTGTGCGCCTAATCCATCTGAACTAATGCCGCCATCTTGTTTTCTAAACAAGTTCCCATGATATGACAAATTATAACGACAGAATATTGGAAATACAATACTCTGTCAAGTCGGTCTTACGACACCCCTGTAAACGTTGTTCATCCGTAAATCGATCTTTGTAGGCTTGAAGCACTAAAGTTGGTTGATAGTTAATCAATCATCTGGGTTTCACCCAAAAACTAGACGAGATTATAATGTAGGTTAGGTGGGTATGGTTAGTAGCCGTCAAGTCAATTGCCAATAAAGGTTTAAAACTTGTGCAATTTGAATAAATCAGCACAAAATTATTAGATTCACCATTGTGAAGCTTCTTTTTTTCTAAAGGACTACAGTTTAGTTTTTATATAGACCTACTGAATTCAGTATGAATTTATTGTGATTTGAGAAACTGAAGTATTAACTGATCGAATTTCGTTGCTAACCTTACATTACATTACGTTTGAGGACAAAAATATTAATAAATAAGTCGTACAGTAGTATCCACAGGTGTAACATGCTCACATAAAACATGTACAGCTTGTTGTTCATGTTTAGACAAATAAACAGCCCCTTTTGGTCCCAATGTAATGATAACTGATTCACAACCAGTCTCAAGTAACTTTTTAAGGGCAGTCACTGCATTTCTGTGAACAGAAATAAAAATAACAATAATGAACAGTAGGCATAAAATTAAACCTAAAACGAAATTTAGTAGAAAGTAACTTACTTTATATTCACATCAATACCAGTTAGTAAAGAAGCTTCAGGTTCATTTACACAAAGTATTGAACAGTAAGGCAAAATTTCATCTATGCCTGTTCTGGCTGGTGCTGCATTTAAGAGTTTAATCTTGGTAAAAAAAAAAAATCAGTAGTTACCTAGGTCTTTGACCAATTCCTAAACAAAATCTTGTTACCCATTATGTTTTCTTTTAATACTGATGTGTACATTCATATATATATATACTTTAATAATATTTTATACAAAACTTACTCCTTTGTTCAATTTAAAAGCTTCTAGTGTAGTTTCAAATGGTGTCTCTAACTGTCCAATCAATACTTCAGCATTTGTAATTAGTTTTGAAGAATTCTTGACATCATCCTTACTAAGCAGACTGTTAGCCCCTGGTACTATTACAATTTGGTTCTCTCCACTTTCAGCAACTGATATTTGAGCGATACCTGTTGTTATGTTTGGTGTCAATTTGACATAAGTAGTGTCTACTCCAACTTGTTCCAAGTTATCCCTGTACTTATCACCCCACTGGTCATTTCCAAGCTAAAGATAACAGAAAGGAACACCTCACTTTAATTGAGTAGGTATTTAGAAAATTGCATAAGCACAGTCCTCTGCACATGATAACATTATTTTGTTCTATAAAAATTGCCATTGCTCCTTATGAGGCACTATCATGGTTACCAAGGTGCAGTCAATGTTAAATTGTTACCACCAATATGCAGTCAACTGTTTTTACACAAATTCAATATTTTACAAATGATGACTTGTGAATAGGTAACTAACTTAAAATGTAGATATGTAAAATGTAAGTTAAAAAAGTGAAAGCAATATAAGCCCCACTTACTCTACAAATCATGGAGGTCTTGCCTCCCAGTTTCGCAGCAGCAACACATTGATTTGCTCCTTTTCCTCCATAACTTGTTGTAAATTTTGTTCCAATTAGTGTCTCTCCAGGATTAGGCAGCCTTGGAGCATATCTGTTGAATAAACAATGTGGTGAACCATTACCCGGTCTTATCTTTAGAATTATGGGTTAGAGATGATTTTCTAATCATCATCATTATCAATCATCATTATTTCAGCCGAAAAACGTCCACTGTTTCACATAGGCCTCCCCCAAGCGTCGCCAAGTCGTCGATTTTCTAATATTCAATCAAAAATTATTTTTCTTAATTATCTGTCTACCAGATAACTTAGCCTGTTGTCTTTTAATCTTACAAAATAACCTGTAATTAACCTATCCAGCTAAATATGAGCCTACTTAATAGATTATCCCTATCCTAATTATATAATCCGAACGTACTTAGTTAGATCAACCTAAATTTGTGGGATATTGATTAAAATTATTAGGTACCACTTAATTCGTACATACGTGGTAAAATCAACACTGCATGATCCAATTACTACGATTTTCGACATACTAATCGAAGTTTTCTTGAGCTCAGTTTTGATTTCTTGATGCGATCGCGTTATTGTGAAGGTAAATGCAAAATATATAATAGGTACAAATGCGACCGACACGGACACAATCTTGAGGAATTTAAATTACTTACGTCAGTGTCTACTTCACAGTTTTTAAGACAATCTTAACAACTACTTGTTATTTGAAAAACAATGCGATAAGATAACAAAAATGACAGATATGTTATCATTAAATAAATGATAGATGTCAGATTCAAATGTCAATTTCAGTGTTAAGTGTTACCAACTCCACAACACAAGTTGGAAGGTTCAAGTTCTCATCCCGATATTAAAACCAGGCATAGATCCTAAAGATCATTGCTCATATGGGCCTATCGCTCTATCTTCCATATTTATAAAACTTTTAGAACATTTAGTTAAAAACCGTCTGTAGATTGGTGGAGAATGAGAGGCTGCTCCCGTCGACTCAGTTCGGCTTTAGGAAAGGTCTGGGCACAGCTGATAGTGTAGGTACCCTCACGTCAGCGATCCGGCTGGCCCTCAGCAGGAATGAATCCGTGGTTGTTGTCTTTCTAGACATATCAGCTGCCTATGATTCTGTCCTCCTCCCTAATCTCAGGCAAAAGCTGCACGAGCTGAGGATCCCGGCTAGGATTTGTCGTATCATCGGTAGCATCTTTACCAACTGCACCATCCAACTAAGAATCCCTGGGGTGGACTCTGATCAAAGGACGATCTGGAGAGGATTACCTCAAGGATCTGTTCTTAGTCCCCCACTGTATAACATATATACTTACAGCTAATTTACCTTCTTGTCTCAATTATGACTGCAAAATCCTTCAGTATGCTGACGATATTACACTCCTGGTTTCTGGCAGTTCAATTCAGGATGCCGCTCTATCAATGAATGTATCCTTGTCATCGCTGAATGAATGAATGGCTTCTTGATCACGGTTTGTCTTTAAGTGCGCCAAAGAGTACGGCGGTCATTTTTACCCGCAAGCGTTCTGTACCCTCAATAGATATGAATATTGATGGAGAAACCATTCCAATCAAGGATAAGGCTAGGTTTCTGGGAGTATCTTTGGACTCAAAACTGTCTGGGGTCGACCACATTAATAACACGGTCAAGAAATGTGAACGATCTGTGACGATCCTTAAGGCCTTGGCCAGGGTGTGGTGAGGAGCTTACCCATACACACTTAGTGTATAATGCGTTAGCCAGAAGTGCCATGGATTTTTGCAGCTTTCTTATATAGCCTTTTTTAGGCTTTATCCAGTATACAGGCCAAATGCCTGAGGATTGTTATTGGGGCAATGAAATCCTCTCCCATAAATGCGTTTCAAGTGGAATGTGCAGAACCGCCTCTACTCTACTCTCTTAGAAGACAGTATTTGGCTGACCGATTCCTGTCTAAAGTTTTTTCCCTTTCATCTCATCCCATACTCCCGATTTTAGAGCAAATTGGCCTTTAGTAATAGAAGATCTTAATATTAGACGGAATCACATATACTACCTTTGCCGGTGTAGAAATATTAAAAGAGTATCTAATTTGCAAATTCACATATTTATAGATCATGCAAAATTAAAATAAAATAAAAAAAAACAATAATTCTCCTTATTGGAACCATAAAACAATTATTTTATTGATAAATAGGTACAGAGAACAACTCTCCGCGCCAGTTTGTCAATATCTAACTCTCCCGGTCTTCTCCACCGCATATGAGACGATTCATTTCGAACCAAAAGCCGTCTTGGGATTGGGTATATCAAGAAATACCCAAAACGCGAAAGACGACTTTGAGGTAGCTCTCAAGCGTTACTGGGTAGGATAGGATTTCTTTTACACTGACGCTTCAAAATTGAAAGGAACAGGAAATACTGGTGTGGCAGTTTACTTTCGAAATTCTAGAATTGCCTTACTTTTTCAATGCCCACCAGAAGTATCAGTGTTCACAGGAGAGTGCATTGGTATTTTAGAAGCCATACACTATATCAAATCCCATCAATTAACAAGATCAGTATTATTTTCAGATTCACTTATACATACTTATACATGATACAGGCCTTAAAACCAAATCAACTTCATAGTAAAATCCATAGTCCAAAATTGTAGATATTAAGAACTTGCTTGCTTATTTGATTGTTCCCAAAACGGCTTGGAGATCGAGATAGCCTGGATCCCCGGTCACTCGGGAATTGTTGGCAATGAGTGCGCTGATTCGTTGGCAAAGTATGCCACATCGAATCCGGTTGATCAAAAGCACTACGTGGTTCATAACTACTATTTTCGGAATGGTGCCAAAGCCAAGTTATTTAACTCGTAGGCATCTACTATGCAGCTATACAGCCTGAAATTCAACGTAGGCCTTGGTTCTTTAAATGCCCTAAATTGTCGAAGAGGACTGTTTCGTCACTCCGTAGACTGAGACTCTGACATTGTTGTAGTCCAGTGTTCTTGAATAAGATCCATGTCCGAGACAGTTCTTTGTGCGAGTGTGGTCTTGCGGAGGGTACTTTAGATCATATCTTCTTCTTCGGCTCCGTAAACAATAAATCTTTCGACCTCTATCAAAAAATTTCTAAATGTAATATTCGTCTTCAAACCAATTTTCGAAATAAAATAAGTAGGCTAGATGTTACAAGTTTCCTTTAATAATAATTGATAAAAATTAACAATCAGTCGATCAAAATACCATTTGTGGATAAATTAACGTTAGTAGGTTATTCAACATACAAATTATTCAATAACAGCTATGTATTCATTCGTTTTCAGATGTTTTTTTTTGTTTGCACCGTCATCGTCGGTATCAGATTGATAATTATAGATTCTATGGTGCTGATTTAAACCCGAGTGATCGCATTCTTAGTAAGAAATTGAATTTTACTAAAGCAATAAAAAAGTCTACTACCCCCAAAAACTAATATTTCACAATTAAATGGGGGGTTAAAATCACTAGTTTTAGTGGAAAATGCACTAAGTTGGCAACACTGGCCGTACGCCGCTGTTTTGTCACAGTATAAATATGGATTTAATGTTTCCTTACTGTATCATATTCTATACTGTAGTTTTGTCTTATTAATGTGCGCCGTGACGCCATGACGTAGACAAAACACAGTCTTGTTCAGACATCGATCGTAGACAAGTCTGCGACG
Organism: Mythimna vitellina; assembly: GCA_949316375.1. Lineage (NCBI taxonomy): Eukaryota > Metazoa > Arthropoda > Insecta > Lepidoptera > Noctuidae > Mythimna > Mythimna vitellina. Next base: position 14,643,556 of record OX438697.1, read on the forward strand.
TCGTAGATAATTCTGTATAAGACAGTCTTGTGTCAAGTGTGCGCAGGCCCTACATTTGTGTGCACAGGCACCTGTTTTATTTGTTTGTAAACATGCGGCACATTCATAGCGAACTTTGTCGAATTCGCAATGATTGTCGTACGTATATCGTATATAAATAATTATAAAGTTCAAATTCAAATTCCGATGGGCGGCGGTGAATTTTCAATGTCGCGTTTACGCGTCCTGCAATTTGTAGATTGAATCGCTACAAAATAAGCCTTGATGCAATGGATTAAATATAATAATTAAGTAGGCACGTAAATATGAAGTAAATCGGCTTTTCTTTTGATCAAAAATAATATAAAAGGTAAAATTGCTTATTTTTTGTCACAATTATTGCGAAATTCACCGGTATTATTAGATTATATATTCAGAGCTCATTAAAAATAACTAGCGAAAACCTAAGTCTATGAAAATAATAAACAGCGAGTTGTAAAGATATCGAAGCAACAAGTTACGGGCCTACCTCAGATTTCCCATTTGTTTATCCCAGTGCAGTCCGAAGGTTGTCTCTGATTGGTCAGTCTTACAGTAGTCTGTTCTGTGTTTATAGAGTTGGGGATAAAACGCTGGTGACAGCCAAACAAAGAGATATAAAGAAATACAATAGAGCGGCTATCAGAAAAAATGTCTTAGAAAAACTGTCATCCTATGCCTCAGTGACGCCATCTGGCTTGGAATAGCAAACAAGCGAATTAAATTTGTCAAAATTTATAATGATTTAACTATCGCTCGGTAGGTGGCCAGGGGCCTGTTAAAATCATAAAATGTTAGTCGTACGAGCGAAAGAGAGTGATAGAGTTATACACCCTATACAGCTCCATCCTTTTAACAGATCGATTTAGGTCGAAAAATTTATCACGTTATAAGCTCGTGTGCAGTGTGTGATAATGGAAAGGTTAAACTTTTCAGCAATAGATGGCGTTAACACAAAATCCGTAAATGTTCTGGAACTATTTATAAAAATTATTGAATTCTAATTAAATACTTCGTAAATACCAAAAATATTTACGAAAATAAACCGAAGTTAGGTCCAGTCATTTTATCATAGCAAGATTTGCAATAGCGTAGTGCGTAGTTTGGCATATTTTCTCAAAAAATGATTTTCTTTTAGTGTATAGAACGGATACAAACACGACTTGGCGTATAGGTGTGTCATACTAGACTGAGTGACTTATGACCACTAGGTAATAAGTATCGGATCACGATTTTGTTCGCTATGTCCGGTCCATTGATATATATTTTATGTCTTTGCAGTCAAATAATTGTAGATTATGATATACCTAAGTGTGTAATGTTAGTGGTACTGTCGAGGCGGTATTTAGAACCGAGCCATGGCGGGGGTCTTAAGAGAGCCAAGAACGGTAATCATTAAATACTCACGTGTGTTATACGACGTTTTTCAATACACTTGTGAAGAAAACAACGGTAAAACTAGTAAAATTTTCTGTGACATGGCGGTTAAAATCTGTTTTCATAAGCGCGCGCATCATTTTTTTTTATATCCCTAGAGGAAGGATAAAGTATTTTGATAATACTGCCTAGTCTTATGTTTATGTTTTCTTGCGTGAAAAGTTTTTACGAAAATATTATTTTTCGATCATTAGAATCATCATCATTCAAACAAGATCATTAGAAAATTTTACATCCGTATTCTATTGTCACTAAATAGAATAGTTGTAAAATTTTCCAATGATTTTGTAGTATTTAATTTTATATAATTAATACAGCCCCTGAATTTCACAGGAAGAAAAAAAAATCACGCCAAAAACAGCGCGCATCTTAAAATGGTGGCCATAGAACACAAAAAAAAACAAATTTTATTTGAATGTACGATTTATTTACTAAATGTTTTTTATTAAATAAATCGTTTGTACAAGTTAAATTTGTCCATTTTAACTTTTAAATTGGATGAAATAAGTAAGTAAGACACTAATTTATAGACTATTGAACGCAATAACTTATGGGAATTTTATTCGAATTCAACATTTGTTTTGCGAACAAAGAGGTTGAACAAAAAGGTTTTAACTTCATTATAGCACTAGTACGCAATGGTACCTAATCAAAACGTCACAGTTTGGTAACGAGGGCCTAAGTGCAGTTATTATTATTTATTTATTTCGAGTACCAAAGACTCATAATAGCAGTGCAATAAGAGGCACTTTCTGAGCAAGTGTGTTGACAAATAAACTTCAAGAATTGGGACATCAAGTATTTATTTATTACTAGCTGCTGCCAGCGACTTCGCCCGCGTGGAAAGAGAAAATATAGGCCTATGTCACTCAGTGATAAAGTAGCTTTTTACTGGTGAAATTATTTGGAAAAACGGTTCAGTAGTTTTTAAGTTAAATCGTTACATACAAACAAACAAACAAAAATCAAATCTTTCTTCTTTCTAATATTAGTTAAGATTTAGTAGTTATGTAATTAACAATACCTACTGACATACCTATGCATAAACAAACGTAACAAAATAAAAAAAATCATTCATATTTTTTTCTAATATAAAATCTTGTTACGTTTTAGTTTTTTTTTTTATTTTAATTTGTTTTAAGAGAAAACGTTAATTTTGAGAAAACGATTTTATTTTGTGATCGGAGAACATTTTATTATATGTATTTTCAATTTTAATTTGTATTTGAGAAGAAAATATTGTTACGTTTCTGTTTTTTCAGTGTAAGAATTATTGATTACCTACTAAATAATAAATAAATACCGGCCGTCCGGTAAACGTCCGGAACGAGCCGGTGTCGTCGACGCGCGACAGCGCGTAGTGTTCCACGCGCGCCTCAAAGAGATTTAAGCAAAACCGTAGGGGCACAGCAGGGTCGAAGCCAACTAGGGTCATGGGCTCGCTTCTAAAAGGAAACCCCGGGGCTCTGGAACGCATGGCAAAGAAGGAACATTGGAGTGGGTTTTCGTCAGCAAAATTCTGACACGCGCTCTCGCTACACCCAAGAGCGCAAAAAGTCATTGGATGATTTTCCACCTTAAAGAGAAAAGATGTAAATTCCTTACTAGCCAGGATGGTCATGACACGTTTTAATTTTTTTTTTTTTTGGAAGTGTTTCGCACATTTGATATTGATGCACTTTTTGGTGGTAATACCTACTAGACGTAGTGAGCTGTATTATATATTTTTTCTGTGATTTTACCTCTTCGTGAACTATGAATAAAAAGTTTTTTTTTAATTCTAAATAAGGTAAAAAAAACTACAAAAATACATAATGTAGAGCAATTTTCCCTTTAAAAAACCGTTCTACATTTTTTGTAGTTTTTTTATATCACTATATGGAAGGCTAAATACACGTCAACAGTGTTAATAATACATGTCACTGATGTAATACCATAATTTATTTTGGAAATACCTCTTAGGGGCCGCTGACCCTACCGTATCCTGCTAGATCCTTTGCACGCAATTCTACAATCTTTATACGCAGACGATGGAGGACATTTTCCAGTTTGCAGATGTTATCTACTCGCCCCATGAGGATACTCCTATGAAAACTATCTTTGAATTTCATAGGGTTCTTGCTCTTAGCGACATGAAGTAGGTACAATACGGCACGATAGGCCCATTGGTTGAACGATTGGCTATTGCACTGCGTGTCGCGGGTTCAATTTCCGTACGGAACAAATATCTATATGGCTTGCAGATAGTTATGTCGGGTCTGGGTGTCTTGTAGAGGTGAGATATACTAGGTAGAATGCGTACTGGGTTAATTTATTCAGTCCTTACTTACGGGACCTTGATGACCTAAAAGCCTTGGTTTTTTACAAGTTACGTTTTTGTTGGCATCTCATTTGTTTTTATAGATTCCTCTAAATTATAAATATACAGGTACCTACACTGATTAATTCACATTGGCTTTCCTGTTGATCTAGTGGTTAGTGGCTCTGACTGCTAAACCGGAGGTTGTAGTTTCGATTCCCACCCATGACAAATGTTAATGTGATGAGCACAATCATTTTTTTTGGGTCTGGGTGTAATTTATCTATGTATTTACAAATATATAAGTAGGTAACGTTTATCAGCTATCTAGTACTCATAGCACAAGCTCTGCTTAGTTTGGGACGAGATGGAGTTGTGTGAAAGTTGCGGAATATTATTATTATTCACTGCAAACGTAACTTTATAATCCTATATATTTATATGGGATTACAAACTTATTAATGCAGTTGGTGTATCTAGAAAACTGTACCGAAATTGCAAAATGTTTTAGTTTTTCATTGATTTATACACTAAATACCAATTGTTTTCTAAATTTAAAGCTTCTATGTCTGCTAGAAGTGCCTTAGAGTTTTGATGATCGGTCAGTCAGTGAGAGACAAAATTAAAAAAACTTTGACCAGTAATAATTCTTAAACTACTGGTTCAAATTTAGCAACACAAAACAAAACAGCACTAAATCTATTACAATATACATATACTACTAACTATAAAAATAAAAGAAGTACATACAAAATAAAATAAAAAAACTTAACGTTAGCTTATATGTAAATGAAGTATAGGTAAAATCAGACTTAGTACAGTAACAGTAACTAATATTTAAATATAACTAACAAAATTTAATAAAACATTTGCGAATTCACTCTCATGGCTCGAAAATAGGTTAATCCTCTCATGTACTTTATTTAATACACGTATTGTGTGGGTGAGGGGTGCTTTTGACAGTAGGTTGGTTCTGGCAGCAGGTACGGCCAGCAATGGCGGTCGCCGCCGCCTCCACACGTACCGGTCTCGCACGCACAGCTTCAGGTGCAGCAGCACACCCGGGTTGTGCGCTACTCCACGCAAGAGCTTTACAGCATACGCCGCGAGTGTAAATTCCCGGCGCACTCAGAGATCGTTGTACCCCACCATACACAACAGTGTAGGATACATCAGTGGGTAAACCCCATAAAATTGAAATACAAGTGTCCTGTGAATTTATTTTGTACTCGCTCCAGCATACAGTGTCATGCTGGAGCGAGTACAAAATAAATTCGCTTCATGAGGAGCCCAAATCACCGCACTGTGTTCTAAATGACTCCTTACCAAAGCGTCATACAGTACCCTAAGCGTGGTATTATTAGTGAATCCCTGCGACTGTCTCAGCACGAAACTAAGGTTTCTTTACGCTTTCTTGCAAATCTTAATTAGGTATATGATCCCGGAACGTCAGATCTGGTGTAAATAGTTCTCCTAGATCTCATACTTGAGACACTCGCTAGATTGGCACTTCCTCTACATGGTATTCGTAGGGTATGGCAGTCTTTGCGCGCGAAATGACATAATTGAGCACTTCGCTGTGTATATTATTACTGTGTAGTATTTCCTGCACGTTTCTTACACCGAATCGTGTCGTCCATCAAATATTTACGTGTCAGACGTCATACGCCTAAATACTCGAGACGCGTTTTTTTTTGCTGGGAAATCATTTAATGACATCTTGCGCCCTTGGGCGGAGCGCGAGGGCGTGTCAGACTTTTACTGACTAAAACCTACTCGTTTGTTCCTTCTTTGCCTTGCGTTCCAGGGCCCCAGTGATTCATTTTCACTTAATCCATTGCCCCAGTAGGCTTCGACCCTGCTGGGCCCCTACGTTTTGCTGACATCTTGAGGCGCGTGTGGAACACTACGCGCGCAGTAAATCTCAGAACTTAACGATTTTGACGGGACTTACCACTGGTAGATAGATGACGTTGTGATGAGTAACTTAGAATACTTTTATTTTAGAAAAGGAAGAAATTTTATTTTAGAGTTTTTGAAAAAAAAAAACCTAAAACCTTGAAATAGTGACCAAGTGGCATTCTGTTTTAAGCGTCTGTCGCGGACACCAGCTAGAAAGAACTAATCATTAAGAATACTTTTACTGAAGGTAATTGGCGTTTAGAGGTATGCGGAACAGAGAGTAAAGTCCCATAAACCTCCGTTGAAAAGGGTGGATCCTCCGGCCAGACGGGATGTTATGTCTGGTGGGCAGCTGCCCGATAGATGATTTCGGGCTGTTCTATATGTTCTAATCGCGCGAAGAACTTTGATTGCGCGATGCAGGATTAGTTCTTATGTGACGCCATAGATGTCGCTACATCACTCCCCTCCGGAGATCGGAGATCGATGGTTCTTGATGCTTGCCAGGCCAGTGGTAGGTTGGTTCCATGGGGTCGGAACCGAATGCCGCAAAGTTCTTGGTGAGTCGGAACTGTCTGTGGTGATGCCCCAGTGAGTCGGGGTGGTGCTGTCCCAGTGAGTCGGGGTGGTGCTGTCCCAGTGAGTCGGGGTGGTGCTGTCCCAGTGAGTCGGGGTGGTGCTGTCCCAGTGAGTCGGGGTGGTGCTGTCCCAGTGAGTCGGGGTGGTGCTGTCCCAGTGAGTCGGGGTGGTGCTGTCCCAGTGAGTCGGGGTGGTGCTGTCCCAGTGAGTCGGGGTGGTGTGCTGTCCCAGTGAGTCGGGGTGGTGCTGTCCCAGTGAGTCGGGGTGGTGCTGTCCCAGTGAGTCGGGGTGGTGCTGTCCCAGTGAGTCGGGGTGGTGCTGTCCCAGTGAGTCGGGATAATGCTGCAGGCTGGAAGTAACTTAATTTGCTTATTATAGCATTACTTATTATTTTAAATAGGTATTTATACATTTGTAAAAAAAAATGCAAAAGTATATTTTACAATTTTATTATAATTATGTATATATTCTACATTATTTGACTTAAATGATAACTAAAAAAGAATATCCAACAATTTAACTTTCATTTGGTTTTTCAGAGGCTTCATGGTTTTTGCTACTTTTATTTAAAGAAGCATTTCCTGGTTTACCAATGTTTTTAGCTATTTCATTGATTTTAGATTGCCTGTAATCTTGTTTAGCTGCATCAAGTAATACATTTTGAATCAAAAGCTTGTTGTTACTCTTATAATTTAACAGATCCGGGAAGGGGTTACCCCTGAGTTCTAATACAACTTTGTCTGTACTCCGACCATATTGTTGCTTTGGTGCAGTTATCAGTCTTGTAAAAGATAAATTTGTGGTTTCATATCTTGGTACTAAAACTTTGAATAGTTTATGTATAAGTTCCTTTTCGAGAAGCCAAAAGTTTGCTGTGTCCATAGTTGGTTTGTGGCAGTCCCCATGGCGTATCGCTTCAGATATAAGCTGCAACACACATAATTATATCATAAATTCTATCAAACTAAGAAGCTACATAACTTCTAAATAGCTAATGCAGATCATGGTAGAACAGGTTAGGTTATGACTATAACAAAAAATATTTTGTTATTTTATACTTACTCTTTCAGCATATTGGCGTGCTTCATCAGCTCTGTTATGATTCAACTCAATCCTTTCAAATTTTACTAAACCAGTTACTGTTTTACGTAATTTATCTATTCTGCCTTCAGGACCCTTTGAATTTTTTAGGTTTCGATGTTTCGGTAAAACGGTAATGCGAAGCTTGGAAACGAGTTTAGACACTTCGGCTTGATTCATGATAGATTATGTTCTTACAATATTAATTTATATTGAATTCTTCAATCTATTTTTCGTCGTTATATTATCAAAATAAACTTGACAGAACTAGGTTATGTTTCATACTATGATGCCATAGACAAAATGCAATTAATCCCATTATTATGTAAAGGAGCGCTATAATGTTACCAGAAGGTTAAGAGATTTTTCCTTAAATATAGGAAGGCTATTTTACACGACTCGTGTAAAACCGTAGACAGAAAAACTAAGTTTCTCTGTCTACGTGTAAAACGAAGAGTAACACGCTCACTTGTGTGTAATTTTGGTACCTTCATCACAAATCACCTCAAATTCAAGCAAGAAGTTGTAACTTTGCAACATTTGCATCCATTTTTTATTTAACCCTATGGGAAGGCTATAGTTTTTAGATCATATTGCCAGGTCTTACGTCATTTGCCTACCATCAGAATATGGTTGCAGGATGTTATCTAGAATCTTTTATAGTCCGAAGGGTATACAAAATCCTTGGATGTAAGACATTTGTTATGTATGATAATAAATATGCCAAAACACTGCAAAAATATTAGAATGTTTAACATTCGCATTTTAATGGAAAAGTGACTAGACTAAACTGTTTGATGGGCTAAATACTTTTACGAACCCAAAACAAAAATCATAGATCTATGTATCTATAACAAAAACAGAAAAAGTTATAATAGTTCCCCCAGCCCGGCGTTCAAAAATAACCAGAGTAGGATGGAGTCGCTACTCCAACCTTTTTTTTTTAAATAATAATTGTTATAATAAACTATACTCCATTAAAAATATAATAAAGATAGCTTTATTTCAAAAAAATACTTTTTTTACAAATGGCAACACAACAACAAACTGTGTGTAGTAGAGGCGAAGAGAAGAAGGGCGATAATGCCCTGCTTAAGAATTACAGGCCCATCTCGTTTCTGAACCATGTCTACAAGCTGTTTTCCAGAGTCATCACGAATCGTCTCGCGCGCAAGTTCGATGACATCCAGCCAATCCCGAACAAGCTGGGTTTCGAAAAGGCTTTAGCACCGTGGACCACACACATACGCTGTCGCAGGTTATACAGAAGACTGAGGAGTATAATCAGCCTCTTTGCTTAGCGTTTGTAGACTACGAGAAAGCCTTTGATTCGATTGAGACTTGAGCTGTACTGCAGTCTCTCAAACGGTGCCAAATTGACTATCGGTACATCGAAGTTCTGAAGTGTTTGTACAAAAACGCCACCATGTCTGTCCGACTACAAGACCAGACCTCGAAACCTATCCTCTTGCAGCTGGACGTGAGGCAGGGAGATGTTATTTCTTCGAAACTGTTCACGGCAGCAATGGAGGATGTCTTCAAGGTTCTGGAATGGAGAAGGCTAGGCTTATGTCAATTGCGAGTACATAACTCACCTTCTTTTTGCTGACGACATAGTAGTCATGGCTGAGACTACAGAGGAAATCAGTGCAATGCTTGGTGACCTCAGTAGAGCTTCCAACGAAGTGGGACTTAGAATGAACATGGACAAACCAAAGTCATGGTAAACAGCCATTTAGCACCCATTCCTATCAAGATCGGGGACGTCTTAAGATACTCGAAGTTGTGGACGACTACGTTTACCTGGGACAGACGGTCCATTTGGGAAGGTCTAACTTCGATAAAGAGATCAATCGTCGAATTCGACTCGGCTGGGCAGCGTTCGGGAAGCTGCGCGATATCTCCTCGCCCAATATACTACAGTGTCTTAAGACGAAATTCTATGATCGTGACAGTGATGACATATATGACATATTCTGAAACGTGGTCGCTTACAATGGGCCTCATTAAAAGATTTAAAGTCACTCGAAGGGCAATGGAAAGGGCTATGCTCGGAGTTTCCTTGCGTGATCGAATCAGGAATGAGGATATTCGCAGGAGAACCATGGTCACCGACATAGCACTAAGAATCGCCAAACTTAAGTGGCAATTGGGCGGGGCACATTGCTAGCAGAACGGATGGCCTTTGGGGCCGAAAGGTTTTGGAATGGCGACCACGTACCGGAAGAGATCGCGTTGGAAGGCCTCCTGCAAGGTGGACCAATGACTTGGTAACGGTTGCAGGAGTCCGATGGATCCAACACGCACAGGACCGTTCATTGTGGTGACACTTGGGGGAGGTCTATGTCCAGCAGTGGACGTCTTTCGGCTGAAATGATGAATGATTATGATAATGAATTGAAAGCTTCATTAATTTAGAAGATGGATAATTCAAATGATTTCATTGAAGTATAACAGTTAGTATATAAGTTAATTATAATAAATTCAGTATCAATCTTAACTGTAATAAAGCACACTATACACAAAACAACCTTTTTTAGCTTCTGTCTAATGCTATCGTGAATAGAGTAGTGCTTGACTGCGATCCTACCTGATTGTAAGTAGTGATGCAATCGTTGATAGTGAGGCGCAATACACCTAAATTAAACGGGAAAACCGCACCAGGCAAGTTATTCCAGTTCCTCGATGTACGCGGTATAAACGACGAGGCGAAACGTTTGGTCAGGACCGTAGAGGTTTTAGCAACGTAAGGATGGAGACTCGCCATTCGTCGGGTTGTTCTCTATCCCTACTCTGGTTATTTTTCAAACGCAGCGCAGGGCTGGGCAGCGATTGCGATAAATTGATTAAATCGTAAATTCGACCAAATTTAGTAGTCACAATATATAAGGGCTATTGAGTCATAATTGTGACGTTGCGCGTTGGTCGGATTCGCAATATTAACGGTTTTGTTGCCTCGGAACGCAGCCCAGCGTTCAAAAATAACCAGAGTAGGTTAGGGTCGTTACTCTAACCGTTCAAAAATGCTTCGAGTTGCAACCCGGGTCGTTCTTTTATAACTCGAGTAACTACCCTAGAGTTAACCCAACTAACTCTAACTCCGAGCAGGGTAGATTGGTGTAAGGGGCAGGAATGACAGTTGCTTGGCATTGACAGTTGAACTCAGCGACGTTTGCGTTCAATAATGCGAGCTTAGAGTATCTACGCTGATTACAACATTAGAGTTAACTCTAACCTCATTTTTGAACGCAGGGTTGGGTCCGTCAAACTTGACAAGTTGAAAAGTTAAAACTGACAGTGAGTGAGAGTTTTGTTTGTTAAAATTGCGCTTTTGCTAGGGTAATGTCCGAGCTATTATGGTGTTATTTACATTTTCTTCTGTCATAAGCAATAGCTCTTGATGTGAATTATGAGTTAGATGAAAAAGTACATTTTAAAAGGTTGAAACTTGAGGTCGATTTTCAAACTAACCTGAAACCATGTCTAAAACGAATCTTGAAGATGCGGGTGTTTACGATCTTCTCACGGAGCTGTGCGGTAAGACTGCTGCTAAGTACTGCAATCAAAATAGGCTATCACAAAAGCGGCTCATGACTAAAATGAGATCTAATGCTTACGAGATTATATTGAAAAAATCTTCTAAAGATTTCTCGTCTTCAAAAGGTGAGCCCATTGTTGACTTGTTGTCATACTACTTTGTGTATCAACAAAATGCGAGAAATGTAGCCGAGTACAAAAGAACAGTGGAGTTAAAGAAAATAATCAGCACTATCCGGCAAACAGATTTTGGTGATGATAAAGAAGTTGTGTACAATATATTGAGATTTCTAAATGGACTTAGCAACACAGTAAAAGAAGATTTGTCAGCTGAAATGTTTCAGGTGAGTTAGTCAATATAGTGAACTCTATAAATTGCAGCAATACACCAGACTGGCATGAATGTCATTAAAACTATTCATTATTTTTTTAGCTCATTTTAATAAACCATTATTCTTTCCTGGTGGAAAACATTTTGCAGGGATGTAAAAGTAGCTTTAGACTTTTACACAGTGTGAGAGCCCCTTACTTTCTGTTTTGCTAAATAATTTTTAACCTAAGAGAAAATTTTTGTTGACTGAAATAATGTTTATATCACAATTTTTTTTCCTTCTTTTATTTGAAATAATTATTAGTTTCTTAGGTATGGCAATTTTGATTAAGTCCTCCGAGGAGGTGCGTTAGGGCCATATAGCTGTGCAGCTATTTTTATTTTTTAGGTGGGAAATCATCCAATTATTTCTTCTGCCCTTGGGTGGGGCGGGAAGGCATGTCAGACTTAAACTGACTGAAACCCACTTCTATGTTCCTTCTTTGCCTTGTGTTCCAGGGCACAGTGGTTCATTTTCGCTTAACCCATGGCCTCAGTAGGCTTTGTCCCTGCTGGGCCCCTACAATTTGCTGACATCTCCTTTAAGCATGCGTGGAACACTACCCCTTGGTCGCTGTCCGCAAGCCTACGCCTACGATGGCTGGAAATCAGGATTACCTTCTTTGCTGTCATTACATTAAGGAGGTGTCGGCCTGGCAGTGCTCTGTCAAGCGGAGCACACCTCTACTGTATGCTCCACTTTGTCCTCCAGGCGGTCCACACAATAGTGACACACGGACGTTTTTTCCGCACAAATTCGGAGCAGGAACCTCTCGAACTAACAAAGTTCGGTGAGTACCTGCGTCATGCGGAAGGTGAAGACGCCGACTGACCGCCGCTGACGTTTTTCCAGCCACTTCTCGAAGAGGGGACTTGCAGCCATAATTAGGGTGTGCTGTGCCGTAAAATTATTTTATAACACTTTATGGTCGGCCACATTGTACTGTGTCTAGATAAGACTGTGTAGAAGATTTTACATGCACTGGACAATAGTTTCCTAGTCTTAACATAAATATTTTGTTTTTATGTGAGGAGTTTCCTTGAGGTAATTTTCTAACAACAAGAAACAATTCTTGTTGTTAGAGTTCCTTCAGGAAAACTGTGTGATTTAGATCCCAGTTTTGTTACTTGATATTTTATTAGTTCATTTGGTATGACCAACTTGACTGTAGAAGCGGAGCTTATTTATTTATTTAAATATCATTTACAGTAGTGGTACATAGGCGGACTTAATGCAACAAGGCATTTTCTACCAGTCAACCTTTGGGTTAAAAAGAACAACATTGTGCTAGGTTTGCACAGTAAACAATTAACAGATACTTCAAACAGAATAAATAAAATAAGCTATTTATAATAATAAAATACACATATTATGCTAAAATTATAACAAAATGAATACTATGAAAAATATCAAATCATTAAGAGAACTTAAAATATAATAATTCAATTCATTGTCTTAGTTTTGTAATTGCTGTGATACTGTGGTGAGAAAATAAACGAATTATTATTATTATTATTAATTATGATGAAGACCGAACTAAGGTTGAGTACTAACTAAGCTTCAAGTAGTACTTCCGAAGTTTATGCTCAACTTTTTTTATGTCAAGGGGAAGCGCATTCGAGAGTTTTATGGTGGAGACAGCGTAAGAATTGGACATGCCAGTACAGTATAAAAATGTAAATTTATTCATATAAATGAACAAATTTATTCTATTATTATATTTTATTTATTCATTTATTCATATAAATGAATAAATTTAGCAATAATACATTGCATTAATTTCATTTTGAACAAATTTTTTAATAAGTAAGATAGTTTGCTCTTCCCCCAAAAGGTTTTCTTTGTTGGTTGTGTCATGAAAGCACACCCACCACTAGTTAAGCCAAAAGTAATTAATACATATTCCTACATTTTAACATAAACAGAAAATACCTTTCAGTATAAAATTAATATGAGTACAATATGCAAAGCTAAACTATGAAGTAAAAAATAATTTAAACAACAAAAGATTGCATACCAAGCATGACAACATACTATTTGAACATAACAAATGTGTTGAATGTAAATCCTCATAGAGTTTAAATTGAAGAAATGAGTTGAAATTTATATCAATTTTAAAAAAAAAGAAGAAAAAAAATTATGTGTTAAAGTGTTTTTCAAAACCTCTTTGCAAAGTAATAAATAAGTGGATAGAATTCATCAGAAAGTGGAGATAAAAAAATATGTCCCTCTCACTTCTGGGGTAGTGTAGTTTTTAACTCCACTTAATCCTCATAGAGTTTAAATTGAAGAAATGAGTTGAAATTTATATCAATTTAAAAAAAAAAGAAGAAAAAAAATTATTTGTTAAAGTGTTTTTCAAAACCTCTTTGCAAAGTAATAAATAAGTGGATAGAATTCATCAGAAAGTGGAGATAAAAAAATATGTCCCTCTCACTTCTGGGGTAGTGTAGTTTTTAACTCCACTTCCATGTTTATAAAAGCCTGTCTTGTGGCTTCACAGTTATGCTTTTACAGGATATATAGATCCCCAAGGCTTATGAAAGGCCTTTGCCTAGTAGTTGCCTATTGGTGTGAGTGGTTATACAGTCACTAACTCTAATGAGGCTATGGCTTCGTCTGTTATCCAGTAGGGAATATCAACAGAAGCCTATTGGCGTAGCTGCCGCCACCTGTCATGTTCGGGTGACTATAACGGTTGGAGTGGTTAAGCTGTAGTGTACTGTCCTCCCCACAACTCTCCCTTAGAGGTGTGCTGAACAGAGTGTAAACTTCCGCAAATCGCATTTGAAATGGGAGGATCTTTCGACCAGGCGGGTGTTATTTGGTCCGGGCAACTGCCCGATAGTTTTTTTTTTCTTTTTCTTTTTTGGCAACTGAGTCGGTGTCGACTATTCTGCCAGTGTCATGTGGTAACGTCAGCGCCGTAAGGTTAGCCGTCGAACTTTGCACTTTGTGGTAGACCTAACGTGTTAGTGGCTGTAAGGACAACACATAGCCCGTTAGTTGATTTTGGGTAAATGTTTTAATCGCGCAGAGAACTCTAATACCGCGATGCAGGATTTTGTAGTTTAGTTCGTATGTGGCGGCATAGATGTCGCTGCACCATATCACAAAGTTATACAGACATTGTTAATCCATTGTAGATTTTTATACTTACAGAAACCATTTACATTCGGTCTTCTTGATGAGATGCTTCCTAAACCAAAGCGGGAGGCGTTTGGTTCTCCACAGCCCTACTCTTACTACCCATCACATGTGTTCGAGTTGCCTTTCTCCTTGAAGCATCAAGGGGCAATGTTAGATAGTCCGAAGTCACAAACATATACCGAGTACACCGTGGAGAGTTTTGATTCTGGAGCATGTAAGTTTTTTTATGCATTACATAACTCACGTTTTGGGCACGTTATAATCATGGTGGTAAGTGCCGGCCGTGATTTCTTTCCAGCCACTCCTCAAAGAGGGGTCTTTGAGGAGTGGCTGGAAAGACATCACGGCGTCCTCACCTTCCGCGTGATCCAGGGCCTTACCGGATGAGTTGACTTGAGGCTATGAGTTTAATTTCGAAAAGAAAACCCGTAGAACTGGAATGCAAGGCAAAGAAGGAACATAGGTCTGATTTTAGTTAGACTCTGATTTTAGACAGACAGACAGATAATAGACTGCTTGATGATTTATAATATCATATTTTTGTGGTTAAATAGAGTGAGCGTGGCGCTGTTTAGGGTGTATTATTATCTAAATAACAAGATAAACCTACCAAGTTAAGCGATTGCGACGTTATGCGTCGTTAAATCGAGAGACGTTATAACATCTCTCGATTCTCAGCTTTTAAAAATAAGAAACACGACAGTTTCTTATTTCTTTCAAATTTATATATTGGTTTGAAATAATATTTAAAAAAAATACATCTTGTAAAAATCTTATTTATTCAACAGTTCTACCTGATACAAAAAACTCTCGTATTCCTCTGCAAATGGAGTTGAAAACGTTTTTGAGTCCGATGTCTCTGGCTTCTATGACATCTTCACATTTGTCTCCATACTCGGAGACTGGCATGCTGAACTACCCAAGGTTGACCGCTCCTAGAGATCTGCAGATACCTGGATCACAGACCAGTGCCAATGTAAATGTTAAGGTAATAAGAACTTAATGTATGATTATGTTGGATTAAGAAAAAGCAATAAAAAAATAGTATTTGGTTACAGGTGTCACTGGCCAGTTCAAGTGTAAAGTCTGACGTCAAAGAAGTGTTTAGAGCGAAATCTGGTGATGTTTCAATTGACATATGGGAGTTAGCCACTCAAGTAGACAAGGATGTGCCCAATGACATATGGGAGATTGTTGGTAAGTTATAGTAATAGGAGCTCGTGGCTGTAATTGTGGTTGTAACAGCCGCACGCGACCCGTGGGTCGCTATAGCCAGAAGCTTAAGTAACGTCTTCGAGGTTAAGCATCGCTTGTCGAGGTAGGTGGATGGGTGACTATCCATTACGTAGTACTTCTCCATCCCTATTGTATATTATGTCTCGCTGGTGTCCGCAACTATACGTCCAAAGCGCGTATTTTGCGTACGGATGGGGCAAATGTGTCATTCAATCCACCCCAGCTTCTCAAGGAAGGGCAGCAGCGCTTTACTGTTACTGACCATTTCGAAGTGTATACTGTCTTGTCCTCCTATGCAGGCTCTGCAGAGTAGGCTGTCTGTAAGTCCTATGACATAGAGGTGCTTATTAAAAGGCCTGGGGTCAGTTGCAACGGCTGTGAATTTGCGCAACTAAGGTTTAGTCAGTCGTACGACCTGTTTAACTACGTCACGCAGCCGTCAATGGAGGGTAGTGCCTCCTTGATTTGCCTGCTTTCACTATGGTCTTCTCATAGTTAGTGTTGCGGATCTTTGGTGCGTTTTCTCCATTCCTAAGAATGTACTGAAACTGTTAATCCCGACTGCTATTTGAAGATATTTGTTACGGGTAGTCGGATATCTGAAATCTGACACCAGTCTTGTCAAGGGATATCATGTCATGTTATCCATTCCCGGGTTGTGGAGGTCTGATGGACCGTCGCTCCGTGTAAAATGTGAAAAGAAGAAGAAAAGTGGTCCTCTATGGGTTCCGTTTTATACTTTTGAGGAACGGAACCCAAAAAAACACTAAAACGATCAAAATAACTTTAATTTCGGAAGTCAGTGTTAAATAAGAAACAAACTTAATCGAAAAACACCGACTTCCGAAATTAAAGTTATTTTGGTCGTTTTTTTTTTGTGAAATCGTTATATTTTTTTTTGTAAAAAGTTTTTTTATAGAGATTTTGTATTTACTTTACTGAATAACGTTGTAAATCACAAACTTTGTTAGTAGGTACATTCTATGCCTCATACTGACAAGTATTTTTGATGCAATTGATCTTTACATTCAATTTTGACTTTCATTTTTTGAAACACTAGCAATTCTCTTGTATCGTTGGTGCATTCACAAACATGTAAACTGACATACAAAAGACCCCTCCACATTTAAACGCCTTTAAACCTTTTATTATTGTTTCAGCAAAATTGCCGCCGATCAATGAGAGGCAACTGTTGGCATCGTCTTCACGAGAGCATTGTCTATGGCGACAGAGATACGGCAACATGATTTCAGATCTAAATGTCATATCAGAAAAGCAGTTTATCAGACATATCATGTATTTAATAAGTGAGTATTAGAGGCCTATCTTAGCATTTGTAATTGTAAGGTGATCAATAACGTTTTGTTTTATGGGATACTAGTATTAGAGGTACCTATCTTAATATTCGGATCCGGATTCGGAGTTTCCTTGCATGATCGCATAAAGAATGAAGATATCCGCAGGAGAACCAAGGTCGCCGACATAAAGTAGTAATGGGCAGGGCACATTGCTCGTACAACGGATGGTCGATGGGGCCGAAAGGTTCTAGAGTGGCGACCGCGCACCGGAAAACGCAGCGTTGGAAGGCCTCCCACAAGGTAGACCGACTCCCTGGTGAGAGTGGCGGGAGTGCGGTGGATGCAAGACGCACAGGATCGGTCGTTGTGGCGTCGCTTGGGGGAGGCCTATTTCCAACAGTGGACTTCTTTCGGCTGAAATGATGATGATCTTATTATTTGTAATTGTAAAGTGCAATAGATCAATAACGTTTTGTTTTATGGGATACTAGTATTTGAGGTACCTATCTTAGCATTGGTAATTATAAGGTGCAATAGATCAATAACGTTTTGTTTGATGAGATACTAGCTTCTGCCAGGGGCTTCGCCCGCGTGAATGTTCACCACTTAAGGGGATGAAACGGAGGTCGAAAGTTTGGAGAAATATACTAGAGACATTGGTATTTTTATTTTTTTAATTCCTGACTTTTAGTTTCTTTGAGTATGGAGCTCGATTTTCAGACCACTGTGAGCCGCGGTGATTCTTTCAAACAATCCCCGGAACCCAGTCACTTTCAGATTATGAATCAATGAACATTAAAAGCGACTGGGTTAAATTGGAAGAGGAATGATAAATGATTTTTATTTTGTAAATTAGTTAACGGAAGACAAATGTGATGAAACGGAGTTTGTTTGGAGAAAACTACTTTCGCACAGGCGAAGCCGCTGGCAGAAGCTACTAGTAAATAAAATTAATTAATTTTGCAGTTGGTGTAGAAACAAACTCTTTTCCCTTCAGCCAAGAAACAAACAGTTTCTACATGAAAGAGGGTTTAATACTAGAGTGTATATCACTGGAACATATCAGAGGTTACGTATCAGAGTTGCTTCTAGTTGGCACTTATTATAGAAGGCTTTATAAGTTCGCCTTCAATGATACCCTGGAGGATCATTTTCATACTCATGGACTAGTTTATGAGGTAAGTTTAGAGGTACTATATTATTTACTTTTGTACAATATATCTACTTAAATTAACTATATACTAGCTGATCGGGCAAACATTGTTTTGCAATATAAATTATTTCGGGCCACCTTTATCACCTGGGGAAATAAAAATAGTCTATGACCTATTCTTAAACCTATTAAATATACACAAAAAAATCTTTTAATACAAATATATAGGTTTCTTCTAGGCAAGCGTGCTTCATCGTCGGCCACATCATCGCTTACCATCAGGTGAGATAGTGGTCAAACGCGAGCCTATCAATAATTAATATACATATATATATATATATTTAAAAATGATTCTACTCTCTAATTCGTTGTGTGCCCACGTGAGTCGATGTTATACTGTAGCAATTATTATTGTTAACTTGTGTTCATGCCCAGTATTTTACTGGCGTCTCCAGTTTTTTTACATTTTTCAAATGCTGGGTTCTTGGTACCGAAATGTTTAGTAAGGTGCAAAATTGTATGAATATTATATGTAAACTTTTGATTGGAAGAATTATGGGTAAATTTAACAAGACAGTGGGTCTTGCCTCTATATCGTGGGTGTGATTACAAACAATTTCCGTGCGGGTTCGATCCCAACAGTGGTCCCAACAGTGTCGATCCCAACGATTGATCAGTCGAACCCAACAGCAGCAACCGTACCATCAGTGTAACTAAAGGTGCTATTACATAATCATAATTGACGTGGCATGAATGCTGTTTATCAATTTATGTGCACATCCTATCGACCCATAGGCCAACAGTCAATCCT
Source organism: Mythimna vitellina (assembly GCA_949316375.1). Lineage (NCBI taxonomy): Eukaryota > Metazoa > Arthropoda > Insecta > Lepidoptera > Noctuidae > Mythimna > Mythimna vitellina. The sequence goes on from OX438697.1 coordinate 14,662,427, forward strand.
AAATGGAATTTAAAAATATTTTTGATCACTTTCAGGCATCAAGAGAAGTAATAAGGCGATATTTACTAAAATTTCGTTTAAACGCGACAGAGATCTACGAGGAAACGTGTAAGAACGACGAAGAGGATTTAAATAAAATGCCGACTCTGCTACAAATATTACAGCATATGGAACCGCTCAAATATGAGATAGAAACTATTGCTTCTATTTATAAACTTATAGATGCTGGTAATTTTTTATTTATTTATCGTTTATTTCAGGAATTCATTAACCCATAGTAATATTATAGAATAAAATATAATTATTATAGCATAGTAAATAAATTAAATACATTAGATAATAATAAAAAATAATATATTTAATATATTTGAATAATAATATTTTGGTAATATATTTGATATCTTTTACTTTATCATCATAACCTTTATTATGATAATACCTCCTCTATATTCCCGAAATCATAAACATGAGGTTTAAATCTTGGGATTTAAGAAATTGCAGAACTATATTATTAAGAAATACAATACTTTCTTGTCAGATTTATTAATGTTTAGGTCTGTCATGTATTCGAGACCTTGGCGTGCTGGACAATTATTACTTTTTCATGTGTACAATAACTGTTTCGGTCAAAAGGTTACGCAAATTAAATATCATTTTCAGATCCAAAAGCATCAATTCCGCACGGAGCCGAGCTCATGTCGTATTTGTTTAACGAAATATCGTTAATTACTCACAGGCAGACTACGTTCACCATGTTCAACTCTCTGTATTCTATCTGCATTGTTTATTTCAAGTAAGTTTCAGTTATCATTCTATTTTTATACCAATATAATAATATGGTAAATATAGTCAATGGCCTTATAGCCAAAAGCTTCGACGACCATCGGTCGAAGCTGTCGTTGCGTGGTTGGATCAAGGGCCTGATACAGAAGGCAGTACTCCTCGATACGGCTCGCATCGTGAGGAGGTTCCTGTCTCTGGAGCCCTAACCACCGGTAGCTTAGACTCTGTTCTCGACACCGGCCGACAACAATTTTTATATACATATTTTTAAATATCTTTTATATGACTTTAAAAAAAATAATAATTTAAAAATGTAATTTATATGTCATCATCATCATCATCATCATTTCAGCCGAAAGAAGTCCACTGCTGGACATAGGCCTCCCCCAAGCGACGCCACAACGACCGATCCTGTGCGAATTTATATGTATATGAAATTAATATAGGGAATAGTACTGTTCCAAAACTTTCACACCGCTATCTAGTCCCAAACTAACCAGAGCTTGTGCTATGAGTAGTAGACAACTGATGAACAAATTTCTAAATACATACATATTATAGATTAAATTACACCTAGACACAGAACAAATGGTCGTGTTAATAAATAAATAAATAATAAAAGATTAATTTTGGGTGGGAATCGAACCCACGACCTCTTGCACAGCAGTCAGGGCCACTAACCACTAGACCAACAAGCCAGTCAAACCTGGTTTTTATTATAGTATTGATAACATGGTTAGATAACAAATATTTTATTTATGTATGTCCCTATTGTCCTAAAATTACAGGTTTATCGAAAGATTCATATTTGAAGGTGAATTAGACGATAGATTCAACGAATTCTTCATTCGGAAAGATAATCAGTTCGTAAATAATCGTTCGAAGAAGTATTGGGACAAAGGCTTCCATATCACGCAAAGTGTGGCCGTGCCTGAGTTCCTGAAAGCGTTGGCTAAGTTCATACTACTGTGTGGAAAGTCTTTGAGGCTGTTGAAACTCTGTAATCCGACCGTGAGTATGAACAATTTCGTTCTCATATTTAGTCTTAGGTAAAAAGAGAAAGTCTTAGGTAAAGGGCAATTGTGTTCAAAATTAAATACCAAGCCACTCAGAAAGTTTTGCGAAAATGAGTTTTTATATAAAAGGCACTGGCCACTTGTAATTTTTTGAAAAATTTGGGTTTTTAAAAGTAAAAATACCATTGTTCGAATTTTGAATTTACCTCCACATTTTTTCGAGAGCCAAATCAAATTATCGTATCTCATTTAAAAATAGATCTGCATCGAGAACATTTTCGTGCGATGATTTTCTACGATTTTAAATGTGGCTTAAAACCTGATGAGTCATTTGAAAGACAATTGCTTTTATGGATGAAGGTCCTTTAAAAGCACCTATCTCGTTAGAGTTCAAGCGTGGTCGCCTTACTTTGGGGGATGAACAAAGGAGTGGTCGTGCTACGGCGGCTGTCACGGAAGAAAGTGTGCTGGCAGTCAAAAAAATAATTTAAGAAAACAGACGAATCACATACGAAGAGATTCCGGAAAGCGTTTACAAGATTCTACACGAGCACCTTCGTGTGAGGAGGATAGTTTGCCGCTGGGTGCAACACGATCTCACCGAAGCTCAGAAGCAGGGGCCCGTGTGGAGTGGTGCGGTGATATGATTAAAAAATTTGAAGCAGGCTCGTCTCGGCGCGTTTACGACATTGTGGCAGGTGACAAATCCTGGATTTATCAATACGATCCAGGAACAAAGCGTCAGCGTCAGTCGACGTCAAGCGTCAGTCAACGCCTACGAAAGTGAAATGATCGAGAAGCGCAGGGAAAATTTTGATCGCTAGTTTCTTTACTTTGACGGGGTATCGACGGGAAGCTGCATCAACGCCGAATGGTATACCACAAAATGCCTGCCAGAAGTTTTGTCTATAATGAGCAACAAGCGACCTAACACCGGGCTCCGTGGGATACCTACTGCTTCACGATGACAACGCACCCACGCACTCAGCGCTCAAAACGACTTTCTGGACACGGCACCGGTCAGAGTCTTGGGGCACACTCCTTACAGTCCTGATCTGGCACCGTGTGATTTCTTTTTATTCCCTAAAATAAAAAATCAGCTGAAAGGGATACAGTTTTCATCGCCGGAAGACGCGCTCGTAGCAGACTGGAAAAAATGTTTCGAAAATTCGTTGAGACGCATAAAACTTTGTATAGGGGCTGGTGAAGAGTTCTTTGAACAGATTTAATAAAAATATTGTATCTATAGAAGTTAGTTTTTAGTTTATCAAAACTTTCTGAGTGTCCCACGTACTTAGAATGAATATCGAGTCCTAAGGTTGTTGTTAGAAAGTTGTTAGGAGGTTTAGGGGGTTCAAACCCCTTGGGGGGGGGGGGGGGGGTTAACCCCCTAAACCTCCCCCATGTATAAGTCCTTGCTTGAGCTGCCTATGACCTTTTTGGACTTCATTAACGAACCACATTCGTTGCAGAATTGTAGTGAACAGTCAGATCCTCATAAGATTTTTAGCGTAGTATAAACCACAAAATACACATTTCTCGTGGTTCAATAACTTTCTTTATGTTCCATATGCCACACACTTCTTCTAAAACAGTCGTTGGCAACTTATTATTATTATTAGCCTGAATTGTCGCACTACTCGGCAAAGGCCCCTCTCCATTCCTTCTAACGTTCACGATTTTTCGCTTCGTTTTTCCAAATAGCTTTAAAATATAAGTTGTTTGACTTATTCTTCAGTTTTGTTAATACCATTTACGGACGCATTCATTAGGCTCTAGCTTACTTATTACTATTTACCAATTCAACATTCCCAGGATCCCCTAGTCCTCTTAATATCCTCGGACCACCCCTCAGTGAAGTGCTGCGCCAGTTTCCAAGAGTTGGAGAGTCAGCAACAAGTCCTGGACGTGTACCGAACGCGATGTCTGTTCGTCAGTGGAGAACTGGTCACCTTCGATCAGATATTATTGAAGAGGGAGGCTGAAAGGAAAGCATTTACAGAAATGGCGTCGTTGAAGCAAGCTGAGACTATGGAGAAGATTGTTGGTAAGTGATAATCATGTTAGGATATTGTGTTCATGTCAGGAACATTAGGTATCGCAAGAATTGAATCAGATCAATCAAATTTTATCAATTTCTCTACGCTTATAGTTTCTCATTTTAACTTCAGCAATAACTAAGTTTAGCGACACGGTTGGCGCAGCGGCTGATCGATCGGCTGCTGCGCTGCGTGTCGCATGTTCGATTCCCGCACGGAACAAATATTTGCATGGCGTAATAGCTTTGGGTTTCGGTGTCTTGCTTATGCGATTTTAAATGTTTGTGAACACGACACATGAAAAATTCATAATGTGGGGCAAAGATTAGAAAAAAGATTGAAAATGAAATGATATGAAATGACTATCTAGCCTAGAATTTTGGAGTATTTTGGCCTGGCAAACCTATTTTTGCATTTTATCTGCTTCGCATATTTACAATACCTCAAAAACTTCATATAATTTTTAGCTGATCGCAAAAGACTGGCTCAATTAATAATAGCTGAAAAGCAACACTCACTTCGAGTGCTAGAGGCCGCTATGGCGGAGGCTAAGGCAGCTAAATATAAAGCTAAACAACGAGAGAGGAAGCGTTTTGAATTGGAGCATGCTGCCGAAAAAGTCACGGAAGAGGTGGACTCCAAACTCAGAGATGTAGAAAAGTAAGTAATATGATAATAAGGTTTTCTTTAAATTAGCACAAAACTATTATTTAGTGCTTATTTTCATAATCTTAAAAAAAAAATGAAAATGAAAACATAAAAAAGTGTCTTCAAGGTTAGAGTGAATAGGCTCTTAATAAAATAGTGCTGTTCACGATCAACGATTGCATCACTGCTTACCATCAGGCGGGATCGTAGTCAAGCAGTATAATAGTTTATACCATTTAAAAAAAAAGACAAAAATTCGGGGTCTTCCGATTACCGACTTGGCGAATTACAGTCCACTCACTCTCACAGAGAGGAGACCTGTATCCCAGCGATAGGAACATTATTAGCCAATTATGTCTTTGCTAAGTATATGTTTATAAAAAATATTTAAAATTATAGGAACAAGATAATGGAGTATTATTCTAAACTAAACATGGAAGTAGAGAAGAGCAAGATGCACACGGAATGGAAAATAAAACGTTTACAGTTAGACCAGAGTAGGATGCAGCTACTGTCCACGGAAGAGAGGAATTTAAAGAGAGAGAAATTGGAACTTGAACATCAGAAGAATGAAGAAGTAATGGCTATGTCCATCCAGAGTGATATGTTGAGATCAGTAGAAGATGATCTTGATAGTAAAGATGACCTTGATAGTAAAGAAGATCTTGATAGTAAAGAAGAGAGTGTCAGTGCAGAAGGAAATGCAGTCAATACAGAACCTAGTCAAATATTCTCCTCAGAAGACAGCGCAGATCCTTCAGAGTCCGACAGTCACAAGTTGACATCACAATCATCTGGAGCAGTGTTTAGCGCTCTATGCAATGCTGCCAAAAGCTTTTTCGGTGTTTCAAAGACTAACGTTGTTGAAAACTGCGATAATAATAAAGAACTAGATGCTCAAGGCAATATCGTACCCTGTGAAACGGATGGTAATTCTCGCACACTACATACTCAATCGTCATGCGAAATAGGTAGCAAACTGGATGATGATTACGATAATTTACAATATCAAAAAAGTAGAAAACAAGCATTGATAAATAAGCAAAAGGTCATGTCTCACGAGTTTGGCCAAACAGACAAAGAAAACAATCCATTGAAAGATCCGCCGCTTATACAAGTAGCAACGATTGACGCAGAAAATAATTTGCAAGAATGGTCTCCATTCGCAGAAGCGAAGCTTAATAAGTTGAAAGTGTTGGGCACAGAATTTGACGTCATCAAACCACCTGTGAAGCCATCCGAGCCAAAGACTGATGCCCAGAAAGAGGCGTTAATAAACAAGCAAAAGGTGTTAGGAGTGGAATACAACCTCCCTGCTGAAGCTTATGTAAAAAGGGAACCGGCGAATAAGGCTCAGGAAGAAGCGGTTCGTAACAAGGAAAAGATATTGTTAGCAGACTTTGATATGCCGAGTGCAAATTCAGATAGTTCTAAAAGGGATCATTCTAAAAGGTCGACTTTGACACTGAATTTGAAGCCCTACGGAGAATCAACATCATCCACTTTTAGACTTGGAGTTACACCTAATGCAGGATCCATCACTCCGGGAGAATATTTCCCAAGGGTAAGTAAGTTTGTATTGTGATTCTTTTGTATTCGTTTTAGTTTTAAATTTCACATTGATTTTTAATGAAAGCATTATTTTTAGCTTGATCTAGAAACACCGACAACAGCAGATGTACCTCTAGAAAGTGCGGTAACTTCCGAAATATTTACACCTAGAAGTGACGTTAGTAAGGAGTCGCACATCAAGTCCAAAAGCAAGGAATTTCTAAGTTCCGACGGATTTAATTTTCCAATAATAGTAGACGAAGAAACCGTTGAAATTAATAGCGACATTCAGACTGGTGACAGCACTGATAATTCTCCATCAAAATCTTTGGATTCACCGGTCAGCAGAGTGAAATCTAAATATTCATATTTCAATGTATTAGATGGGTCGTACAGTTTAAAAGACTTTGATCCCTTCGGAATAAAAGAAATGAAAACTTTCTCTAAGGATCACTTTACAAGTAAAATGAATTTGGAAATGCGTGAAAGCTCATGTTATACTCATCCTTCAGTTATTATGGAAGAAGTGAAAAAACGACCTTATAGTAATATATTTGCGCCACATTTTGCTTCTGGCGGCGATGAGGAACAGAATAAGATAACTTGTGACAATATTGCTTCACTAACGGCTTGTCTACAAAGGTCTGTTATGTTACCTCTAACGTACCAACTCGAAGTGGTGAACAACTCCATTTTAACGTACTTTTTAGTGAATCAGGATATGTACGAACATTTAAGGAGTTTGAAAGATTATTTCTTCCTGATGGATGGGGAGTTTTCGAGGAGTATTTGTCATAACTTGTTTACGAAGTTAGTAAAGACTTTGAATCCTCAAGAGTTGTTGAATTTCGCTACTTTGCATAATATTTTGGATAAAGCTCTTGGTTCATCTATTTCACGTAAGTATACTTTTTAATATTTTTATCCGTTCCTAAATAACATTTAGATAGTGCTTTTAAAAAGGGTATGTAAATATTATTGTGATTTGGATCTAATTTTCATAGGGCATATAAAAATAATAATTTGGATGTAATTTTTATAGGGCATATAAAAATAATTATAATTTGGATCTAATTTTTATAGCGCCTATAAAAATAATTATAATTTGGATCTAATTTTAATAGGGCGTACAAAAAGAATTATAGTTTGGATCTAATTTTAACGGGACATATAAAATAATTATAATTGGGATCTAATTTAGCTTTCCCTTTATAGTTTTTTTATTTTCATTTGCAGATGTTCACAAGTTTTCAGAGAACCTTTCATTCACGATCACCGAGTCTCCTCTAAGTTTCCAGCACAGTTCTCCCGATGTGTTGCAATGCCTATCCCTGACTTACACAGTAGGGTGGCCACTCAACATAATATTGTCACAAGAGGCATTGGTTCGGTACGCTAAAGTGTTCCAGTTTCTGATCAAAATGAGACGAATATTTTGGGTTTTGGGTGAAGATTTTGAAGTAAGTATAAAATAGTACTTTTCTATTTCCTACTATTTATTTATTACTATTTTATATTAGAGTATGCAAGCCGTGTTCCTGGTCTGATTATTTCTCATCGGCAAACATGAAGAATTTTTAGATAAAATTTGATCCCCTGAATGAACGAAGTATTAAAAAAAAGATTCCTTCATCTTTGATATAGTTTATTAATTCATCATTATAATTATATATCATGAATTTTTGCATGTAGGTTTTTTTTTTTAAATTTTCTTAATTCAAGGTTTAGACTGCATGTTATGTTGTTTTTTTTTACAAAGTAGATTTTAATCAATTCTTCATATCACTTTGCAGTCGCTTAAGTTATCAGCGAAACTATCAAGGCAGCATTCCCGTAAACTGCTTCGATCGTCACAATACATATCGGTGCAAATATATCGGCACATAATGGCTTCAATGATCCGAGCGCTCGATAACTACATAGTAACGACTTGCATTCTGACATCCTGGACGGAGTTTGAAAATGATTTGAAGAAAGCCCGAACGTTGGACGATCTTCACGAGTGCCACGTGGTATATATAAAAAAGGTTCTTTTTAGATGCCTGCTCAACAACAGATCGACTCCTGTGATGAAACTTTTGAATGATATTTTCACTGTGATATTGAAGTTCAGTCGGGTGTTGAAAGCAGGGTAAGTTGTTTAGTATTCTATTTTAGTAAGAGACGATATATTGTCCAAATAAAATGGTTTTCAGAGCTTCAATAAACACATATGTGACTGAAGTTGCTTCCACAATATCTCTTTAATTTTTTCGTTGTTTCCACTTTATTATCTCAGATGTCTTTAAATAACGCGTCTACGTTTCTTTCTCCCTCTAGCGAATGGCAGCAAAAGGAGCCAGAAGGATCGTTCACACACTCGAGCTTTCCTCAGTTGGAAGAGCTATTTCATTTGTTCGAGAAACTCGCTAAGTACTTGCACAAAGTGGTCACGAAGTTGATGGAATGTGGCTACCAAAGACATTTGGTAGAGTTATTGACGATGGTCAACTTGAATGGGTACTATGATCCCGAAAAATCGAAGGATGAACATAATATGACTGTGCAGTCGACATCTTGAGAATTAATGGTGACAGAAGTGTAAAGAGCTGTGGTGGGGGTTTTATTTTACGTTGGTAGGAAAGATGAATAAATCATACAAAAACGTAAAATAAATTCCTTGAAGATTCAAGCCGTGGGTAGCAACTTGTATTAAGGCCTAAAAGTCAGTCCCCAGCCTCGAATTCTTACTACTTCTGCGTAATTTAGATCCATTGTGAATGGCAATTAGTAAGATCTATGAACAGTGGCGCAATAGTGTAATTATTACGCATTTGAAATTAATTTTACGTAACATTGTGTAATAGGCTTTTATTGATAGTTATGAATGGTTGTAATGAGGTACAAAAGCTAATGGGCTACTACAGTTTATTTTTGAACAATTTTTAATGTCCTGTTTTGTTCAGATGATAGATGTGTAAGTGTCAAAAAAGTCTAAAAAAGAGTAACTAATAACTTTTGCTCAGCATTATTCTGTGATTCGTCAGCAAAAAAAAAAAAAACAACGCTGGTGTCCAATTGCAGCGTTTTTTTGTGAAGATCTTTTTTTACTTGCGGTTTGTCTGCACAGTGTTTCACGTAGTTTACCGGAGACACAAATACTCGTTATCGTAGTTTTAAAAGACAAATGTAATCATTCTGTGAAATTTTCTTCCATACGATGTTTACAAAACTTGTTCTCTGTTGATTCTCCAATGAATTGAAGAATGTTACTGTTAGAATCTCTTCATTTATATGCATTTTGCACTAGGTAGGTAGGTAACCATATAATATTATATTCTTGCATTTACGTTTTGTGCTGAAGTATTTAGGCACAATAATATTACGCTTTATTAGATAAGGTATTTGTTAAACCGAACGTTTAGCGGGCCCAGTCCATGACATTTTGTTGTAATTAATTTAATTTTGATCGTCAGTCAACTTTCCCAAAGTGTGTCCCTGCACTAACCATGTAAGGAATGTTACGTTAAAGGGAAGTATGTTTACCTATTAATGAATGTAACTTGTAGATAGTTGGGATGTTCTTTTGTATCGACAATCGATATGTTTATCAGTGTTTCTGATATTGTTTTTTCGTTTTTTGACATCGGCTTACGTTCTTGAAAATTATTCTGCAGTTAGAGTTTTTTTTTAGTTGGTTGTATTTTTTTGTAAAAAACTTTTGTTTTCATTTTTATTTGTGGTACCCCACAGCTGAAATTATTATAAATTGTGAGTAAGTTTTTTTGCTAAGTTACCGTACCCAATCCTATATTGACAAAATATCCATGAATACTCAATTTACACAAAGCTTTGGAATTGCCAAACGAAATATAAAAAGGCATATCACAGTTATAAATTATCACAACACAAAAAGAATCATGAAAATAGGTCCATAAACAAAAAAGTTATGCGCGAATTGATGACCCCAATAATATTAAATTCGAACTTAATTAGTGAAAAAAAAAACAAAATTTAAAAGTTTTTATTTCACATAGGCCTACATGGACACTTAAAAAAGTCAGAAAAAACAAAAACATAACCCTTCTTACAGTCGGGTAATGACGTTAAACCAGTGTGAACTGTACACATCTGGAGTACTTCTTCTAAGCGTAGTGGCGTGATGATATTATGAAATAGTGTTAACAATCAACAGACTATCTATGAAGTGGCCAGCTGGGGGTAAAACTCTACAATACAAAAAAAAGAATCATCAAAACAGGTTAACATTTGACGAATCGCTGAAAATTGCAGATTACTTGTGAACCTCCTTTTTAGGAAGTTGGTTAAAAAGTGACAGAGGAGTATTTCGTCCACTCTGTCACGCAAGTTTATAAAAAGTAACGTGTTGTTATCTAATTTAAAGCCCTTGAGTAGGGCTTTGTATTTTACTAATAATCTTCTAATAAAAGTGAATTTATTAAAACTTCAAGCATAAAAACGATATCTACGTTATTTTTTGAGGGTCCAAGTGATTGTCGATATAAAAGAAGACCAACCCAGTTACGCTTTTCATAAAATAAAAAAGACATTTAAATAGTTCCAAATAAGCTTGTTAACATGCAAACATGTTAGGTAGGTACCTAAAATTATCGACTGTAGTAATCAAATATTAAATTAAAATGCCTGTTATTTTCTCCCACCTAATAATCATGTGATATAATTATTATTTTATGTCGAATAATGTTAATTAATACAATTTGTGTCTAGAGTGTATGTTGAGTATCTAACTGTTAATTATGGGTTATGTAAATAAAGTAAAAATAAATAATATAATCACCTTATGTTATATATTAATACATTATAGTTATTTTTACACCATTGGTTTTCATTTATCGTTGAAATCTCAACACAATTTTTATCCCATTATGTCCTGTCAACCAATATGCTATCACTGTCCTTCTTATTTATTATTCCCTACATAGTCCGTTCCATCCCGTTTTGGCATCCTTTTTTTTCACTGGTATCAATTTATATAATTCGAAGTTTCGTAAGATCAAAAGCTAAGGATAATAACAACTCGTAAACAGATACAGCAGTCTATTACAAGTGTTCATACGCAGGACAGACTGAACCGTTGATGTAGTACCAAGCGTGATTGCTGGCTGGGCTCTTGCTTTTGATCCCAGGTCGGGTGTTATCAGGATTATGAACAAGGAATTTTACATCAGAGCCCAACTTATAGTCTCACCTTTGTAATGAGGATAACCTGTCGCATATTAAAAAAAGAGAATTTATTTAGCACATTCACAACATACGGCACGCAAACATGGAATCAAATAAACAAAAATACAATTAAGAATAGCTGTTGCTTTATTTTTTATTTTAGATTCAAGATGGCGTGGTATTAAATAAACAGTCTCAAAAGCGCCATCTCTTGTCGAATAGCTAAATCATTATTTACCGCCATCTGTTATCGAGTAGACAAACTCACGGTTCGTTTACTATTTGCGATTCATTTTTGTTAATATCTATTATATCTTATCAATGATTCAGCAAAATATTGGTCTATAACTCATTCATTTTCATATTAAATTTATGGTTATAGTTTTCACTACATTAATCAGATATTAAGTAAACAGTGATAAAGTTCAGTTTCATTTATTATCCGTCGCGACGGTGGCGCCAATATTTTCCTTATAATCAGACTGTGTTTTCACGATACTTCATTCTACCGCAATTCGTCCTAGGGTTGACATCCTATCCTAATCAGTGTGAAACATTGAAGTGAAAGCCGGGATTTCCTGCAATCTACTGTTGATTTCCTTGGAAAATTTTGAAATTAATTTCAGTTTTTGTTATAAAACACATAAATTTTGTGAAAATCAAATATAAAGTGCACATCAATCATTGTTTATAGTTATCGATCGGAGAGCAATTTTCCACGATCGGACTCAGTTTTCGTCGCGACGAAGGCGATATTTTACCAAAAACGTTAAAACCCAAGAATCACCGTCACCACCGCCGAGATGGCGTTCATGATGCCTGTAGTGAAGAAAGATTGGGACCTGTACAACACACAGCGGTCTCGCCGGGTGTCCGAGTCAGCGGAGAAGCCGGGGCTGGGCGGACGCGTCCGAAAGGTGTCGGAGTCACGCTCCGAGGGCCCGGCGCTGTCGCCGCGCGCGCACACCCTCAGCCCGCACCGCAGCGTGCCTGCCATGCGTTCGCTGTCCTACTGCCGCGCGCCACCGTCCCGTGCCTCGCTGCGCACTGCCGCCGACAGCCCCAGCAAGGGTTCGGGTAGCCCCAAGAGCGTGCCGCGCGAGGACAAGTTCCACAGCAGGTTGGTGGAGAAGTTGAAGCGAGCCCTCGGGCGTTCGGAGTCGAAGAGCGAGGAGAGAAGCTCGTGAGCTAACGCGTGCTTGTGTGCAGGGCGCGTGCCGAGTCCCCCGAGCGCCACTCGCGCTGCGGAGCGTGCGTGCCCTACCTGTGACCGCACGGCGGAGCGCCCGCTCGCGGCCGGCCCGGCCCGAGCACGGCCGCGGCGACACACTATCTGTGATATGTTTCCGATAGTGAACTCGAAGAGATGAGTAGACATTTCATGAATGTGCTAACTAACCGCCTAAGGTCTTTCGGATGCTGAGAACCTAACGTTTGAAGTTACACCGACACAATGCAATAGTTTTAGTTGTCATACATTTGATTTGCTTTCCTTAACTGTTGCATGTTTGTTAGTCGTTATCGTACCGTATATATATATATCATAAAGATCAGGTTGTCAGTTTAGGTTGTATATGAAAGTACGTTGTATGGATTTTAAGACTGCGTTTAGTTTAAGCACACCCTGGGGTTCGATAAGTATTAATTGAAAAATCGCCCCGGAGGTTACTAGAAGTTAGTTTGTGGCAGTTTGAGAAGGGTATCTGTGATTCGTTATTTTGTAAGTAACGTGGATTTATTTATTAAGCTGAAAGGGAAATTGCATTCAGTTTTACCTATTGTTTGTGAGAGTCCTTATTGTAATAATTTTTTATATAATTTTATTGTTTACCAACACATTGTATTTGTTTTGTTCAAAATTAATTACAAAATTTTAATTTAGTTGAAATTCAGTAGCAGGTTCGTTTGGCAATTGGAAAGAAAACATTGAATTCAATACGATGGAGTGATACATTTGTTATAATATTTGTACCGTAGTCGTAATAAGAGTACTTTATATTAACGTACACGTAGTGCAAACTGTCGATATGATAATTGTAAGCAGTGTTGTATTGTAGTCATCGATGTAATAATACAATGATAATTTATTTATATGAAGAACGGGGCTCGCCCTGTTTTACAAACACTTTTGTTATGATTTCGCTTGATTTTATTATGATGTTATCTTGTGACTGTATCTGGACCAGCTTTGTTAATAGTATTATCACTCAGTGAAACTGAATTCGATAATAGTGATATAAAGTAAGATGTATCATAAAATTCTAAAATTAAGGCATATCTCGATGAGATTTTGACGAGGGCTTGATGGAGCGCTGTTCGATGTGTTTATTTTGTTTGCAAAGTTTAGATATCAAAGTTCCTTATGCCTATTGACTGCCACTAGGTAGTGTGTAGGCCTATTTAAATTTTTAGATGTACGCATTAGTTTTATACGATACCAAATTCAAATTCTTATATGTCGTTAAGTATCATTTTGAAAACTCTTTCAAAATTTCATGCATTGTCAACGATGTCTGATCTGATGATTTTAACTAATAAACATTTAAATATAAAGCTTATTCTGACACACATTTTTTATTTATAACTTATCACCCTTTATAACATTGCCATACTTAACAGTTTGGAGTGAAACCTTACTTACCATAGATATTGAAATGATTAACGAGGAAAACTTTCTTATACGTATTTATTGGCACAAAGTTGGCGCTATCTAAAGAATACAGGACGTACACGTAATTACGTACAATTGGCCACGTGTGCTGTCAACTAAAATAGAAGTTTTAACGACACAGCTAATAACGTAACGAGGAATGTCCGCATCAGTAGACTTGGCGGGCAAATTTTGGCAATGGAGGCACATTAGCAGAAGTAAAACGTCTAAAGAGATTTGTCATCATCGTCAATTCACCCGAAAGATCCATTGCTGGATGTAGGCAGGCCAAGTGACGCCGCAACGACCGGTCCTATGGGTCTCACATCTATTGGATTCCCGCGACTCTCACCGGGTCATCGGTCCACCTCGTGTTGGCCTTCCAAAGAGATTACATGATTTTTATAATGTATATCTGGCCACAAAAGCTTTCTAGAAAGCAAAAACATCGATCAGGACTTTGGCAAGAGATTTCAAAGTTCAATGAATATAAAAAAACACAGGATAAAGATGAATGTCTAAAAGAAATACATTTTGCCAGAAACAGGAAAACAGTAATCACGTGCACAGTGAGGCTCAGTGTATACAGTCTACACAGAAATGTGCCCTAACAGGTATTATACAGAGGGGTTCCGGGGTGGTTTTTAAGGCGTATAGTCCCTTAATCATCTGGCCGGAGTTAGATGCACACATACTCGTACTGCCGCCTGCGCCCGCATAGAGCCCTGCTGACCTTTAAAACCATTTTCTTTGCGAAATATTGACGGCGAAGTGTCAATAACGCCTAACTGTCGAAGTCAAAATAGTCCTGTCCCAAAAACGTTAGGAGTTAATACTACTCGTATAAATTGATACGTTCGTTTAGTTAGGAGGTGTTTCCAAAATTTAATTTGATGCAGTAGCAACTAAATATCCCCTTAGGAGTTTTTTTTTTATAATGGATAGGCTCGCCTTTGACCACTATCTCACCGGATGGAAAGCGATGATGTGGCCGACGATGGAGCACGCTTGCCTAGTAGCAACTTATTCACCCTTGACTTAAAGACCCCTAGGTTATAGCTATCAGGAAACACAGACTCCGGCAGGGAATTCCACTGAAACGTGCGGAAACAGACATTTAAATTATAAACACTAAAAAGGAATTTTCTCGAAAAATTACAGTTAAATGATAAATGATATTTATTTTGTAAGTAGGTTTAAAAAAACACTTTTACACGTCAATTTTTTTTTCGTCGTTTAATACTAGATGAGGCCGGTGTTTCCTAGCTTACTACCCTGAGAAGAAAGAAACACCGAAACAAACTCAGGGGTCAAAGTCTCTTTTAAAGTCCATACAGTTAATATGTAATGGTCAAATCACATGAGAACCATGCAGATTTGTCTGAGATGGTCTTTTGAAGAAAGTTAGAAGGTTAGCACTTCACCGTCGATATTCTGAAGAACACTTAACCAGTAATTTTTTTGCGTAAACATATTTCTAAAGATCAAAGCCGTCTAAGTAGGGAAAACAAGCGAAAAAATATCATGTTGTTAAATTATTTTTCAATCATAATTATGTTGATAATGTTGTAGGTACATGAATCTATAATAAACATACATTTTTTTCAAACCTTTTGACCTAGCCGTTGCCGAAGAGTAGGCTTCAGAAAGTCACTGTTTTATAGCACTGCTCGGGAGATAGTTCATTAAGAAGCCACGGGACTCCTTTCATATACTGATTGTGATCACCGGGGTGGTTTTGGTGAGATAAAAATTCTATACTCCCTGGTCTTCCGAAACCCAAGATGCTTTTTGCTGATTATCCACAATAGAAAAAAAAACAGACGTAATCAAATTTATGGTAATAAATTCTAAAGTCAATTCACTTTAACTTCCCCTATTGAATTCACACAATTTGAAAATTTCAGGAAAAACAAATAATAATAATAATAAAATTTATTTATTTTCTCGCCACAATACATCATAATTACATTTTCTATTGTAAAGGTAAATACAGTAAGCTTATTGTTCCCGAGACTGGTGCCGAAACTAGGCTTGGGGCCTGTATTTCAGGGCACTAGGACTCCACCCTTAGGTTTTTATTAACATTTTTATATTTACCTAATGCTCTAGCAAACAATTATCGCGATTATTAACAATAAAATAAATATTACAGTAGTTAGTTATAAAGGTTTATTTTATAGACCCTCTACCATAATAATTATCTCATCAAAGATCAAAGTTAACAACATTTAAAATCGTAATCAAGATTCACAATCCAACTAATTTATTTATTTAAACTTCATGTATATTAGTGTTACATAGGCGAACTTAATGCAATAAGGCATTCTTTACCAGTCAACATTTGGGTTAAATAAAAAAGACAACACTGTGGTAGGTTTGCACAATAAACAAATAACAGATACTTCAAACAGAAAAAAAAATGACACTACGGACACCAAACGTTAACACCATCATTAGTATCGAATTCGCTCATTCAACAAGGCGACACTTGAATGATTCTGGCTTTCGATACATCGACAACTTTCGCATTTACTAATAGGCAATTAGGCAGTAAACACACTGGCTGCAACCTGGAAAATTACCACGGGTCAGATCGATCAGTGGCTTGTGTGGCTTCGCTAATGTAGGTAGGTAGATAAGATTGTTCTCGAACCGAGGCATTTTCGGTGTAAAGAGATGTAAGCGTTATTTCATCTATGAATTTAGAGAGATTGATTGAAGACAATACTTAATTACTAATCAGAAATCAACATTTAATAAAGCAATAATAACTTTTTTTTTTTTTTTTTTTTATTGGGTGTGAAAATCATCTTATGACAAAACCCGCTCTTGGGAGGAGCGAGAGGTAGTGTCAGACTTTTACTGACTAAAAACCCACTCCTGTTCCTTCGTTGCCTTCGTCCCAGGGCCCCGGGTTTCGTTTTCACACTACCCATGGCCCCAGTAGGCTTCGACCCTGCTGGGCCCCTACGATTTGCTGACATCTCCCTGAGGCGCGCGTGGAACAATACGCGCCGTCGACGACTTGGGCTCGGTCCGGACGGTTACCGGACGGTCGGACGGCGGGCTACCCATTGCTCGCCCTCCGCAAGCCCGCGCCTACAAAGCAATAATAACTTGAAGATCATACATACGAAAAACAAAGGCAATAAAATAGAATTTACAAATAAAAAAGACATATTTCTACTAAAACAATAAATCACATGGCAAAAAAATATCACAATGGTATACTTATCTTTCATCCATCTTCTCACAAAATCTTGAACATTCATTGAGTGAGTAGATCCTCTAGAGAATGTTTAAACAAACAAGAAATCCGGCCTTTAATAATTCATTTATTAATAATAAGACAATTTTAGGTCCACAATAAATATATTTGTAAGTAGCTCTTATTTCTATATTTAGTACATAGGTACCTATACAAAACATATAATAATACTTTCTGTAATTATAATATTGAAAAATTTAAATCAGCTCAAATTTAATTATTAATTAAGTACTTGAAAAAGCACTGAACACAATAGAACACTAGAATGGTCAATAAATTAAAATGTCAAAATTAAAAATGTCTGTGAAACTTGAAATGTTATTCGAAACAATATAATAAACTAAAATATATAAAAGAGTTTATGATTTCAAAAGAGCATTGTTACTGAGGCCCAGAAATCGCATCAGTAGCATCGCAGGCCATCGCTTCACTCTCGAACTTTCCGACGTACTGTGATGTAGGTAAACAGAGTTCGATCACTTGAAGCACAATGATTGAATGTTCAATATGACATAATACACCAAAGTGTATCGCTCATTGACTCAGTAACACATTTATTTGCACTTGTTCAAAGGTTGATTCATGTCAATAGACTACTATTGATTGTCATTTATGACTTTAATAGCTGTTTTGTATAAGTTTTAACTCAACAAGTATCTGTACTTTATCGTAAAAAGCTTTACCACTCAAACCCCGCGCGAACGCCGGCGTTCGCGCGTGATTTCGCGCCATTTAGGATAAACGATAGCGTCTGCATAGATTATACAATATTGAGCTTTTTATACATTTATAAAATGGATTATTGGGTATTTATCTAAGAACATAAATAAGAAGTTATTCATAAAGTAGTCTGTAAATATCGAAAATAAACAAACTTTTCCGTTGTTAACCTGTGTCCCTATATACCTATACGAAACGAGGGGTGAAATAAGTAGTTGCTGCTTAGATCTTTCTAGAGCTCACGGCTGCGATCAGTAACACGATAGTATGGGTGAGGAAAGTTCTCGAACCCTCGACAAAATAAAAAGATGTCAATAGACTACTATTGATGTTTATGACTTTAATTGCTGTTTTGTCTAAGTTTCAACTCAACATTACCTTTACTTTATCGTAAAAAAGTATTATTATTTCGAAACGAGGGGTGAAACAAATAATAGCTACTTGGACCTTTCTAGGGCTCACGGCTGCGATCAATAACACGATAGTATGGGTAATGAAAGTTCTCGAATGCTCGACGAAATAAAAATATGTAACTAAATGTACGCGCTAATGGTCGTTTAGCGCTTATTACAGTCGTTAGCACACTTTGCACTCGTTTATAGGTTCATTCATGTCAATTTGATTTATTTATAGTAATTTCTGAGTTTATGTGTAGAGGATGATAGGTTAGTTTGAACGGTGGTGTGGCTTCGGTATGAACATAACATATTCAGCCTATAATGTTCCCGTTACAAAAGTGGGAACATCGACATAGAATATAGAGTCGTAAGATAAATAGTTTTTATTAGGGGTAAGCCTGAGGGAAATTCTTCGAAAAATGTACTTATTTTTCAATTAACAGCGAGAGAAAAAGATTGCAGGATTGTTGGTAAGACTCTGGAATTCAAAGAGCAACTGATGGAACATATATTGGTGGTTGGATTTTAGTCGGTAAATATCTGACTTTCGCTCCATCCAGAGATACAGATACGTGATAAGTTTATTATTTTATTTTTTCCCCCACCAAAAAAAAGTATACCTAAGTGCAAAAACCTATTATAATTGTCATAATTTGTAGAAATGAAATGTAATTATTAAACGATGAGTGAGTCACTTAATTTTCTGTAATACATAAATATTAATGTGACTGTAATAAATATGAATACATTATATTAAAAGCATTACTTTACGGCAGTAATGATAAGCCACGTAATAAATTATAAGAAAAGACATTCGTCATCTTTGAGAATCTGAAGATTAGGTATCAACCAACCTATCTACGAGTAACGAGCCTACGTGTAGAGGTACCTACGTAAACAACCTACTAATCTGTTGGAATCTTCTTACATCTACAGTGTAACCTAAATTACTGGTTGCTTTGCGGTGGAAAATTCCTTCAGACGGGCTGAAGAGTCAAGTAACGAACTTAATTGGCTTGGTACAGTCGTTGCGAACATGAACAAACAAGTGATAACTAAATTTTGCGGTTTCTAACCGACTTCTTGTTTTTATTAATGGCCGAGTATTGTATGGAGCTATTGGGATTCAAAATATTTAAATTTTGTGCTTTTCGTCTAATCAAAGCACAAAATTTGAATACTTTCAACCTGAAATATAAATATTTTTTTTTTATTTACAAGGTTTCCTATTCCTAGATGATAGCTGTTTTCATTTTCATTACTTACTTGTACTGTACTGATCAAATTTCTTCATATGATACGAGCGAAAAAAACTCCCTTCATGTCTGAGATAACTCGCTGTTGCCAGCAGCATTGCCCGCGTAAACGTAAGGAATTATCCCAAGGGAACTTATAACTAGGATAAAAAGACATGACTAGGGTAGTCATGTCTTTTTATTTGCGAAATTTTATCCTTATCCGTTCAGCCGTTCGATCGTGAAAAAACAACAAACAAAACAAATATACAAGTGTACACATACACTTTCGCCTTTGTAATATTAGTGTAATGTGATTATCTAAATAAAGAAGTCTGTCGTCTACCATACCACGACCTCCACCATCACCACCATCACACCATACTATGATTGTATTATTATCACCGTGTTAGTTTGAGACTATGCTCACCAGAAGGTCTTGTTACAAATCGAGCATAATTGTTGTCCATGTTATGTATCTTTCCATTTGTTCCATTTCTAGCACGGTCATGATAATAGGAGACAATATGGCTAGACTCTTTAATGCCTTTCTATGCTTTGATGATTTTTTCCCCTAAATTACAGTTTATTTATTTACTTTATTATAGGTACACTTTATAACGTGAAGAGGATAAACATTTACAAAAACAAGTGTACAATGGGCGCTCTTATCGCACAGGGCAAACTCTTAAAGAAAACTTTGGATGGACTGAATGAAAGGAGATACATACATAGATATGGGTCCATCAGTGTACAAAAATAATTCCATAAATTATTAGTTTATTAGAATTCTCACTTATTTTGTTGCCGACGGTACAAGATTTAATATTGGCATAGAATTAAATTTTAATCTGGAGCAAAACAAACTATTTTCAAGAAGGTAAATTGAATAGAAGCGGTTGCCTGAGCTGTATTTTTATTCTACTTGAGAAATATCGTGGGTGTTTCGATCAACGTAAATTATTGACCGAAGGGTGGGTGGGTAAAATGATTGCGGAAAATCTGGAATTCTTTAAATAAATACAAAGTAAGATAATACATATGAGTAACTATACATTCTTAGAGTCTAAAGGGTAGTGCTATAATACGCAATCTATGACAATGCCTTTCATTTGGATAATTTACGTTTGAAAAACAGATGAGTTTTCAAACACAATATGAAGCAAAGGATTTGGAAATTAGGTATCTCAATATCTTTTTCGGATTGTGGCAGAACCTGTCTTGCAATTAGGGTGCGTCACACGTCACAGATGGCCCTGGCACTGTGGATTTTTTTCTTTTGTTTGTTAAGGTTTCGTGAGGATGTGAAATAGAACAGGAAAATCTTAAAAAGTACCTACTATCGTCCTTTTTTAAGATTTTGCTGCTCTAATTACCTCCGAAGTTGTTTTTTTCTTTCAACTGTTTAGGGGGGCGTTTATTATTATAATTCAATTTGATTCAAACTTACAAAGAGTGAACACAAACGACCTAATCAATTTCTTTTGCTTGTTTTTCTATGAATTCCGTTTCCTCTTTGCTTTTCTTGTGTAATTATGTTGTTTTTAACCGACTTCAAAAAAAGGAGGAGGTTATCAATTCGGTTGTATTTTTTATTTTTGTTACCTCATTCTAGGCAACTATATACTGATTTTTGGTATTTTCAACGAGAACTTAAGCACTTACAGTCAAAAAGTAACATTTGATGAAGTGGAACTGATGGTTCTGAATTGTTATGTTGAAAATGGTATCATCAAGTGATCTGATGATGATGGAGCCTGGAGGTAGGCACTGGAACTCCGTTATTAAACAATGTATCCTAGCCGTTTTTTGGCTTTAGAATTGTCATGAGATGCACTTTGGCTATAAGGTACTATCGAACAGACCTGATGATTCAGCCGGAAGGTGGAAAGTAGAAACAGGAATTTCATAATAAAACAATGTAACCTAGCAGTGTTGGGCTTAATTGAAATTGTCATGAGAAATAGGTGAAATAGGCTATAAGTGTCTCACAACTAAAAAGTGTGAAATAAAAAATGTTATACAAAAAAAATTAAAATTATTATATATTCTTATTATTACTATTTAAAATTTCGAAAGTCGGTGTTAAATAATAAGCAAACAATACCAGAAACACTGACTTCTGAAATTAAAGTTATTTGGATTTTTTTAGTATTTTGTTTTTTGTAGTGAAGTCGGTTATTTTTTTTGTAGAAGAGTTCTGTTAGATTTTTATGTCAAGTTAAAGATATAATTAACGGACAACATTTTTGATGAATTTTGGTAAAGAGATTGAGTTGACCTTCGAATTGCTTGTTCGGACATAAGGATATTTTCTCTCCAGGAAGTAAGTTTAACGCTTAGTATGTAGGTAGATACTTAGTTTTCTTGGGATAATTTCTGAAATTCAATGGGCAAAGGTGAGGGTTGCGGGAATCCGATGGATGCGAAACGCACAGGACCGGTCATTGTGGCGACATTTGAGGGAGGCCTATGTCCAACAGTGAACGTTCTCGGCTGAAATGATGATGAATGGGCAAAGCCGCTGGCAGAAGCTAGTGTAGGTATGAAATTGAGTTAGATATGTAGATTGTATGTTCCTACGTACCTAATAACAATATGTAATCAAAGCATGTTCAGACAAGTTACTGTTTGAATTAAACTTTAATTAGGAATTCAGAACGTGTTTTCACTAACTCAGATAATGGTTATAGATGTACCTAATCTAATCAAGTACCTATGTGTGAATGCGAAATTAAAATAATACACTTTAAAGCTACTACTAACACAAATATCACTTCTTATTAAATAAGTAAGTATTGTGACATTGAAGCAGATAATGAGAAACAACCCTGGGCTGCGGAAAAGTTTGAAAGAGGTACTGTGACCCTAGAACGCAAACTGAAGGACACAGATGTGATTTTAGTCCGTAAAAAGTCTTACACGCCCGGCGCCCCAACTTAAAGACCTTGCACAGTACACACAGTATTTAAGTAGTATAAGAGACAAAAATATATTATATCGCTACAAAGGGGATGCCTATTGAGGTGACGGGCAATACCTACCTAAATATAGAAAAAAATATGTCTCTCAGTACCTAACTAATAGCTCCTATTTTTCAGTCTCTTTTATACCTGACTAGATTAACATTCAGAAGAGAATTAGGCCATTTGTGTGGGACGATTTAATTCATAGGATTTTTTTTAGAAAATCTGAATGTTATGTAGGTAGCACAATCAGGCAAATTGGAGCATGGCTTTCCAACCGTGTTTTTGTGATAAAATTAACATGTAAATTGTTATGCTTACCTGAATATTGATGTTCGTTTTTCAGCGGTGAGATAGAAAGGTATAAATAGAAAACGGATTCATTTAGACTACGGCTTCATACTAAGATTAATGTTTCTATATGTATGTGTGTGTATGTGTGTATGGATTGGATTTTGATAAAATTGGGAGACGGATAGACTTTTTATCCCGGGAGTAAGTTCTCTTGAGATTATTACCTACTATGTCGCGTGCGAAACCGGATATTAAGGTAAATGAAATAAAGCAACAGTTTAGATTATAGGTACTAACCCTCGGATTTGGAAAATAAATTTATCACAGTAGGCATCACATATTCAACGCAAGTAAATGATGCGATTGGATGATGAAATTATTCGAACAATCACAGCTAATGACATGTGTTTGTTTAATGCTAAAAATTTCGTTCCAGAAGCTGGACCTTAATGTAACAGTAATGGTGTCATAATGTTGCTAAAGATTTTTTTTTCAAAGCACTTTCAACTTCAAACAATACACTAATTATCAACGTACACTAATACATTAATATGCTTAACTTAACCTAATTAAAACTAATTAACAAAATAAAAAAAAAGCCCTAAAGTACTAAAAAAGTAATCTAAAGTACTTTAGATTGCTTTTTTATAACGTACTTACTTAACTTTTATATTATCTACAAATCCTTTCATCAATCTGCCTCCCCTCTCAAATATGTTGGGGTCGGCTTCTAGTCATACCAGTTGGATACTGGATACATGTTGCGAACGCCTAACTGACCCACACAACCCCGTAATAATAATAATAATAATAATAATAATCATTTATTTGCTAATAATGTAGGTATACAGATAAGGCGTTATAATTGTTGTTTGTCCCAATACATTTTGCCTTACGGCATGCAAAATATTCATAGTTGATTGAAAAGAAAGAAAATATAAAAAAGGTTAAAAATTGTAAGCTCAACTTAATCGTTCAACTTAAATGATATGTCATACAAATTCGGATACCATGTCATAAAAATTCAAATCCAATATCATAAAAAAAAATACAATGTCATAAAAAAAAGAAACCAATGTCATAACAATAATACAATGTCATGCTCGAAATAATATCATGTCACACAAATAATAAAATGTCATCAAATAGAATATAATGTCATATAAAGTGAAATGATAAAATACTAGTAGGAACCAAGCGTTATACAAAAAAAAAATCACATTGAAGGAGCCACATTTTACGTGATTGTTTTGTCATACAGAAATTCTTTGATTGTGTAGTAACACTTGTCTAGTAGAAGTTTTGTTAACTGCTTTTTAAACATTTTTATAGGTAATTCCTTTAAATTTCTTGGCAAAGTGTTATATATAATGGGGCCCATGTGTAAAATACTCTTTTTTAATAAAGCAGTTTTATGACCACCGGTATATAGTTGATTTTTATATTGGGCCCTTATTACTCTTAAGTGTTGCCTTATATCACTCATTGGCGTAAATAAGTGTAGATTTGTTCTAACGAATATTGCAACCTCTAGTACATACAACGATGGGAAAGTCAGTATTTTGAGAGATTTGAAAGCTAGTCGACAGCTTTCCGTCACCTTAAGACCAGTAATTGACCTAAGGCAACGCTTTTGAGCTCTAAATATGCGTTCCCTCTCGCTGCAATTTCCCCAAAATATGATACCAAATCTTAACAATGAGGCAACTAGACCATGATAGGCTATCAGCAAGGAATTTAAATTCATTTTTTTAGCTAAATTGTAAAGTACAAATGCAGTTCTACTTATCTTTTGGCATATGATATTAGCATGATATTCCCATGTCAATTTTTGGTCAATATTTATTCCTAAGAATTTTGTCACTAAGGTTGATTCTACAGTTTGACCATTATATCCAATATTTATATTCTGTGGCTGAAGCCGCTGCCAAAAATGCATGACTTTAGTTTTTTGTAAATTTATAAC
This sequence comes from Mythimna vitellina, assembly GCA_949316375.1. NCBI lineage: Eukaryota > Metazoa > Arthropoda > Insecta > Lepidoptera > Noctuidae > Mythimna > Mythimna vitellina. The sequence continues at coordinate 14,687,148 of OX438697.1, forward strand.
TAAATTATTTTTATTGAGCCACTCTATCATGGATTGAAGTGTACTGTTTATTTCCTTTTCGTATTGAATTTTATCCTTGCATTCAATTATTGCCGTTATTGGCAATACCGATGTTTTTTTTTTTTTTTTTTTTATTGGGTGGGAAAATCATCCTAATGACATCCCCGCTCTTGGGCGGAGCGAGAGATAGTGTCAGACTCTTACTGACTAAAAACCCACTCCTGTTCCTTCGTTGCCTTCGTCCCAGGGCCCCGGGTTCCGCTTTCACACTACCCGTGGCCCCAGTAGGCTTCGACCCTGCTGGGCCCCTACGATTTGCTGACATCTCCTTGAGGCGCGCGTGGAACAATACGCGCCGTCGACGACTTGGGCTCGGTCCGGACGGTTACCGGACGGTCAGACGGCGAGCCACCCATTGCTCGCCGTCTGCAAGCCCGCGCCTACGGTGGCCGGAAATCGGGATCGGAATCCCGGCGGCGGTTGGAGCGTAAGGACCGTTGCCTCACGCGATCGGCCGCCTCCTTAGCTAGCATTACTGCTTCGCAGAAGGAGGCGACCGCCTGCCACTCCTCCTCGCTCCGGAGCATGGCCTGAACCAAGGCCCGGCGCGAGAGATCACCGCCGCCGATTGCCCCCACGAGGACACGGCGTTGCTCTGCCCAAGCGGGGCACACCTCCACCGTGTGCTCCACCGTGTCCTCCGGGTGGGCCACACAGTGGCGACACCCGGGCGTCGTTTCCGCACGAATCCGGTGCAGGAACCTCCCGAACTTACCGTGTCCGGTGAGGACCTGCGTCATGCGGAATGTGAGGACGCCGTGAGGTCTTTCCAACCACGCCTCAAGAGGGGACTTACCGCCATAATTGTGGCGTGCCCAGCACGGGGTCGCGACAGTCGCTGTCGCCATTTCACCATGAGAACTCGCCGGAGCTCTGTCCGCCATGCTGCGACTTGTCGCGGCAGCGGAGTTTCGCCCCGGCGTTGCATCTCCATGCGCCGTTCGTGCATGAGTGCAAGGACTGTTGCCTCCAGATCCCATGGTTCCTGGCCAGCAAGGAGGCTCGCTGCTTCGCGGGAAATCGTCCGGTATCCTCGCACCATCCGTATGGCCATGACCCTCTGGCACGCGTTCAGCCGGGCCGCCGGCTGCTTCCGCAGCCCCGGCGCCCACACCGGCGCGCCATAAAGGGCCATGGACCGAACGATCCCCGCGTAGAGCCTCCGGCAGGAGGCGTCTGGACCCCCAAGGTTGGGCAGGAGCCGCCCGAGGGCAGCCCCAGTCCGATTTAGTTTGGGAGCCAGACGTCGGAAGTGCTCGTCGAAATCCCATCGGCTGTCGAGAACGAGTCCCAGGTACTTCATCGTTGACCCGACGCCGATGTGGACTCCTCCCACCGTTAGCTGGGAACCCGGTGGTGGCGCGTTCCGAGGGCCGTGAAAGCACATGGCCTCGGACTTGTGCAATGCCACCTCGAGTCCCAGCTCCTGGATCCTGCCAACGACTGTCGCGACCCCGCGTGTCGCTAGTTCGATCGCCGCCTGGTACGACTCTCCCTGCGCCAGGACCAGCGTGTCGTCTGCGTAGCAGACCACGCTGACCCCGTCAGGGAGGTCGCCGCGCAGCACGTAGTCGTATCCGATGTTCCACAAGGGCGGCCCTAGTACCGATCCCTGCGGAACACCGCACGACATCTCTCGACGTTCCCACACCCCCTGGTGACCAGGGTAGGTTATGTACCTGTCTGACAGGTACGCCTCGACCACACGACAGAGGTAGTCGGGCATCCGGTGATACCGGAGTGCCCTCCCAATGCTACTCCAAGGCAGGGAGTTGAAGGCGTTGGCGATGTCCAAAGACACCGCCACGACACACCTGCCCTGGGCCACTGCATCCCCCGTCGTGAGAGCTCGCACGCACATGATGGCGTCCACCGTGGAGCGCCTCCTGCGAAAGCCGAACTGGCCGTCCGCCAGATCCGGCCCCACCCGTGTTAGGTGCGCGACGAGGCGGTCTGCAATTACTCTTTCAAAGAGCTTGCCCACCTCGTCGAGCAGCACAATGGGCCGGTGGCAATACTGATGTCAGATTTTCTTGCTTCTGACTATCCGTATCGACCGTTAAAGATCTACAAATAACACTCCGGACAGCCAAACGTGCTTTCCGAGGCACGAAGGAATCACAATATGTTAAAATGGTCACCCCTTCACAGATCGACTTCGAAAGTGTTACCGTGGCCTTCGCAAAGGGAAAACTGAAGGAACACTGTGAGTTTTAGTCAGTAAAAATCTCCTTCTCGATCCACCCAGAGCAGGAGAAGTCATTTCATGATATCCCATGTAAAAAAAGGACACATGTCGGTTATTAAAATGGTACCTAAACGAACTTACGTGTAAAAATAAGTGGGGTAATATCACACATTACTTAGCTAAACTGCTTTTCAGGTCCAAAGATGTGGCTAGCTAAGCCAATGAAAAAGGGTCAGATAAGGGTAGGTTTCTCTAATCACATTGTAGCTTTGTGTGAAGCTTATATAATGATAGTCTGTCTCATTTTCCTGTTCCAATGCAGGTCTATATTAAGGTGTTGGATAATATTATATGGATGTACTAATGTTTGTTTCTATTTTAGTATATTCTAGGTACAGTTGTCATGAAAAGTCTTGCTAAATTAAGACTGAAACTCAGCCTCTAAATTGGATCTAGACTACGAGTATATATATATATATTTTAAATTGATTTAAAGCAGTGCTTGACTGCGATCCCACCAGATGGTAAGCGGAGATGCAATCATTGATGATTAGTTTATTAAGAGCCTATTCACTAGCCTTGAATACACCTAAATTATAATACATATATGCATTCCAGTTGAACTCCGACAATGCAGTTTTTTAATGCAGTTTTTCCCTTGCAAAAGCGATGATAGAATACCAATACATATTGCAAATAGCATATGACTTGTAAGAAGTACATATAAACACTGTGATGAGTGTGATGGCTGATGTTCACCCTGCAGTTTACCTTCAAGATGGATTGCAAACAAGACCATACTCTACTTGATTACTGCCGCGCCCGCGTAGGGTTTCCGTGTCACTAATTACATTAAACTAATCTAATAGAGACAAGGGAAGTGTGAAAGGGACATATGCTCTATGCGCAGCAGTTGGGTACAAATATTAAAATGTTATTTATGATGAACATTATGTAACATGCAACTGGAATAATAATGCACACCCTTATATACACCGCAATTAGAAAATTAAATTACGTTTATAGTTTAAGTACTCAAAATTTGCTTAAATGTACTTAAAAAAGCAAATACAAACTAGCGCTAGCTATTATTATTGGTTGAATGAATTTCAACAGCCATCGCTTCGCTTGATTTTTTTGAACCATCGACTTATCACGTGATATTTCTTTCCGAAAACCAGGAGTAATTCAAGTAAGTAGGTTGTTTAAAAAAACATTCGATTATTTCGAGACTTAGAAAAAGTCGAAAGTTATGAAAAGAAATTTACTATTTTCAGCAGAAGATGACGATATTTTGAGATAATTATCTTTCCATTTTTAAACATCGTTTCTCCTCCGTTATAGGTATGAGAATTTCAATGCCTGGTTCATGTAAAAATATTGTTGGGTACTCTCTAGTTTTGGCACTTATAGCTGAAAGTTTTTAAATAAATTTAGTGAATAATTTATTGCGTTCTTAGAGATGGAGAACATCTTCGCTATGTTGTATATTCACAGTAAAAATAACTCCAATAGACAACTACAGAAACGTGTCCTATATTCCTAAAATGGGAGTTAAATAAGAAAAGCGAAGAGAAACTCATCGATTTAAAAAGAAGAAGAGAAGATAAGAAAAGCGGATTCGCAAAATATTTCCTGCTATAGAAATATTAAGAAAAGTCTTTAAATAATTTTGAATTTGTCAATGAAGTATGGGTTTTTTGTTAGTTCATAATCGGATGAAAATATTGTCAGTGAAAAATGCCACTGTAGGTATAATTAGGATAGAAGAACAAATAAATGATGGATGAATTAAAATGAAAGATAGAACTAGAAAAGAGAATGATTACTGACTATTGAAATGATGATAAATGTAGAAGAAAAGATATGTTTCACAAACTTTTAATAAATTAGGATAAGTATCTTGCACTTATCCTAAGTAACATGATGACTCTGCTACACTGATCGTAATGATAGAATGATAAATATTCTTACTGACTGTCATTACTTAGTGCTCACGCATCTGAGTAACATACAGTTACATAAAATATATATATACTATCACGGATACCTCAAAATAGCTAACCTTAGTAAGGTCGAGAAATAACGATAATACCGTACATGGATAACATAATCTAACAGATGTTGTAAACATAGGAAGTAGATTACCTGTGTTACGATATGTAAAACGTTTCCTGACTCAGCGGGTATAGTTCTCATTGAATTTATATTATGGGCTATTTGCAGAACACTAGCCTTTGCCAACGGCTTTCTTCACGTGAAAATCGAAAATGTATTCCACGATCACTTATTTGATCTACTACCGGTATAAAACAGTTTTCTTTGTACAGTTAAGCCAGGTCTTGGTCTATCTTTGTTTTAAGCATGGATTTCCCATGCATGAAATAACGTTTCCCGCTGGAGTGACTGGGAGTGTCAAACTTTAATTGACTAAAACCTGTGTTCCTTCAATTACCTTTTGGGTTCTAGAGCCGCGGTGACTCTTTCAATCTCTTTTGTTTTAAATGTCATAAGAATCCGTTCAGTTAATTAGTAGTTCTATCCAGACAAACACATTTTACATTAAGCTAGAATACTATTAGTAGGTACGTTAACAATAAATATGACAAAATATCGATATGCAGAAGTAGGAAGAAATTATTTTAATAGACTTGTATACGATTTGAATCCCATTAACTGCATACAGCAAATAAATTATTGCAGTATGGGTAATAAACTATACAGTATGATGTTTTTGCATTCGGACTAGTTATTTCTCTAAGTCAAGTGTATTCTTTGTTAGAAGTTTCATAATCATCATTACTCTGTCCTAATCGTATATTTTTAATGGTGCTGTACACGTGTTCATCTTTCTTACTGCAGAACTATTATATTATAAATAGTCATCTCAGTATTAGTCTCGAATTCATAATATGCTTTAATACATTTCCGATAGCGAACGATGTTTACTCCTATAAAGTTCCCATTTTCTAGTTTAATAACATTTCGAGTTTGACCTAATTCCATTTCGTTCAGTAGTTCGCCAATCTGCACGGAGATTCAATTTTAAAGTTCTTGCTCGATGTTCTAAATCCGTAATATAGAAAAGTTTTAACAGTGCATTAGGAAATGTTGTAAACTGTTCTAATTCTGAGACATATCAAATTGAGAGCACTATGAAAATGATTGCATAGTGCTCTCAATTTAATAAAGTGTGCATTCTGCTAAGTGTTATAGTCCGGAACGTAAAATCTAATAGTACACATGTGTCCATACGTAGTTACTCGTGTAAGCCATATTTATAGCCCTAATGAAGTGTTAGAAATAATAAAAACCGATCGAGTCGAACTCGCGCACTGAGGGTTTCTTAAAAGCTTACCTAGGTACTCGTATATAAATAGTTCGAATCCCGAATCGAGTCTTGAAGATGTTTCCGAATCGTAAAAAAGTAATTATCAAGTTTTAAGATCTTTTTCCTATACTATATAGTATAAGCTATAAGAACTTGCTTGTTGTCAATATTCTGCGTTTTAGATGAGCGGGGGGAAGCTACTTTCTTCATAAATTTGGTTTGTTACCAAAAAATTTACATATTGTCTCGAATCTATTATGGACCTGTTTCAGTAAAACCGCCAAAGTTCACTTTACCTGTTCATTAACTAGCAATGCACCTGATAATCTTTAATATATATAACTTCTATAAATGACCAGGGGCCTTACTATGCCGTGTTTATATGTTAATATATTAGCGAGAAAGAGGGATGGAGAAACCCTATATAGCCCCATCACTTTAACAGTTCAGTTTAGGTCGTCAAATGGATCGCGTTAAGAGCTCCTGATAGGGCCTCAGGGGCCATACCATCAGGTGTCAAAATGTCAGGCGTGAAAGAGGGTTTTTTTTTTTAAGGTGGGAAATCATCCAAATGACTTCTCGCGCTCTGGGTGGAGCGCGAGGGCATGTCAGACTTTTACTGACTAAAACCACACCTGTGTCCTTCAATTACCCTTTGCGTTCTAGGACTACGGGTTTCCTTTTCAGAAATTCTCCGCGGTCCTAGCTAGCGGGCATCGGGCCTACTGGGCCCCTGCGGTCTGCTGACATCTCTTTGAGGAGCGCGTGGATCACTACGCGCTGATGACGACTGGGCTCGGTCCGGTTAATTACTGAACAGCCGGACGGCGAGCCAGCCATTGCTCGACGTCTGCAAGCCCGCGTCTACCGTGGCTGGTAGTCGGGGTCGGAATTACGGCGGCTAGGGCGTGAGGATCTTCGTTCCCTCACGCGTGCAGCCTTCTCTTTCGCTAGCATTACCGCTTCGCAAAAGGAGGCTTCCTCCTCGCTCCGGACCATAGCCCGAACCAGGGTCCGACGCGAAAGGTCGCTGCAGGCGTGAAAGAGGGATGGAGCTATACACACTACCCTATATAGTTCATCTCTTTAATGGTTCAGTTCAGGTCGTCAAATGGATCGCGTCAAGAGCTCGTGGTAGGGCCTCAGTTTTAATTTAATTATAAACAACACAACGACGTCTTGAACGAATAACCGATATTATATCATCATCGATATTTGTTTCCATGACAATATTGATACAAATAACTCATGATGTACTTGAACTCTGCCACAAAGATAAAGACCACACGCATAAAACGCTGGCAGTTATTACAAGTGCCTTATTAATGAGTCTATAAAACTAACCTACAGTAACTGGTTTAAACCAGATTGGAAAACTGAGGCAGATTGTACTGTGTATGCAACGACTGCTAAATGTAAACGTACCGGGAAAGTTATAAAAAAATATTATTCGTTTTCTGATGCTATATCGATTGTAATGGTAGTTCAATGTTTTTATATCCGTTGTATTAGGGAAGCAATTCTTGTATTTTTTAAGGAACATTCGCACCTCAATCCTAAACTATCAAAAATATCTCAAATTTCTATAAATTTTGTTAAGGTTTTCATGATCTTATGATTGTCGTTAATGTTTTTAACCGAATTCAAAAAAAGGAGCAGGTTATCAATTCGGATGTATTTTTTTTATCATTGCTTTTTTTATGTTTGTTACTTAGAACTCCGTCATTTATGGACAGATTTGCAATTTTTTTTTCAAAATCCAGCTCTGATGATGGGAACCATCAGGAATCGAGGGAACTGTTCAAATATTATATAGGTGACGATATAGTGATTTTGGTATTTTCATCGAGAACTTAGCATTTACAGTCAAAAAGTAACATTTGATGAAGTGAAACTGATGAAGAAGACTAGAAATGGCCAACGGAACTTCATACTCATATAGATATCACCATGAAGATAGTTAAGTGACTATGACAACAGAAATAAATAAATGATTCTGAATAGTTATGTTGAAAATGGTATCATCAAAGTGACATGATGATGATGGTGGAGCCGGAAGATAGGCACTGGAACTACGTAATTAAGCAATGTATCCTGGCCGTGTTTAGGTTTAAGCTAAGGTAGTATCGAACTGATCTGATGATGGAGCCGGAAGGTGGAAGATAGACACGGGAATTTCATAATAAAACAATGTGTTCTAACAATGTTTTGGTTATTTGAATTCTCATGAGAAATAGCCACTCTAGTTATAAGTATCGCAACTAAAAAGTGTGAAATAAAAAACTTTTTACAAAATAAAAATAACCGAATTCACTAAAAACACTAAAACGATCAAAATAACTTTAATTTCGGAAGTCGGTTTTAAATAAGAAACAAACAATACCGAGAAACACCGACTTTCGAATTTTTTTGTGAAGTCGGTTATTTTTATTATTTTTATAAAAAGTTTTTTATTCAGTATTGACCTTCTGTCCCCCTAGTCAAGTTACAACCGTTTCGTTTCGATTCTCTTTTCGTTAATCGCCTCGAGTCGGCAACGCCTCCTATTTCTTTGTTCTTGTCACGTCACTGAGCGTTAAGGTGACATCAGAATAAAGGAATCGGAGGCTAGGGGGGCTGCCCCCCTAGCCAAGTTACGATCGTTTCGTTTGCATCGAACGCTTCGAGTAGGCCACGCCTCCGATTCCTTTGTTCTGACCAACCTGAAGGAATACGGGTGTGTTTTAGTCAGTAAAATTCTGGCTCTCTCTCACGCTTCAGCTAGAGAAGAAGGATTTATTTTATGATTATCCATCCAAAAATAAGGATACTGACATCTTGAAAAACACGTAGCAGTGCTGTTTACTAATACCAACTCATAATTTCTATGTTTCAAGAGGGTCCTTTTCTAATCGCCTATCGTCAACATCGAGCATGGTTTAAAAGCTTGTTGCTTCATCTAACGCAATCCAACTCGATGTTTGATGAACAGGCAATGCAAAAAAAAAGAGATAACACCTGAAAACTCTGTTGGCATTCGGTAATTCCGCGATTACTCGAATATTTCACAAAAATTGTCGTCATTCAGAATCTCGACTAAATGTGCAAGGCTTCTATTGATGTACTTTTTTAATATATGAGTACATTATGGAGGGCCAAAGTTCACGTAAAATAGCAGATGTTCAGAGGTCTTTACTAGATTAGTTTTACACAAATTTAAGTTTTGATTTCTAAAGTAGCCAAGCTAATATCCACAAAATAGCTGTATATCCAAAATATCTAGAGAAAGATGTGTAATAACATCATAATCACGTAAGAGCGGTTGTAAGAAAATGTACTTCGAAAAGGACGCTCATAAGCCTGTATTCCGTTGTGCTAATCTTTTGTGCATAAAACAAATGAGTCAAGTATTCTCTATTTACGAGATGTAGGTATTCATAACACGACATTTTTATGATGGAAAACTATTGTACTAATTGTACAATAGTTTAACTTTTCTCTAGTTTTATCTGCTTTGCTTGTGTTTATTTTATAAATATTGAAGACATCAGTCCCACGTTAAGTATCGAACGGTTCTTGTCTGAATAATACTAGAGGTATAACTTGTGTACAATAAGTAAAAGTATGTAGTAATGTAATACTTAGAGTTAATATTGGCATATTAACTCTAAGCCTGTATTACATTATTACATACTTTGGTAAAATTACGTTACTTTCAAAAT